>JAUKNK010000082.1:45000-72500 GCA_030765055.1 Mantis religiosa | reverse complement strand
GCCCGAGGGCCGGAATTGTCGTCTTGTAGGTGTGGGGCAACGCGCCATCGAAAAACGGGGAAATTTGCCAAAATTGTTCTTGGGATGTGTTTCCCTTTCTAAAAGAATGCCTCCGATGTATATTTCATGTTTTTAAAAAAATTATTTTTGCAAAATATCGAAACTTTTTCTAAGTCCAAATCGGCGCAAAAAGTCAATGAAACAGGGCCAAATTAGCAGGAACGAGGCTAACGATGTGTTTTCTTTATCAAACGAACACCATTGATGCATATTTCACATTTTTCAGAAAAACTTTTTTTCGGTCCGAAAAAAGTTAAAGTCCAACTCCGAGCGAAAATTTTCTAAGTCCAGCCGCGTAGTACATGGGCAAACTACCACTTTCGGAGCAAAGTGCTACTTAAAGGGGGACAAATTTGCAAAAGCGAACCTTAGGATCTGTTTGCCTTATCAAACGAATGCCACCGATGCATGTTTCACCTTTTTCAAAAAACATTTTTTTCACTTCGATCAAAATTTTTCTAAGTCCAACTCCGAGCGAAAAATTTCTAAGTCCCCGGGGCTTTCGTCTCCTGACCATGCCGGCAGTTGAGGCCTCGCCGCCCGAGGGCCGGAATTGTCGTCTTGTAGGTGTGGGGCAACGCGCCATCGAAAAACGGGGAAATTTGCCAAAATTGTTCTTGGGATGTGTTTCCCTTTCTAAAAGAATGCCTCCGATGTATATTTCATGTTTTTAAAAAAATTATTTTTGCAAAATATCGAAACTTTTTCTAAGTCCAAATCGGCGCAAAAAGTCAATGAAACAGGGCCAAATTAGCAGGAACGAGGCTAACGATGTGTTTTCTTTATCAAACGAACACCATTGATGCATATTTCACATTTTTCAGAAAAACTTTTTTTCGGTCCGAAAAAAGTTAAAGTCCAACTCCGAGCGAAAATTTTCTAAGTCCAGCCGCGTAGTACATGGGCAAACTACCACTTTCGGAGCAAAGTGCTACTTAAAGGGGGACAAATTTGCAAAAGCGAACCTTAGGATCTGTTTGCCTTATCAAACGAATGCCACCGATGCATGTTTCACCTTTTTCAAAAAACATTTTTTTCACTTCGATCAAAATTTTTCTAAGTCCAACTCCGAGCGAAAAATTTCTAAGTCCCCGGGGCTTTCGTCTCCTGACCATGCCGGCAGTTGAGGCCTCGCCGCCCGAGGGCCGGAATTGTCGTCTTGTAGGTGTGGTGCAACGCGCCATCGAAAAACGGGGAAATTTGCCAAAATTGTTCTTGGGATGTGTTTCCCTTTCTAAAAGAATGCCTCCGATGTATATTTCATGTTTTTAAAAAAATTATTTTTGCAAAATATCGAAACTTTTTCTAAGTCCAAATCGGCGCAAAAAGTCAATGAAACAGGGCCAAATTAGCAGGAACGAGGCTAACGATGTGTTTTCTTTATCAAACGAACACCATTGATGCATATTTCACATTTTTCAGAAAAACTTTTTTTCGGTCCGAAAAAAGTTAAAGTCCAACTCCGAGCGAAAATTTTCTAAGTCCAGCCGCGTAGTACATGGGCAAACTACCACTTTCGGAGCAAAGTGCTACTTAAAGGGGGACAAATTTGCAAAAGCGAACCTTAGGATCTGTTTGCCTTATCAAACGAATGCCACCGATGCATGTTTCACCTTTTTCAAAAAACATTTTTTTCACTTCGATCAAAATTTTTCTAAGTCCAACTCCGAGCGAAAAATTTCTAAGTCCCCGGGGCTTTCGTCTCCTGACCATGCCGGCAGTTGAGGCCTCGCCGCCCGAGGGCCGGAATTGTCGTCTTGTAGGTGTGGTGCAACGCGCCATCGAAAAACGGGGAAATTTGCCAAAATTGTTCTTGGGATGTGTTTCCCTTTCTAAAAGAATGCCTCCGATGTATATTTCATGTTTTTAAAAAAATTATTTTTGCAAAATATCGAAACTTTTTCTAAGTCCAAATCGGCGCAAAAAGTCAATGAAACAGGGCCAAATTAGCAGGAACGAGGCTAACGATGTGTTTTCTTTATCAAACGAACACCATTGATGCATATTTCACATTTTTCAGAAAAACTTTTTTTCGGTCCGAAAAAAGTTAAAGTCCAACTCCGAGCGAAAATTTTCTAAGTCCAGCCGCGTAGTACATGGGCAAACTACCACTTTCGGAGCAAAGTGCTACTTAAAGGGGGACAAATTTGCAAAAGCGAACCTTAGGATCTGTTTGCCTTATCAAACGAATGCCACCGATGCATGTTTCACCTTTTTCAAAAAACATTTTTTTCACTTCGATCAAAATTTTTCTAAGTCCAACTCCGAGCGAAAAATTTCTAAGTCCCCGGGGCTTTCGTCTCCTGACCATGCCGGCAGTTGAGGCCTCGCCGCCCGAGGGCCGGAATTGTCGTCTTGTAGGTGTGGTGCAACGCGCCATCGAAAAACGGGGAAATTTGCCAAAATTGTTCTTGGGATGTGTTTCCCTTTCTAAAAGAATGCCTCCGATGTATATTTCATGTTTTTAAAAAAATTATTTTTGCAAAATATCGAAACTTTTTCTAAGTCCAAATCGGCGCAAAAAGTCAATGAAACAGGGCCAAATTAGCAGGAACGAGGCTAACGATGTGTTTTCTTTATCAAACGAACACCATTGATGCATATTTCACATTTTTCAGAAAAACTTTTTTTCGGTCCGAAAAAAGTTAAAGTCCAACTCCGAGCGAAAATTTTCTAAGTCCAGCCGCGTAGTACATGGGCAAACTACCACTTTCGGAGCAAAGTGCTACTTAAAGGGGGACAAATTTGCAAAAGCGAACCTTAGGATCTGTTTGCCTTATCAAACGAATGCCACCGATGCATGTTTCACCTTTTTCGAAAAACATTTTTTTCACTTCGATCAAAATTTTTCTAAGTCCAACTCCGAGCGAAAAATTTCCAAGTCCCCGGGGCTTTCGTCTCCTCACCATGCCGGCAGTTGAGGCCTCGCCGCCCGAGGGCCGGAATTGTCGTCTTGTAGGTGTGGTGCAACGCGCCATCGAAAAACGGGGAAATTTGCCAAAATTGTTCTTGGGATGTGTTTCCCTTTCTAAAAGAATGCCTCCGATGTATATTTCATGTTTTTAAAAAAATTATTTTTGCAAAATATCGAAACTTTTTCTAAGTCCAAATCGGCGCAAAAAGTCAATGAAACAGGGCCAAATTAGCAGGAACGAGGCTAACGATGTGTTTTCTTTATCAAACGAACACCATTGATGCATATTTCACATTTTTCAGAAAAACTTTTTTTCGGTCCGAAAAAAGTTAAAGTCCAACTCCGAGCGAAAATTTTCTAAGTCCAGCCGCGTAGTACATGGGCAAACTACCACTTTCGGAGCAAAGTGCTACTTAAAGGGGGACAAATTTGCAAAAGCGAACCTTAGGATCTGTTTGCCTTATCAAACAAATGCCACCGATGCATGTTTCACCTTTTTCAAAAAACATTTTTTTCACTTCGATCAAAATTTTTCTAAGTCCAACTCCGAGCGAAAAATTTCTAAGTCCCCGGGGCTTTCGTCTCCTGACCATGCCGGCAGTTGAGGCCTCGCCGCCCGAGGGCCGGAATTGTCGTCTTGTAGGTGTGGTGCAACGCGCCATCGAAAAACGGGGAAATTTGCCAAAATTGTTCTTGGGATGTTTTTCCCTTTCTAAAAGAATGCCTCCGATGTATATTTCATGTTTTTAAAAAAATTATTTTTGCAAAATATAGAAACTTTTTCTAAGTCCAAATCGGCGCAAAAAGTCAATGAAACAGGGCCAAATTAGCAAAAACGAGGCTAAGGATGCGTTTTCTTTATCAAACGAACACCAATGATGCATATTTCACATTTTTGAAAAAAACTTTTTTTCGGTCCGAAAAAAGTTAAAGTCCACCTCCGAGCGAAAATTTTCTAAGTCCAGCCGCGTAGTACATGGGCAAACTACCACTTTCGGAGCAAAGTGCTACTTAAAGGGGGACAAATTTGCAAAAGCGAACCTTAGGATCTGTTTGCCTTATCAAACGAATGCCACCGATGCATGTTTCACCTTTTTCAAAAAACATTTTTTTCACTTCGATCAAAATTTTACTAAGTCCAACTCCGAGCGAAAAATTTCTAAGTCCCCGGGGCTTTCGTCTCCTGACCATGCCGGCAGTTGAGGCCTCGCCGCCCGAGGGCCGGAATTGTCGTCTTGTAGGTGTGGTGCAACGCGCCATCGAAAAACGGGGAAATTTGCCAAAATTGTTCTTGGGATGTGTTTCCCTTTCTAAAAGAATGCCTCCGATGTATATTTCATGTTTTTAAAAAAATTATTTTTGCAAAATATCGAAACTTTTTCTAAGTCCAAATCGGCGCAAAAAGTCAATGAAACAGGGCCAAATTAGCAGGAACGAGGCTAACGATGTGTTTTCTTTATCAAACGAACACCATTGATGCATATTTCACATTTTTCAGAAAAACTTTTTTTCGGTCCGAAAAAAGTTAAAGTCCAACTCCGAGCGAAAATTTTCTAAGTCCAGCCGCGTAGTACATGGGCAAACTACCACTTTCGGAGCAAAGTGCTACTTAAAGGGGGACAAATTTGCAAAAGCGAACCTTAGGATCTGTTTGCCTTATCAAACGAATGCCACCGATGCATGTTTCACCTTTTTCAAAAAACATTTTTTTCACTTCGATCAAAATTTTTCTAAGTCCAACTCCGAGCGAAAAATTTCTAAGTCCCCGGGGCTTTCGTCTCCTGACCATGCCGGCAGTTGAGGCCTCGCCGCCCGAGGGCCGGAATTGTCGTCTTGTAGGTGTGGTGCAACGCGCCATCGAAAAACGGGGAAATTTGCCAAAATTGTTCTTGGGATGTTTTTCCCTTTCTAAAAGAATGCCTCCGATGTATATTTCATGTTTTTAAAAAAATTATTTTTGCAAAATATAGAAACTTTTTCTAAGTCCAAATCGGCGCAAAAAGTCAATGAAACAGGGCCAAATTAGCAAAAACGAGGCTAAGGATGCGTTTTCTTTATCAAACGAACACCAATGATGCATATTTCACATTTTTGAAAAAAACTTTTTTTCGGTCCGAAAAAAGTTAAAGTCCACCTCCGAGCGAAAATTTTCTAAGTCCAGCCGCGTAGTACATGGGCAAACTACCACTTTCGGAGCAAAGTGCTACTTAAAGGGGGACAAATTTGCAAAAGCGAACCTTAGGATCTGTTTGCCTTATCAAACGAATGCCACCGATGCATGTTTCACCTTTTTCAAAAAACATTTTTTTCACTTCGATCAAAATTTTACTAAGTCCAACTCCGAGCGAAAAATTTCTAAGTCCCCGGGGCTTTCGTCTCCTGACCATGCCGGCAGTTGAGGCCTCGCCGCCCGGGGGCCGGAATTGTCGTCTTGTAGGTGTGGTGCAACGCGCCATCGAAAAACGGGGAAATTTGCCAAAATCGTTCTTGGGGTGTGTTTCCCTTTCTAAAAGAATGCCTCCGATGTATATTTCATGTTTTTAAAAAAATTATTTTTGCAAAATATCGAAACTTTTTCTAAGTCCAAATCGGAGCCAAAAGTCAATGAAACAGGGCCAAATTAGCAGCAACGAGGCTAAGGATGTGTTTCCTTTATCAAACGAACACCAATGATGCATATTTCACATTTTTCAAAAAAACTTTTTTTCGGTCCGAAAAAAGTTAAAGTCCAACTCCGAGCGAAAATTTTCTAAGTCCAGCCGCGTAGTACATGGGAGAACTACCACTTTCGGAGCAAAGTGCTACTTAAAGGGGGACAAATTTGCAAAAGCGAAGCTTAGGATCTGTTTGCCTTATCAAACGAATGCCACCGATGCATGTTTCACCTTTTTCAAAAAACATTTTTTTCACTTCGATCAAAATTTTTCTAAGTCCAACTCCGAGCGAAAAATTTCTAAGTCCCCGGGGCTTTCGTCTCCTGACCATGCCGGCAGTTGAGGCCTCGCCGCCCGAGGGCCGCAATTGTCGTCTTGTAGGTGTGGTGCAACGCGCCATCGAAAAACGGGGAAATTTGCCAAAATTGTTCTTGGGATGTGTTTCCCTTTCTAAAAGAATGCCTCCGATGTATATTTCATGTTTTTAAAAAAATTATTTTTGCAAAATATCGAAACTTTTTCTAAGTCCAAATCGGCGCAAAAAGTCAATGAAACAGGGCCAAATTAGCAGAAACTAGGCTAAAGATGTGTTTTCTTTATCAAACGAACACCAATGATGCATATTTCACATTTTTCAAAAAAACTTTTTTTTCGGTCCGAAAAAAGTTAAAGTCCAACTCCGAGCGAAAATTTTCTAAGTCCAGCCGCGTAGTCCATGGGAGAACTACCACTTTCGGAGCAAACTGCCACTTAAAGAGGGACAAATTTGCGAAAGCGAACCTTAGGATGTGTTTGCCTTATCAAACGAATGCCACCCATGCATGTTTCACTTTTTTCAAAAAACATTTTTTTCACTTCGATCAAAATTTTTCTAAGTCCAACTCCGAGCGAAAAATATCTAAGTCCAGCATGGGGGAAGGTTCACTTTCTGTGCAAACCGCTAGTGAAAGAGGGACAAATTAGCAAAAACGATTCCTGGGACGAGTTTTCCCTGCTAAGCGCATGCCTGTGATGTATATTTCGTGCTTTTAAAAAAATGAATTTTTACTAAAAATCGAAAATTTTTCTGACTCCAAATCTGTGCAAAGCGCCAGTGAAAGAAGGACTAATTAGCAAAAACAGAACTTAGGATGCGTTTCCGTTATCTAACGAATACCAAGGATGCATGTTTCACATTAATCAAAAAACTTTTTTCGGTCTGATAACAATTTTTCAAAGTCCAACTCCGAGCGAAATTTTTCAAAGTCCAGCATGGGGGAACGACCAGTTGCGGTGCAAACCTCTTGCGAGAGAGCGACAAGTTAGCAACGACGAATCTTGGGAAGAGTTTCTTCTTCCAAATGAATGCCTGCGATGTATATTTCGTGTTTCTAAAAAAGTTATTTTTGCCCAAAATCGAAACCTTTTCTACGTCCAAATCGGTGTAAAGCGCCAGTGAAAGAGGGACAAATTAGCATAAACGATTATTGGGACGAGTTTCCCCTTCTAAACGAATGCCTGTGATGTATATTTCGTGTTTTTAAAAAAATTATTTTTTCCCAAAATCGAAAAATTTTCTGAGTCCAAATCTGTGCAAAGCGCCAGTGAAAGAAGGACAAATTAGCAAAAACGGAACTTAGTATGCGTTATCCTTATCTAACGAATACCAAAGATGCATGTTTCACATTAATCAAAAAAACTTTTTTCGGTCCGATAAAAATTTTTCAAAGTCCAACTCCGAGCGAAATTCTTCAAAGTCCAGCCTGGGGGAACGACTACCTGCGGTGCAAATCGCTTGCGAGAGAGGGACAAATTAGCAAAGACGAGTCTTGGGAAGAGTTTCTTCTTCCAAAAGAATGCCTGTGATGTATATTTCGTGTTTTTAAAAAAGTTATTTTTGCCCAAAATCGAAGCTCTTTCTAAGTCCAAATCGGTAAAAAGCGCTAGTGAAAGAGGGACAAACTTGCAAAAACGGAACTTGGGATGCGCTTCCTTTATAAAACGAATACCAATGATGCAATTTTCACCTTTATGAAAAAACTTTTTTTCACTCCGATAAAAATTTTTCAAAGTCCAACTCCGAGCGAAAGTGTTAAGGTTTCCCCCAAGGGAGAGACCGTCGCGGAGTGCGGTCTGGAGGTGAGCCAAAACTCGAAGTTCGGCGCCGCGTAGGAAAAGTAATGTTCCTGGGTACGCATTGCCAAGTAAGTGAACATGTTTGTGGATTCCTGGGCCCAGTTTTCTTTAATTAACAAACGGTCGTGTTTATCTTGCGATTGACGTTAATCTTTGGCACACTGGTCGTAAGAAAGCATTGTGCAAACTCGCTCGGATGACCTCGACCAAGAGGTGAACGCTACTTGCAAGGAAGTAGCCAAGGGTGACGTAATCGTGAGTCATCGCGCTGGTGTTATTGCGCATCGCTTCCATACAGTTTGAAACATAACGGCTAGAGAGGCCAAGCCGGACGCACGCGAGGGCTGCGCTTCTCCTTGTTTTCAACGAGAAATTCTTCCCGCCAAAAGCTAATTCGGCGTGGCTACTCTGCCCAAGTTATGTAATTACTAATTACTGGAACTTCCTAGATATGAGATTATTTTTATTAGTAGCGTACGGACTCTCACAATGTTTTCCTTTCTTTTTCAGCAGTTCAGAACAAGGACCGCAAAGTCTACCGAAGGCGCCATGATGGGGAGAACTCGCACCGGCCGACAACCTGCACCTGGAGAACAACGGGAATTCAGGGATCACAGGAGCCACGCCTGGCTTACGTCCACTTCGCAGAACTAAATCTACAGTCCGAAAACACACACAACACCAGCCTGGGACCCCGCCAGGTGATTCCAGCCTCTTCCACTACGACAAGACGCCAGAAGCACGACGAGTTCAAACGTGTTCGTGTGCTAGGTGCAGAAAGTTTTCTGCGAGTGAGAAAGTGCCTCTTAATTCGAGTGATATTCCACGTCTAAAAAGTGCACAAAAGGTGTTTGTGAAATGGGCTAAAATAATTGAAGTGCAAAAGGTCTTACAAGTGAAAAAAAAATGTTGTAGGTCGAAACAGCGAGTGAAAGGTGCAAAGAAAAAGTGTGTGAAACATTCAAAGTCCAGCGAGGCTAGAATGAGCGAAATATTGCCAGTGTGATTAATTCAAAAAGTGTTTGTGAAATGGGCTAAAATAATTGAAGTGCATAAGGTCATACAAGTGAAAAAAAAATGTTGTAGGTCGAAACAGCGAGTGAAAGGTGCAAAGAAAAAGTGTGTGAAACATTCAAAGTCCAGCGAGGCTAGAATGAGCGAAATATTGCCAGTGTGATTAATTCAAAAAGTGTTTGTGAAATGGGCTAAAATAATTGAAGTGCAAAAGGTCTTACAAGTGAAAAAAAAAATGTTGTAGGTCGAAACAGCGAGTGAAAGGTGCAAAGAAAAAGTGTGTGAAACATTGAAAGTCCAGCGAGGCTAGAATGAGCGAAATAATCCTAAATGTGTCGTCCGAGTGAAATATTGCCAGTGAGATTAATTCAAAATCCCACAGTGCCCGGCTTTTTCAAAGTCCAAAGAGGGCAGCAAGAGTGAAATAATTCTAAGTCCATCGTGTGTCGTGCGAGTGAAAAATTACAAGTACAGCCGTGTTTTTAAAAAAATTATTTCTTCCCAAAATCGAAACTTTTTCTAAGTCCAAATCGGCGCAAAAAGTTAGTAAAACAGGGCCAAATTAGCAGGAACGAGGCTAAGGATGTGTTTTCTTTATCAAACGAACACCAATGATGCGTATTTCACATTTTTCAAAAAAACTTTTTTTCGGTCCGAAAAAAGTTAAAGTCCAACTCTGAGCGAAAAATTTCTAAGTCCCCGGGGCTTTCGTCTCGTGACCATGCCGGCAGTTGAGGCCTCGCCGGCCGAGGGCAAGAATTGTCGTCTTGTAGGTGTGGTGCAACGCGCCATCGAAAAACGGGGAAATTTGCCAAAATTGTTCTTGGGATGTGTTTCCCTTTCTAAAAGAATGCCTCCGATGTATATTTCATGTTTTTAAAAAAATTATTTTTGCAAAATATCGAAACTTTTTCTAAGTCCAAATCGGCGCAAAAAGTCAATGATACAGGGCCAAATTAGCAGAAACTAGGCTAAGGATGTGTTTTCTTTATCAAACGAACACCAAATATGCATATTTCACATTTTTCAAAAAAACTTTTTTTCGGTCCGAAAAAAGTTAAAGTCCAACTCTGAGCGAAAAATTTCTAAGTCCCCGGGGCTTTCGTCTCTTGACCATGCCGGCAGTTGAGGCCTCGCCGCCCGAGGGCAAGAATTGTCGTCTTGTAGGTGTGGTGCAACGCGCCATCGAAAAACGGGGAAATTTGCCAAAATTGTTCTTGGGATGTGTTTCCCATTCTAAAAGAATGCCTACGATGTATATTTCATGTTTTTAAAAAAATTATTTTTGCAAAATATCGAAACTTTTTCTAAGTCCAACTCCGAGCGAAAAATTTCTAAGTCCCCGGGGCTTTCGTCTCTTGACCATGCCGGCAGTTGAGGCCTCGCCGACCGAGGGCCGGAATTGTCGTCTTGTAGGTGTGGTGCAACGCGCCATCGAAAAACGGGGAAATTTGCCAAAATTGTTCTTGGGATGTGTTTCCCTTTCTAAAAGAATGCCTCCGATGTATATTTCATGTTTTTAAAAAAATTATTTTTGCAAAATATCGAAACTTTTTCTAAGTACAAATCGGCGCAAAAAGTCAATGATACAGGGCCAAATTAGCAGAAACTAGGCTAAGGATGTGTTTTCTTTATCAAACGAACACCAAATATGCATATGTCACATTTTTCAAAAAAACTTTTTTTCGGTCCGAAAAAAGTTAAAGTCCAACTCTGAGCGAAAAATTTCTAAGTCCCCGGGGCTTTCGTCTCGTGACCATGCCGGCAGTTGAGGCCTCGCCGGCCGAGGGCAAGAATTGTCGTCTTGTAGGTGTGGTGCAACGCGCCATCGAAAAACGGGGAAATTTGCCAAAATCGTTTTTGGGATGTGTTTCCCATTCTAAAAGAATGCCTCCGATGTATATTTCATGTTTTTAAAAAAATTATTTTTGCAAAATATCGAAACTTTTTCTAAGTCCAACTCCGAGCGAAAAATTTCTAAGTCCCCGGGGCTTTCGTCTCTTGACCATGCCGGCAGTTGAGGCCTCGCCGCCCGAGGGCCGGAATTGTCGTCTTGTAGGTGTGGTGCAACGCGCCATCGAAAAACGGGGAAATTTGCCAAAATTGTTCTTGGGATGTGTTTCCCTTTCTAAAAGAATGCCTCCGATGTATATTTCATGTTTTTAAAAAAATTATTTTTGCAAAATATCGAAACTTTTTCTAAGTCCAAATCGGCGCAAAAAGTCAATGATACAGGGCCAAATTAGCAGAAACTAGGCTAAGGATGTGTTTTCTTTATCAAACGAACACCAAATATGCATATTTCACATTTTTCAAAAAAACTTTTTTTCGGTCCGAAAAAAGTTAAAGTCCAACTCCGAGCGAAAATTTTCTAAGTCCAGCCGCGTAGTACATGGGAGAACTACCACTTTCGGAGCAAACTGCCACTTAGAGAGGGACAAATTTGCGAAAGCGAACCTTAGGATGTGTTTGCCTTATCAAACGAATGCCACCCATGCATGTTTCACTTTTTTCAAAAAACATTTTTTTCACTTCGATAAAAATTTTTCTAAGTCCAACTCCGAGCGAAAAATTTCTAAGTCCCCGGGGCTTTCGTCTCTTGACCATGCCGGCAGTTGAGGCCTCGCCGCCCGAGGGCAAGAATTGTCGTCTTGTAGGTGTGGTGCAACGCGCCATCGAAAAACGGGAAAATTTGCCAAAATTGTTCTTGGGATGTGTTTCCATTTCTAAAAGAATGCCTCCGATGTATATTTCATGTTTTTAAAAAAATTATTTTTGCAAAATATCGAAACTTTTTCTAAGTCCAAATCGGCGCAAAAAGTCGATGATACAGGGCCAAATTAGCAGAAACTAGGCTAAGGATGTGTTTTCTTTATCAAACGAACACCAAATATGCATATTTCACATTTTTCAAAAAAACTTTTTTTCGGTCCGAAAAAAGTTAAAGTCCAACTCTGAGCGAAAAATTTCTAAGTCCCCGGGGCTTTCGTCTCGTGACCATGCCGGCAGTTGAGGCCTCGCCGGCCGAGGGCAAGAATTGTCGTCTTGTAGGTGTGGTGCAACGCGCCATCGAAAAACGGGGAAATTTGCCAAAATCGTTCTTGGGATGTGTTTCCCATTCTAAAAGAATGCCTCCGATGTATATTTCATGTTTTTAAAAAAATTATTTTTGCAAAATATCGAAACTTTTTCTAAGTCCAACTCCGAGCGAAAAATTTCTAAGTCCCCGGGGCTTTCGTCTCTTGACCATGCCGGCAGTTGAGGCCTCGCCGCCCGAGGGCCGGAATTGTCGTCTTGTAGGTGTGGTGCAACGCGCCATCGAAAAACGGGGAAATTTGCCAAAATTGTTCTTGGGATGTGTTTCCCTTTCTAAAAGAATGCCTCCGATGTATATTTCATGTTTTTAAAAAAATTATTTTTGCAAAATATCGAAACTTTTTCTAAGTCCAAATCGGCGCAAAAAGTCAATGATACAGGGCCAAATTAGCAGAAACTAGGCTAAGGATGTGTTTTCTTTATCAAACGAACACCAAATATGCATATTTCACATTTTTCAAAAAAACTTTTTTTCGGTCCGAAAAAAGTTAAAGTCCAACTCCGAGCGAAAATTTTCTAAGTCCAGCCGCGTAGTACATGGGAGAACTACCACTTTCGGAGCAAACTGCCACTTAAAGAGGGACAAATTTGCGAAAGCGAACCTTAGGATGTGTTTGCCTTATAAAACGAATGCCACCCATGCATGTTTCACTTTTTTCAAAAAACATTTTTTTCACTTCGATAAAAATTTTTCTAAGTCCAACTCCGAGCGAAAAATTTCTAAGTCCCCGGGGCTTTCGTCTCTTGACCATGCCGGCAGTTGAGGCCTCGCCGCCCGAGGGCAAGAATTGTCGTCTTGTAGGTGTGGTGCAACGCGCCATCGAAAAACGGGAAAATTTGCCAAAATTGTTCTTGGGATGTGTTTCCCTTTCTAAAAGAATGCCTCCGATGTATATTTCATGTTTTTAAAAAAATTATTTTTGCAAAATATCGAAACTTTTTCTAAGACCAAATCGGCGCAAAAAGTCAATGATACAGGGCCAAATTAGCAGAAACTAGGCTAAGGATGTGTTTTCTTTATCAAACGAACACCAAATATGCATATTTCACATTTTTCAAAAAAACTTTTTTTCGGTCCGAAAAAAGTTAAAGTCCAACTCTGAGCGAAAAAGTCCCCGGGGCTTTCGTCTCGTGACCATGCCGGCAGTTGAGGCCTCGCCGGCCGAGGGCTAGAATTGACGTCTTGTAGGTGTGGTGCAACGCGCCATCGAAAAACGGGGAAATTTGCCAAACTCGTTCTTGGGATGTGTTTCCCATTCTAAAAGAATGCCTCCGATGTATAATTCATGTTTTTAAAAAAATTATTTTTGCAAAATATCGAAACTTTTTCTAAGTCCAACTCTGAGCGAAAAATTTCTAAGTCCCCGGGGCTTTCGTCTCGTGACCATGCCGGCAGTTGAGGCCTCGCCGGCCGAGGGCAAGAATTGTCGTCTTGTAGGTGTGGTGCAACGCGCCATCGAAAAACGGGGAAATTTGCCAAAATCGTTCTTGGGATGTGTTTCCCATTCTAAAATAATGCCTCCGATGTATATTTCATGTTTTTAAAAAAATTATTTTTGCAAAATATCGAAACTTTTTCTAAGTCCAACTCCGAGCGAAAAATTTCTAAGTCCCCGGGGCTTTCGTCTCTTGACCATGCCGGCAGTTGAGGCCTCGCCGCCCGAGGGCCGGAATTGTCGTCTTGTAGGTGTGGTGCAACGCGCCATCGAAAAACGGGGAAATTTGCCAAAATTGTTCTTGGGATGTGTTTCCCTTTCTAAAAGAATGCCTCCGATGTATATTTCATGTTTTTAAAAAAATTATTTTTGCAAAATATCGAAACATTTTCTAAGTCCAAATCGGCGCAAAAAGTCGATGATACAGGGCCAAATTAGCAGAAACTAGGCTAAGGATGTGTTTTCTTTATCAAACGAACACCAAATATGCATATTTCACATTTTTCAAAAAAACTTTTTTTCGGTCCGAAAAAAGTTAAAGTCCAACTCCGAGCGAAAATTTTCTAAGTCCAGCCGCGTAGTACATGGGAGAACTACCACTTTCGGAGCAAACTGCCACTTAGAGAGGGACAAATTTGCGAAAGCGAACCTTAGGATGTGTTTGCCTTATCAAACGAATGCCACCCATGCATGTTTCACTTTTTTCAAAAAACATTTTTTTCACTTCGATAAAAATTTTTCTAAGTCCAACTCCGAGCGAAAAAATTTCTAAGTCCCCGGGGCTTTCGTCTCTTGACCATGCCGGCAGTTGAGGCCTCGCCGCCCGAGGGCAAGAATTGTCGTCTTGTAGGTGTGGTGCAACGCGCCATCGAAAAACGGGAAAATTTGCCAAAATTGTTCTTGGGATGTGTTTCCCTTTCTAAAAGAATGCCTCCGATGTATATTTCATGTTTTTAAAAAAATTATTTTTGCAAAATATCGAAACTTTTTCTAAGTCCAAATCGGCGCAAAAAGTCGATGATACAGGGCCAAATTAGCAGAAACTAGGCTAAGGATGTGTTTTCTTTATCAAACGAACACCAAATATGCATATTTCACATTTTTCAAAAAAACTTTTTTTCGGTCCGAAAAAAGTTAAAGTCCAACTCCGAGCGAAAATTTTCTAAGTCCAGCCGCGTAGTACATGGGAGAACTACCACTTTCGGAGCAAACTGCCACTTAGAGAGGGACAAATTTGCGAAAGCGAACCTTAGGATGTGTTTGCCTTATCAAACGAATGCCACCCATGCATGTTTCACTTTTTTCAAAAAACATTTTTTTCACTTCGATAAATATTTTTCTAAGTCCAACTCCGAGCGAAAAATTTCTAAGTCCCCGGGGCTTTCGTCTCTTGACCATGCCGGCAGTTGAGGCCTCGCCGCCCGAGGGCAAGAATTGTCGTCTTGTAGGTGTGGTGCAACGCGCCATCGAAAAACGGGAAAATTTGCCAAAATTGTTCTTGGGATGTGTTTCCCTTTCTAAAAGAATGCCTCCGATGTATATTTCATGTTTTTAAAAAAATTATTTTTGCAAAATATCGAAACTTTTTCTAAGTCCAAATCGGCGCAAAAAGTCGATGATACAGGGCCAAATTAGCAGAAACTAGGCTAAGGATGTGTTTTCTTTATCAAACGAACACCAAATATGCATATTTCACATTTTTCAAAAAAACTTTTTTTCGGTCCGAAAAAAGTTAAAGTCCAACTCTGAGCGAAAAAGTCCCCGGGGCTTTCGTCTCGTGACCATGCCGGCAGTTGAGGCCTCGCCGGCCGAGGGCTAGAATTGTCGTCTTGTAGGTGTGGTGCAACGCGCCATCGAAAAACGGGGAAATTTGCCAAACTCGTTCTTGGGATGTGTTTCCCATTCTAAAAGAATGCCTCCGATGTATAATTCATGTTTTTAAAAAAATTATTTTTGCAAAATATCGAAACTTTTTCTAAGTCCAACTCTGAGCGAAAAATTTCTAAGTCCCCGGGGCTTTCGTCTCGTGACCATGCCGGCAGTTGAGGCCTCGCCGGCCGAGGGCAAGAATTGTCGTCTTGTAGGTGTGGTGCAACGCGCCATCGAAAAACGGGGAAATTTGCCAAAATCGTTCTTGGGATGTGTTTCCCATTCTAAAATAATGCCTCCGATGTATATTTCATGTTTTTAAAAAAATTATTTTTGCAAAATATCGAAACTTTTTCTAAGTCCAACTCCGAGCGAAAAATTTCTAAGTCCCCGGGGCTTTCGTCTCTTGACCATGCCGGCAGTTGAGGCCTCGCCGCCCGAGGGCCGGAATTGTCGTCTTGTAGGTGTGGTGCAACGCGCCATCGAAAAACGGGGAAATTTGCCAAAATTGTTCTTGGGATGTGTTTCCCTTTCTAAAAGAATGCCTCCGATGTATATTTCATGTTTTTAAAAAAATTATTTTTGCAAAATATCGAAACATTTTCTAAGTCCAAATCGGCGCAAAAAGTCGATGATACAGGGCCAAATTAGCAGAAACTAGGCTAAGGATGTGTTTTCTTTATCAAACGAACACCAAATATGCATATTTCACATTTTTCAAAAAAACTTTTTTTCGGTCCGAAAAAAGTTAAAGTCCAACTCCGAGCGAAAATTTTCTAAGTCCAGCCGCGTAGTACATGGGAGAACTACCACTTTCGGAGCAAACTGCCACTTAGAGAGGGACAAATTTGCGAAAGCGAACCTTAGGATGTGTTTGCCTTATCAAACGAATGCCACCCATGCATGTTTCACTTTTTTCAAAAAACATTTTTTTCACTTCGATAAAAATTTTTCTAAGTCCAACTCCGAGCGAAAAAATTTCTAAGTCCCCGGGGCTTTCGTCTCTTGACCATGCCGGCAGTTGAGGCCTCGCCGCCCGAGGGCAAGAATTGTCGTCTTGTAGGTGTGGTGCAACGCGCCATCGAAAAACGGGAAAATTTGCCAAAATTGTTCTTGGGATGTGTTTCCCTTTCTAAAAGAATGCCTCCGATGTATATTTCATGTTTTTAAAAAAATTATTTTTGCAAAATATCGAAACTTTTTCTAAGTCCAAATCGGCGCAAAAAGTCGATGATACAGGGCCAAATTAGCAGAAACTAGGCTAAGGATGTGTTTTCTTTATCAAACGAACACCAAATATGCATATTTCACATTTTTCAAAAAAACTTTTTTTCGGTCCGAAAAAAGTTAAAGTCCAACTCCGAGCGAAAATTTTCTAAGTCCAGCCGCGTAGTACATGGGAGAACTACCACTTTCGGAGCAAACTGCCACTTAGAGAGGGACAAATTTGCGAAAGCGAACCTTAGGATGTGTTTGCCTTATCAAACGAATGCCACCCATGCATGTTTCACTTTTTTCAAAAAACATTTTTTTCACTTCGATAAATATTTTTCTAAGTCCAACTCCGAGCGAAAAATTTCTAAGTCCCCGGGGCTTTCGTCTCTTGACCATGCCGGCAGTTGAGGCCTCGCCGCCCGAGGGCAAGAATTGTCGTCTTGTAGGTGTGGTGCAACGCGCCATCGAAAAACGGGAAAATTTGCCAAAATTGTTCTTGGGATGTGTTTCCCTTTCTAAAAGAATGCCTCCGATGTATATTTCATGTTTTTAAAAAAATTATTTTTGCAAAATATCGAAACTTTTTCTAAGTCCAAATCGGCGCAAAAAGTCGATGATACAGGGCCAAATTAGCAGAAACTAGGCTAAGGATGTGTTTTCTTTATCAAACGAACACCAAATATGCATATTTCACATTTTTCAAAAAAACTTTTTTTCGGTCCGAAAAAAGTTAAAGTCCAACTCCGAGCGAAAATTTTCTAAGTCCAGCCGCGTAGTACATGGGAGAACTACCACTTTCGGAGCAAACTGCCACTTAGAGAGGGACAAATTTGCGAAAGCGAACCTTAGGATGTGTTTGCCTTATCAAACGAATGCCACCCATGCATGTTTCACTTTTTTCAAAAAACATTTTTTTCACTTCGATAAATATTTTTCTAAGTCCAACTCCGAGCGAAAAATTTCTAAGTCCCCGGGGCTTTCGTCTCTTGACCATGCCGGCAGTTGAGGCCTCGCCGCCCGAGGGCAAGAATTGTCGTCTTGTAGGTGTGGTGCAACGCGCCATCGAAAAACGGGAAAATTTGCCAAAATTGTTCTTGGGATGTGTTTCCCTTTCTAAAAGAATGCCTCCGATGTATATTTCATGTTTTTAAAAAAATTATTTTTGCAAAATATCGAAACTTTTTCTAAGTCCAAATCGGCGCAAAAAGTCGATGATACAGGGCCAAATTAGCAGAAACTAGGCTAAGGATGTGTTTTCTTTATCAAACGAACACCAAATATGCATATTTCACATTTTTCAAAAAAACTTTTTTTCGGTCCGAAAAAAGTTAAAGTCCAACTCTGAGCGAAAAAGTCCCCGGGGCTTTCGTCTCGTGACCATGCCGGCAGTTGAGGCCTCGCCGGCCGAGGGCAAGAATTGTCGTCTTGTAGGTGTGGTGCAACGCGCCATCGAAAAACGGGGAAATTTGCCAAAATCGTTCTTGGGATGTGTTTCCCATTCTAAAAGAATGCCTCCGATGTATATTTCATGTTTTTAAAAAAATTATTTTTGCAAAATATCGAAACTTTTTCTAAGTCCAACTCCGAGCGAAAAATTTCTAAGTCCCCGGGGCTTTCGTCTCTTGACCATGCCGGCAGTTGAGGCCTCGCCGCCCGAGGGCCGGAATTGTCGTCTTGTAGGTGTGGTGCAACGCGCCATCGAAAAACGGGGAAATTTGCCAAAATTGTTCTTGGGATGTGTTTCCCATTCTAAAAGAATGCCTACGATGTATATTTCATGTTTTTAAAAAAATTATTTTTGCAAAATATCGAAACTTTTTCTAAGTCCAAATCGGCGCAAAAAGTCGATGATACAGGGCCAAATTAGCAGAAACTAGGCTAAGGATGTGTTTTCTTTATCAAACGAACACCAAATATGCATATTTCACATTTTTCAAAAAAACTTTTTTTCGGTCCGAAAAAAGTTAAAGTCCAACTCCGAGCGAAAATTTTCTAAGTCCAGCCGCGTAGTACATGGGAGAACTACCACTTTCGGAGCAAACTGCCACTTAGAGAGGGACAAATTTGCGAAAGCGAACCTTAGGATGTGTTTGCCTTATCAAACGAATGCCACCCATGCATGTTTCACTTTTTTCAAAAAACATTTTTTTCACTTCGATAAAAATTTTTCTAAGTCCAACTCCGAGCGAAAAATTTCTAAGTCCCCGGGGCTTTCGTCTCTTGACCATGCCGGCAGTTGAGGCCTCGCCGCCCGAGGGCAAGAATTGTCGTCTTGTAGGTGTGGTGCAACGCGCCATCGAAAAACGGGAAAATTTGCCAAAATTGTTCTTGGGATGTGTTTCCCTTTCTAAAAGAATGCCTCCGATGTATATTTCATGTTTTTAAAAAAATTATTTTTGCAAAATATCGAAACTTTTTCTAAGTCCAAATCGGCGCAAAAAGTCGATGATACAGGGCCAAATTAGCAGAAACTAGGCTAAGGATGTGTTTTCTTTATCAAACGAACACCAAATATGCATATTTCACATTTTTCAAAAAAACTTTTTTTCGGTCCGAAAAAAGTTAAAGTCCAACTCCGAGCGAAAATTTTCTAAGTCCAGCCGCGTAGTACATGGGAGAACTACCACTTTCGGAGCAAACTGCCACTTAGAGAGGGACAAATTTGCGAAAGCGAACCTTAGGATGTGTTTGCCTTATCAAACGAATGCCACCCATGCATGTTTCACTTTTTTCAAAAAACATTTTTTTCACTTCGATAAATATTTTTCTAAGTCCAACTCCGAGCGAAAAATTTCTAAGTCCCCGGGGCTTTCGTCTCTTGACCATGCCGGCAGTTGAGGCCTCGCCGCCCGAGGGCAAGAATTGTCGTCTTGTAGGTGTGGTGCAACGCGCCATCGAAAAACGGGAAAATTTGCCAAAATTGTTCTTGGGATGTGTTTCCCTTTCTAAAAGAATGCCTCCGATGTATATTTCATGTTTTTAAAAAAATTATTTTTGCAAAATATCGAAACTTTTTCTAAGTCCAAATCGGCGCAAAAAGTCGATGATACAGGGCCAAATTAGCAGAAACTAGGCTAAGGATGTGTTTTCTTTATCAAACGAACACCAAATATGCATATTTCACATTTTTCAAAAAAACTTTTTTTCGGTCCGAAAAAAGTTAAAGTCCAACTCTGAGCGAAAAAGTCCCCGGGGCTTTCGTCTCGTGACCATGCCGGCAGTTGAGGCCTCGCCGGCCGAGGGCAAGAATTGTCGTCTTGTAGGTGTGGTGCAACGCGCCATCGAAAAACGGGGAAATTTGCCAAAATCGTTCTTGGGATGTGTTTCCCATTCTAAAAGAATGCCTCCGATGTATATTTCATGTTTTTAAAAAAATTATTTTTGCAAAATATCGAAACTTTTTCTAAGTCCAACTCCGAGCGAAAAATTTCTAAGTCCCCGGGGCTTTCGTCTCTTGACCATGCCGGCAGTTGAGGCCTCGCCGCCCGAGGGCCGGAATTGTCGTCTTGTAGGTGTGGTGCAACGCGCCATCGAAAAACGGGGAAATTTGCCAAAATTGTTCTTGGGATGTGTTTCCCATTCTAAAAGAATGCCTACGATGTATATTTCATGTTTTTAAAAAAATTATTTTTGCAAAATATCGAAACTTTTTCTAAGTCCAAATCGGCGCAAAAAGTCGATGATACAGGGCCAAATTAGCAGAAACTAGGCTAAGGATGTGTTTTCTTTATCAAACGAACACCAAATATGCATATTTCACATTTTTCAAAAAAACTTTTTTTCGGTCCGAAAAAAGTTAAAGTCCAACTCCGAGCGAAAATTTTCTAAGTCCAGCCGCGTAGTACATGGGAGAACTACCACTTTCGGAGCAAACTGCCACTTAGAGAGGGACAAATTTGCGAAAGCGAACCTTAGGATGTGTTTGCCTTATCAAACGAATGCCACCCATGCATGTTTCACTTTTTTCAAAAAACATTTTTTTCACTTCGATAAAAATTTTTCTAAGTCCAACTCCGAGCGAAAAATTTCTAAGTCCCCGGGGCTTTCGTCTCTTGACCATGCCGGCAGTTGAGGCCTCGCCGCCCGAGGGCAAGAATTGTCGTCTTGTAGGTGTGGTGCAACGCGCCATCGAAAAACGGGGAAATTTGCCAAAATTGTTCCTGGGATGTGTTTCCCTTTCTAAAAGAATGCCTCCGATGTATATTTCATGTTTTTAAAAAAATTATTTTTGCAAAATATCGAAACTTTTTCTAAGTCCAAATCGGCGCAAAAAGTCGATGAAACAGGGCCAAATTAGCAGAAACTAGGCTAAAGATTTGTTTTCTTTATCAAACGAACACCAATGATGCATATTTCACATTTTTAAAAAAAACTTTTTTTTCGGTCCGAAAAAAGATAAAGTCCAACTCTGAGCGAAAAATTTCTAAGTCCCCGGGGCTTTCGTCTCGTGACCATGCCGGCAGTTGAGGCCTCGCCGACCGAGGGCCGGAATTGTCGTCTTGTAGGTGTGGTGCAACGCGCCATCGAAAAACGGGGAAATTTGCCAAAATTGTTCTTGGGATGTGTTTCCCATTCTAAAAGAATGCCTACGATGTATATTTCATGTTTTTAAAAAAATTATTTTTGCAAAATATCGAAACTTTTTCTAAGTCCAAATCGGCGCAAAAAGTCGATGAAACAGGGAAAAATTAGCAGGAACGAGGCTAAGGATGTGTTTTCTTTATCAAACGAACACCAATGATGCGTATTTCACATTTTTCAAAAAAACTTTTTTTCGGTCCGAAAAAAGTTAAAGTCCAACTCCGAGCGAAAATTTTCCAAGTCCAGCCGCGTAGTACATGGGAGAACTACCACTTTCGGAGCAAACTGCCACTTAGAGAGGGACAAATTTGCGAAAGCGAACCTTAGGATGTGTTTGCCTTATCAAACGAATGCCACCCATGCATGTTTCACTTTTTTCAAAAAACATTTTTTTCACTTCGATAAAAATTTTTCTAAGTCCAACTCCGAGCGAAAAATTTCTAAGTCCCCGGGGCTTTCGTCTCTTGACCATGCCGGCAGTTGAGGCCTCGCCGCCCGAGGGCAAGAATTGTCGTCTTGTAGGTGTGGTGCAACGCGCCATCGAAAAACGGGGAAATTTGCCAAAATTGTTCTTGGGATGTGTTTCCCTTTCTAAAAGAATGCCTCCGATGTATATTTCATGTTTTTAAAAAAATTATTTTTGCAAAATATCGAAACTTTTTCTAAGTCCAAATCGGCGCAAAAAGTCGATGAAACAGGGCCAAATTAGCAGAAACTAGGCTAAAGATTTGTTTTCTTTATCAAACGAACACCAATGATGCATATTTCACATTTTTAAAAAAAACTTTTTTTTCGGTCCGAAAAAAGATAAAGTCCAACTCCGAGCGAAAATTTTCTAAGTCCAGCCGCGTAGTACATGGGAGAACTACCACTTTCGGGGCAAACTGCCACTTAAAGGGGGACAAATTTGCGAAAGCGAACCTTAGGATGTGTTTGCCTCATCAAACGAATGCCACCCATGCATGTTTCACTTTTTTCAAAAAACATTTTTTTCACTTCGATCAAAATTTTTCAAAGTCCAACTCCGAGCGAAAAATTTCTAAGTCCCCGGAATTGTCGTCTTGTAGGTGTGGTGCAACGCGCCATCGAAAAACGGGAAAATTTGCCAAAATTGTTCTTGGGATGTGTTTCCCTTTCTAAAAGAATGCCTCCGATGTATATTTCATGTTTTTAAAAAAATTATTTTTGCAAAATATCGAAACTTTTTCTAAGTCCAAATCGGCGCAAAAAGTCAATGAAACAGGGCCAAATTAGCAGAAACTAGGCTAAAGATGTGTTTTCTTTATCAAACGAACACCAATGATGCATATTTCACATTTTTCAAAAAAAATTTTTTTCGGTCCGAAAAAAGTTAAACTCCAACTCCGAGCGAAAATTTTCTAAGTCCAGCCGCGTAGTACATGGGAGAACTACCACTTTCGGAGCAAACTGCCACTTAAAGAGGGACAAATTTGCGAAAGCGAACCTTAGGATGTGTTTGCCTGATCAAACGAATGCCACCCATGCATGTTTCACTTTTTTCAAAAAACATTTTTTTCACTTCGATCAAAATATTTCTAAGTCCAACTCCGAGCGAAAAATTTCTAAGTCCAGCATGGGGGAAGGTTCACTTTCTGTGCAAACCGCTAGTGAAAGAGGGACAAAATAGCAAAAACGATTCCTGGGACGAGTTTTCCCTGCTAAGCGCATGCCTGTGATGTATATTTCGTGCTTTTAAAAAAATGAATTTCTCTAAAAATCGAAAATTTTTCTGACTCCAAATCTATGCAAAGCGCCAGTGAAAGAGGGACTAATTAGCAAAAACAGAAGTTAGGATGCGTTTCCGTTATCTAACGAATACCAAGGATGCATGTTTCACATTAATCAAAAGACTTTTTTCGGTCTGATAACAATTTTTCAAAGTCCAACTCCGAGCGAAATTTTTCAAAGTCCAGCATGGGGGAACGACCACTTGCGGTGCAAACCGCTTGCGAGAGAGCGACAAATTAGCAAAGACGAATCTTGGGAAGAGTTTCTTCTTCCAAATGAATGCCTGCGATGTATATTTCGTGTTTCTAAAAAAGTTATTTTTGCCCAAAATCGAAACCTTTTCTACGTCCAAATCGGTGTAAAGCGCCAGAGAAAGAGGGACAAATTAGCATAAGCGATTATTGGGACGAGTTTCCCCTTCTAAACGAATGCCTGTGATGTATATTTCGTGTTTTTAAAAAAAATTATTTTTGCCCAAAATCGAAGCTCTTTCTAAGGTTACGGAGGGAGATTACGGAGAGACGGTCGCGGAGTGCTAAGTGGAGGTGAGCTAAAACTCGAAGCTCGGCCTCAGGTAGGTTAACTTTTATTGCATCACCCCTCCCCGACCTCCTTTGCGCCCAAGTGTTAAGGTTTCCCCCAAGGGAGGGTACGGAGAGACGGTCGCGGAGTGCTAGGTGGAGGTGAGCTAAAACTCGAAGTTCGGCGCCTCGTAGGAAAAGTAATGTTGCTGCGTACACATTGCCAAGCAGGTGAACATGTTTGGGGATTCCTGGGCCCAGTTTTCTTTAATTAACAAACGGTCGTGTTTAACTTGCGATTGACGTTAACCTTTGGCACACTGCGTTTCCTTTATTAAACGAATACCAATGAAGCATGTTTCACATTTATGAAAAAAACTTTTTTTCACTCACTTGTGCTCAAATATAGCTCGGCACATTTACCCCTAACCTTAATTGCAGTCTTTAAGATCGTTAACATTTATAAAGGACGTTTGCAGTAAATGAAGTGCGGGAAGCACATGCACTAATTGAGATTCCAGATACTGCTTTGGCCGACCTCCCCACTCCTTCAGATATTTCAAAGAGGTGAAGTTTGGGCAATGCTTAATTATTCAAATTACCACAGGATTATTTTAGCCGTGCTATTATCGATTTAGCCTTTTCGAGAGCAGCTCCCGAATGTCAAGACGTAAAATATGTTGAAAATGCAGAATATAGTTGCTTAGAGTGCATGTATAATAAATGGAACAGGCAAACATAGGCATACTCTGCTATTTGCTACATACATTCGGCACACCTTAAATAATTGCCAGTCTTCCGTCTCGAGCAAGAGCTCACCCCATTGGTCGGCAGAGACCGTTTTCAATGGCGGCAGGAGGTGGGAACGATTTGCTACAGTCATTGTCATTGGTCCACCACCCGCCATTAGTCGATCGGGCCGCCACCTGTCGTCACCGGCGCCAATTACGACAATCGATCAAGTGACAGTAGTTTCGAAAACACACACCAGGGGCAGTTGAGTGCCAAAAGCCGGACCTCGCCCGAGTCTAGTTTGGATGCTAGAATAATGTTTAGAAACCTCCATAATTAACGAAAAGCTTCGAGTGTTAAGGTTTCCCCGCAAGAGAGGGTGCGGAGAGACCGTCGCGGAGTGCTACGTGGAGGTGAGCTAAAACTCGAAGTTCGGCCCCAGGTAGGGTAGCTAGTATTGCATTACCACTCCCCGGCTCTCTTGCGCCCAAGCGTTAAGGTTTCCCCCAACGGAGGGTACGGAGAGACCGTCGCGGAGTGCTACGTGGAGGTGAGCTAAAACTCGAAGCTCGGCCCCAGGTAGGGTAACTAGTATTGCATTACCACTCCCCGGCTCTCTTGCGCCCAAGCGTTAAGGTTTCCCCCAACGTAGGGTACGGAGAGACCGTCGCGGAGTGCTACGTGGAGGTGAGCTAAAACTCGAAGCTCGGCCTCAGGTAGGTTAACTTTTATTGCATCACCCCTCCCCGACCTCCTTTGCGCCCAAGTGTTAAGGTTTCCCCCAAGGGAGGGTACGGAGAGACGGTCGCGGAGTGCTAAGTGGAGGTGAGCTAAAACTCGAAGCTCGGCCTCAGGTAGGTTAACTTTTATTGCATCACCCCTCCCCGACCTCCTTTGCGCCCAAGTGTTAAGGTTTCCCCCAAGGGAGGGTACGGAGAGACGGTCGCGGAGTGCTAGGTGGAGGTGAGCTAAAACTCGAAGTTCGGCGCCTCGTAGGAAAAGTAATGTTGCTGCGTACACATTGCCAAGCAGGTGAACATGTTTGGGGATTCCTGGGCCCAGTTTTCTTTAATTCACAAACGGTCGTGCTTAACTTGCGATTGACGTTAACCTTTGGCACACTGCGTTTCCTTTATTAAACGAATACCAATGAAGCATGTTTCACATTTATGAAAAAAACTTTTTTTCACTCACTTGTGCTCAAATATAGCTCGGCACATTTACCCCTAACCTTAATTGCAGTCTTTAAGATCGTTAACATTTATAAAGGACGTTTGCAGTAAATGTAGTGCGGGAAGCACATGCACTAATTGAGATTCCAGATACTGCTTTGGCCGACCTCCCCACTCCTTCAGATATTTCAAAGAGGTGAAGTTTGGGCAATGCTTAATTATTCAAATTACCACAGGATTATTTTAGCCGTGCTATTATCGATTTAGCCTTTTCGAGAGCAGCTCCCGAATGTCAAGACGTAAAATATGTTGAAAATGCAGAATATAGTTGCTTAGAGTGCATGTATAATAAATGGAACAGGCAAACATAGGCATACTCTGCTATTTGCTACATACATTCGGCACACCTTAAATAATTGCCAGTCTTCCGTCTCGAGCAAGAGCTCACCCCATTGGTCGGCAGAGACCGTTTTCAATGGCGGCAGGAGGTGGGAACGATTTGCTACAGTCATTGTCATTGGTCCACCACCCGCCATTAGTCGATCGGGCCGCCACCTGTCGTCACCGGCGCCAATTACGACAATCGATCAAGTGACAGTAGTTTCGAAAACACACACCAGGGGCAGTTGAGTGCCAAAAGCCGGACCTCGCCCGAGTCTAGTTTGGATGCTAGAATAATGTTTAGAAACCTCCATAATTAACGAAAAGCTTCGAGTGTTAAGGTTTCCCCGCAAGGGAGGGTACGGAGAGCTACGCTACGCGGAGTGCTACGTGGAGGTGAGCTAAAACTCGAAGTTCGGCCCCAGGTAGGGTAACTAGTATTGCATTACCCCTCCCCGGCCTCTCTTGCGCCCAAGTGTTAAGGTTTCCCCCAAGGGAGGGTCCGGAGAGACGGTCGCGGAGTGCTAGGTGGAGGTGAGCTAAAACTCGAAGTTCGGCCCCAGGTAGGGTAGCTAGTATTGCATTACCACTCCCCGGCTCTCTTGCGCCCAAGCGTTAAGGTTTCCCCCAACGGAGGGTACGGAGAGACCGTCGCGGAGTGCTACGTGGAGGTGAGCTAAAACTCGAAGCTCGGCCTCAGGTAGGTTAACTTTTATTGCATCACCCCTCCCCGACCTCCTTTGCGCCCAAGTGTTAAGGTTTCCCCCAAGGGAGGGTACGGAGAGACGGTCGCGGAGTGCTAAGTGGAGGTGAGCTAAAACTCGAAGCTCGGCCTCAGGTAGGTTAACTTTTATTGCATCACCCCTCCCCGACCTCCTTTGCGCCCAAGTGTTAAGGTTTCCCCCAAGGGAGGGTACGGAGAGACGGTCGCGGAGTGCTAGGTGGAGGTGAGCTAAAACTCGAAGTTCGGCGCCTCGTAGGAAAAGTAATGTTGCTGCGTACACATTGCCAAGCAGGTGAACATGTTTGGGGATTCCTGGGCCCAGTTTTCTTTAATTAACAAACGGTCGTGTTTAACTTGCGATTGACGTTAACCTTTGGCACACTGCGTTTCCTTTATTAAACGAATACCAATGAAGCATGTTTCACATTTATGAAAAAAACTTTTTTTCACTCACTTGTGCTCAAATATAGCTCGGCACATTTACCCCTAACCTTAATTGCAGTCTTTAAGATCGTTAACATTTATAAAGGACGTTTGCAGTAAATGAAGTGCGGGAAGCACATGCACTAATTGAGATTCCAGATACTGCTTTGGCCGACCTCCCCACTCCTTCAGATATTTCAAAGAGGTGAAGTTTGGGCAATGCTTAATTATTCAAATTACCACAGGATTATTTTAGCCGTGCTATTATCGATTTAGCCTTTTCGAGAGCAGCTCCCGAATGTCAAGACGTAAAATATGTTGAAAATGCAGAATTTAGTTGCTTAGAGTGCATGTATAATAAATGGAACAGGCAAACATAGGCATACTCTGCTATTTGCTACATACATTCGGCACACCTTAAATAATTGCCAGTCTTCCGTCTCGAGCAAGAGCTCACCCCATTGGTCGGCAGAGACCGTTTTCAATGGCGGCAGGAGGTGGGAACGATTTGCTACAGTCATTGTCATTGGTCCACCACCCGCCATTAGTCGATCGGGCCGCCACCTGTCGTCACCGGCGCCAATTACGACAATCGATCAAGTGACAGTAGTTTCGAAAACACACACCAGGGGCAGTTGAGTGCCAAAAGCCGGACCTCGCCCGAGTCTAGTTTGGATGCTAGAATAATGTTTAGAAACCTCCATAATTAACGAAAAGCTTCGAGTGTTAAGGTTTCCCCGCAAGGGAGGGTACGGAGAGCTACGCTACGCGGAGTGCTACGTGGAGGTGAGCTAAAACTCGAAGTTCGGCCCCAGGTAGGGTAACTAGTATTGCATTACCCCTC
>JAUKNK010000082.1:2500-35000 GCA_030765055.1 Mantis religiosa | reverse complement strand
GATCAACCAGGGAGCTGGATTGCTCTTAACCCGGGACCGAAGTCCCGGAAAGTTTATTATGTCCAATACATTCATTAACCTACAACAGTAGGAAAAGAACTGTCCCTAAGGACTCGACCATTTTTCAATGTTACCGGACTCTCCAGCGAGGAAACTGACAAGCAAAACAATTTTCAGAGCCTTCACAGGTCTTGTCCACATTTCACACGCTTTCGAATCCGGCCCGACCATTTTTCATTAATTTTGTCTTCATATAGGGCATTGACTAATGTCAAACTATGCCCGACACGTTATGCATATACCTTGGGCTAGATATTACGTGTCGTTATAAGTTTACATCTCAACACTCAACTACCAGACAATGTGCGGGATACCGCCATTCTGAGCTGTTCGAGATAACACCATTCACTCGGACTCTAGAGAGTTCAGCGCTTAAAAATAACAGTGTGTCGCATATGACCTTATCGTGAGACAGGGGGCCGCGACATAGCTGTGAAGTTGTTGATAGCACGGAGCGACAACTACCATGTTTTCCGTCAATTCTTGGTGCACTATGCTCCGCATATAGTCACCACTAGTGGTAAGGCACCTAGATTCACCGTCAAAATCCTTGCCTTCCTTACTTGAGTCATTCTAGGAGAGGGCGCCTAGCTCTACCTTCAGATCCGTCCCTCTTACATATAGCCTAGACGCCCCAAACCACGATGCTGCACGCCTCCCGAGCGGCACGGCCGGCCGGCCGGAGCGAGCGCGGCTGGCGAGAGGCTGCCGGCCGCTGCCGTAACACATCTAAACAGGGCCTCAAAACACTCTGCTTATATCTCCGTATATAACACGAAATTTACAAAGATACACACCACGAAGGTCTTGCCATTAAGACGGCATGCCGTACATATGTTTTTCATATTCCTAAAAAATTATTTTTTTCCGGAGACAAAAATTTTTCTAAGTCCCCCGGGAGTTTGCCTCGGAACCATGCCGGCAGTTGAGGCCTCGCCGCCCGAGGGCCGGAAAGGTCGTTTTCCCGGCTCGGTGCAACGCGCCATCGAAAAACGGGGAAATTTGCCAAAATCGTTCTTGGGATGTGTTTCCCTTTCTAAAAGAATGCCTCCGATGTATATCTCATGTTTTTAAAAAAATTATTTTTGCAAAATATCGAAACTTTTTCTAAGTCCAATCGGCCTAATGAAACAGGGACAACTTAGCAAAAACGAGGCTAAGGATGTGTTTTCTTTATCAAACGAACACCAATGATGCATATTTCACATTTTTGAAAAAAACTTTTTTTCGGTCCGAAAAAAGTTAAAGTCCACCTCCGAGCGAAAATTTTCTAAGTCCAGCCGCGTAGTACATGGGCAAACTACCACTTTCGGAGCAAAGTGCTACTTAAAGGGGGACAAATTTGCAAAAGCGAACCTTAGGATCTGTTTGCCTTATCAAACGAATGCCACCGATGCATGTTTCACCTTTTTCAAAAAACATTTTTTTCACTTCGATCAAAATTTTTCTAAGTCCAACTCCGAGCGAAAAATTTCTAAGTCCCCGGGGCTTTCGTCTCCTGACCATGCCGGCAGTTGAGGCCTCGCCGCCCGAGGGCCGGAATTGTCGTCTTGTAGGTGTGGGGCAACGCGCCATCGAAAAACGGGGAAATTTGCCAAAATTGTTCTTGGGATGTGTTTCCCTTTCTAAAAGAATGCCTCCGATGTATATTTCATGTTTTTAAAAAAATTATTTTTGCAAAATATCGAAACTTTTTCTAAGTCCAAATCGGCGCAAAAAGTCAATGAAACAGGGCCAAATTAGCAGGAACGAGGCTAACGATGTGTTTTCTTTATCAAACGAACACCATTGATGCATATTTCACATTTTTCAGAAAAACTTTTTTTCGGTCCGAAAAAAGTTAAAGTCCAACTCCGAGCGAAAATTTTCTAAGTCCAGCCGCGTAGTACATGGGCAAACTACCACTTTCGGAGCAAAGTGCTACTTAAAGGGGGACAAATTTGCAAAAGCGAACCTTAGGATCTGTTTGCCTTATCAAACGAATGCCACCGATGCATGTTTCACCTTTTTCAAAAAACATTTTTTTCACTTCGATCAAAATTTTTCTAAGTCCAACTCCGAGCGAAAAATTTCTAAGTCCCCGGGGCTTTCGTCTCCTGACCATGCCGGCAGTTGAGGCCTCGCCGCCCGAGGGCCGGAATTGTCGTCTTGTAGGTGTGGGGCAACGCGCCATCGAAAAACGGGGAAATTTGCCAAAATTGTTCTTGGGATGTGTTTCCCTTTCTAAAAGAATGCCTCCGATGTATATTTCATGTTTTTAAAAAAATTATTTTTGCAAAATATCGAAACTTTTTCTAAGTCCAAATCGGCGCAAAAAGTCAATGAAACAGGGCCAAATTAGCAGGAACGAGGCTAACGATGTGTTTTCTTTATCAAACGAACACCATTGATGCATATTTCACATTTTTCAGAAAAACTTTTTTTCGGTCCGAAAAAAGTTAAAGTCCAACTCCGAGCGAAAATTTTCTAAGTCCAGCCGCGTAGTACATGGGCAAACTACCACTTTCGGAGCAAAGTGCTACTTAAAGGGGGACAAATTTGCAAAAGCGAACCTTAGGATCTGTTTGCCTTATCAAACGAATGCCACCGATGCATGTTTCACCTTTTTCAAAAAACATTTTTTTCACTTCGATCAAAATTTTTCTAAGTCCAACTCCGAGCGAAAAATTTCTAAGTCCCCGGGGCTTTCGTCTCCTGACCATGCCGGCAGTTGAGGCCTCGCCGCCCGAGGGCCGGAATTGTCGTCTTGTAGGTGTGGTGCAACGCGCCATCGAAAAACGGGGAAATTTGCCAAAATTGTTCTTGGGATGTGTTTCCCTTTCTAAAAGAATGCCTCCGATGTATATTTCATGTTTTTAAAAAAATTATTTTTGCAAAATATCGAAACTTTTTCTAAGTCCAAATCGGCGCAAAAAGTCAATGAAACAGGGCCAAATTAGCAGGAACGAGGCTAACGATGTGTTTTCTTTATCAAACGAACACCATTGATGCATATTTCACATTTTTCAGAAAAACTTTTTTTCGGTCCGAAAAAAGTTAAAGTCCAACTCCGAGCGAAAATTTTCTAAGTCCAGCCGCGTAGTACATGGGCAAACTACCACTTTCGGAGCAAAGTGCTACTTAAAGGGGGACAAATTTGCAAAAGCGAACCTTAGGATCTGTTTGCCTTATCAAACGAATGCCACCGATGCATGTTTCACCTTTTTCAAAAAACATTTTTTTCACTTCGATCAAAATTTTTCTAAGTCCAACTCCGAGCGAAAAATTTCTAAGTCCCCGGGGCTTTCGTCTCCTGACCATGCCGGCAGTTGAGGCCTCGCCGCCCGAGGGCCGGAATTGTCGTCTTGTAGGTGTGGTGCAACGCGCCATCGAAAAACGGGGAAATTTGCCAAAATTGTTCTTGGGATGTGTTTCCCTTTCTAAAAGAATGCCTCCGATGTATATTTCATGTTTTTAAAAAAATTATTTTTGCAAAATATCGAAACTTTTTCTAAGTCCAAATCGGCGCAAAAAGTCAATGAAACAGGGCCAAATTAGCAGGAACGAGGCTAACGATGTGTTTTCTTTATCAAACGAACACCATTGATGCATATTTCACATTTTTCAGAAAAACTTTTTTTCGGTCCGAAAAAAGTTAAAGTCCAACTCCGAGCGAAAATTTTCTAAGTCCAGCCGCGTAGTACATGGGCAAACTACCACTTTCGGAGCAAAGTGCTACTTAAAGGGGGACAAATTTGCAAAAGCGAACCTTAGGATCTGTTTGCCTTATCAAACGAATGCCACCGATGCATGTTTCACCTTTTTCAAAAAACATTTTTTTCACTTCGATCAAAATTTTTCTAAGTCCAACTCCGAGCGAAAAATTTCTAAGTCCCCGGGGCTTTCGTCTCCTGACCATGCCGGCAGTTGAGGCCTCGCCGCCCGAGGGCCGGAATTGTCGTCTTGTAGGTGTGGTGCAACGCGCCATCGAAAAACGGGGAAATTTGCCAAAATTGTTCTTGGGATGTGTTTCCCTTTCTAAAAGAATGCCTCCGATGTATATTTCATGTTTTTAAAAAAATTATTTTTGCAAAATATCGAAACTTTTTCTAAGTCCAAATCGGCGCAAAAAGTCAATGAAACAGGGCCAAATTAGCAGGAACGAGGCTAACGATGTGTTTTCTTTATCAAACGAACACCATTGATGCATATTTCACATTTTTCAGAAAAACTTTTTTTCGGTCCGAAAAAAGTTAAAGTCCAACTCCGAGCGAAAATTTTCTAAGTCCAGCCGCGTAGTACATGGGCAAACTACCACTTTCGGAGCAAAGTGCTACTTAAAGGGGGACAAATTTGCAAAAGCGAACCTTAGGATCTGTTTGCCTTATCAAACGAATGCCACCGATGCATGTTTCACCTTTTTCGAAAAACATTTTTTTCACTTCGATCAAAATTTTTCTAAGTCCAACTCCGAGCGAAAAATTTCCAAGTCCCCGGGGCTTTCGTCTCCTCACCATGCCGGCAGTTGAGGCCTCGCCGCCCGAGGGCCGGAATTGTCGTCTTGTAGGTGTGGTGCAACGCGCCATCGAAAAACGGGGAAATTTGCCAAAATTGTTCTTGGGATGTGTTTCCCTTTCTAAAAGAATGCCTCCGATGTATATTTCATGTTTTTAAAAAAATTATTTTTGCAAAATATCGAAACTTTTTCTAAGTCCAAATCGGCGCAAAAAGTCAATGAAACAGGGCCAAATTAGCAGGAACGAGGCTAACGATGTGTTTTCTTTATCAAACGAACACCATTGATGCATATTTCACATTTTTCAGAAAAACTTTTTTTCGGTCCGAAAAAAGTTAAAGTCCAACTCCGAGCGAAAATTTTCTAAGTCCAGCCGCGTAGTACATGGGCAAACTACCACTTTCGGAGCAAAGTGCTACTTAAAGGGGGACAAATTTGCAAAAGCGAACCTTAGGATCTGTTTGCCTTATCAAACAAATGCCACCGATGCATGTTTCACCTTTTTCAAAAAACATTTTTTTCACTTCGATCAAAATTTTTCTAAGTCCAACTCCGAGCGAAAAATTTCTAAGTCCCCGGGGCTTTCGTCTCCTGACCATGCCGGCAGTTGAGGCCTCGCCGCCCGAGGGCCGGAATTGTCGTCTTGTAGGTGTGGTGCAACGCGCCATCGAAAAACGGGGAAATTTGCCAAAATTGTTCTTGGGATGTTTTTCCCTTTCTAAAAGAATGCCTCCGATGTATATTTCATGTTTTTAAAAAAATTATTTTTGCAAAATATAGAAACTTTTTCTAAGTCCAAATCGGCGCAAAAAGTCAATGAAACAGGGCCAAATTAGCAAAAACGAGGCTAAGGATGCGTTTTCTTTATCAAACGAACACCAATGATGCATATTTCACATTTTTGAAAAAAACTTTTTTTCGGTCCGAAAAAAGTTAAAGTCCACCTCCGAGCGAAAATTTTCTAAGTCCAGCCGCGTAGTACATGGGCAAACTACCACTTTCGGAGCAAAGTGCTACTTAAAGGGGGACAAATTTGCAAAAGCGAACCTTAGGATCTGTTTGCCTTATCAAACGAATGCCACCGATGCATGTTTCACCTTTTTCAAAAAACATTTTTTTCACTTCGATCAAAATTTTACTAAGTCCAACTCCGAGCGAAAAATTTCTAAGTCCCCGGGGCTTTCGTCTCCTGACCATGCCGGCAGTTGAGGCCTCGCCGCCCGAGGGCCGGAATTGTCGTCTTGTAGGTGTGGTGCAACGCGCCATCGAAAAACGGGGAAATTTGCCAAAATTGTTCTTGGGATGTGTTTCCCTTTCTAAAAGAATGCCTCCGATGTATATTTCATGTTTTTAAAAAAATTATTTTTGCAAAATATCGAAACTTTTTCTAAGTCCAAATCGGCGCAAAAAGTCAATGAAACAGGGCCAAATTAGCAGGAACGAGGCTAACGATGTGTTTTCTTTATCAAACGAACACCATTGATGCATATTTCACATTTTTCAGAAAAACTTTTTTTCGGTCCGAAAAAAGTTAAAGTCCAACTCCGAGCGAAAATTTTCTAAGTCCAGCCGCGTAGTACATGGGCAAACTACCACTTTCGGAGCAAAGTGCTACTTAAAGGGGGACAAATTTGCAAAAGCGAACCTTAGGATCTGTTTGCCTTATCAAACGAATGCCACCGATGCATGTTTCACCTTTTTCAAAAAACATTTTTTTCACTTCGATCAAAATTTTTCTAAGTCCAACTCCGAGCGAAAAATTTCTAAGTCCCCGGGGCTTTCGTCTCCTGACCATGCCGGCAGTTGAGGCCTCGCCGCCCGAGGGCCGGAATTGTCGTCTTGTAGGTGTGGTGCAACGCGCCATCGAAAAACGGGGAAATTTGCCAAAATTGTTCTTGGGATGTGTTTCCCTTTCTAAAAGAATGCCTCCGATGTATATTTCATGTTTTTAAAAAAATTATTTTTGCAAAATATCGAAACTTTTTCTAAGTCCAAATCGGCGCAAAAAGTCAATGAAACAGGGCCAAATTAGCAGGAACGAGGCTAACGATGTGTTTTCTTTATCAAACGAACACCATTGATGCATATTTCACATTTTTCAGAAAAACTTTTTTTCGGTCCGAAAAAAGTTAAAGTCCAACTCCGAGCGAAAATTTTCTAAGTCCAGCCGCGTAGTACATGGGCAAACTACCACTTTCGGAGCAAAGTGCTACTTAAAGGGGGACAAATTTGCAAAAGCGAACCTTAGGATCTGTTTGCCTTATCAAACGAATGCCACCGATGCATGTTTCACCTTTTTCGAAAAACATTTTTTTCACTTCGATCAAAATTTTTCTAAGTCCAACTCCGAGCGAAAAATTTCCAAGTCCCCGGGGCTTTCGTCTCCTCACCATGCCGGCAGTTGAGGCCTCGCCGCCCGAGGGCCGGAATTGTCGTCTTGTAGGTGTGGTGCAACGCGCCATCGAAAAACGGGGAAATTTGCCAAAATTGTTCTTGGGATGTGTTTCCCTTTCTAAAAGAATGCCTCCGATGTATATTTCATGTTTTTAAAAAAATTATTTTTGCAAAATATCGAAACTTTTTCTAAGTCCAAATCGGCGCAAAAAGTCAATGAAACAGGGCCAAATTAGCAGGAACGAGGCTAACGATGTGTTTTCTTTATCAAACGAACACCATTGATGCATATTTCACATTTTTCAGAAAAACTTTTTTTCGGTCCGAAAAAAGTTAAAGTCCAACTCCGAGCGAAAATTTTCTAAGTCCAGCCGCGTAGTACATGGGCAAACTACCACTTTCGGAGCAAAGTGCTACTTAAAGGGGGACAAATTTGCAAAAGCGAACCTTAGGATCTGTTTGCCTTATCAAACAAATGCCACCGATGCATGTTTCACCTTTTTCAAAAAACATTTTTTTCACTTCGATCAAAATTTTTCTAAGTCCAACTCCGAGCGAAAAATTTCTAAGTCCCCGGGGCTTTCGTCTCCTGACCATGCCGGCAGTTGAGGCCTCGCCGCCCGAGGGCCGGAATTGTCGTCTTGTAGGTGTGGTGCAACGCGCCATCGAAAAACGGGGAAATTTGCCAAAATTGTTCTTGGGATGTTTTTCCCTTTCTAAAAGAATGCCTCCGATGTATATTTCATGTTTTTAAAAAAATTATTTTTGCAAAATATAGAAACTTTTTCTAAGTCCAAATCGGCGCAAAAAGTCAATGAAACAGGGCCAAATTAGCAAAAACGAGGCTAAGGATGCGTTTTCTTTATCAAACGAACACCAATGATGCATATTTCACATTTTTGAAAAAAACTTTTTTTCGGTCCGAAAAAAGTTAAAGTCCACCTCCGAGCGAAAATTTTCTAAGTCCAGCCGCGTAGTACATGGGCAAACTACCACTTTCGGAGCAAAGTGCTACTTAAAGGGGGACAAATTTGCAAAAGCGAACCTTAGGATCTGTTTGCCTTATCAAACGAATGCCACCGATGCATGTTTCACCTTTTTCAAAAAACATTTTTTTCACTTCGATCAAAATTTTACTAAGTCCAACTCCGAGCGAAAAATTTCTAAGTCCCCGGGGCTTTCGTCTCCTGACCATGCCGGCAGTTGAGGCCTCGCCGCCCGAGGGCCGGAATTGTCGTCTTGTAGGTGTGGTGCAACGCGCCATCGAAAAACGGGGAAATTTGCCAAAATTGTTCTTGGGATGTGTTTCCCTTTCTAAAAGAATGCCTCCGATGTATATTTCATGTTTTTAAAAAAATTATTTTTGCAAAATATCGAAACTTTTTCTAAGTCCAAATCGGCGCAAAAAGTCAATGAAACAGGGCCAAATTAGCAGGAACGAGGCTAACGATGTGTTTTCTTTATCAAACGAACACCATTGATGCATATTTCACATTTTTCAGAAAAACTTTTTTTCGGTCCGAAAAAAGTTAAAGTCCAACTCCGAGCGAAAATTTTCTAAGTCCAGCCGCGTAGTACATGGGCAAACTACCACTTTCGGAGCAAAGTGCTACTTAAAGGGGGACAAATTTGCAAAAGCGAACCTTAGGATCTGTTTGCCTTATCAAACGAATGCCACCGATGCATGTTTCACCTTTTTCAAAAAACATTTTTTTCACTTCGATCAAAATTTTTCTAAGTCCAACTCCGAGCGAAAAATTTCTAAGTCCCCGGGGCTTTCGTCTCCTGACCATGCCGGCAGTTGAGGCCTCGCCGCCCGAGGGCCGGAATTGTCGTCTTGTAGGTGTGGTGCAACGCGCCATCGAAAAACGGGGAAATTTGCCAAAATTGTTCTTGGGATGTTTTTCCCTTTCTAAAAGAATGCCTCCGATGTATATTTCATGTTTTTAAAAAAATTATTTTTGCAAAATATAGAAACTTTTTCTAAGTCCAAATCGGCGCAAAAAGTCAATGAAACAGGGCCAAATTAGCAAAAACGAGGCTAAGGATGCGTTTTCTTTATCAAACGAACACCAATGATGCATATTTCACATTTTTGAAAAAAACTTTTTTTCGGTCCGAAAAAAGTTAAAGTCCACCTCCGAGCGAAAATTTTCTAAGTCCAGCCGCGTAGTACATGGGCAAACTACCACTTTCGGAGCAAAGTGCTACTTAAAGGGGGACAAATTTGCAAAAGCGAACCTTAGGATCTGTTTGCCTTATCAAACGAATGCCACCGATGCATGTTTCACCTTTTTCAAAAAACATTTTTTTCACTTCGATCAAAATTTTACTAAGTCCAACTCCGAGCGAAAAATTTCTAAGTCCCCGGGGCTTTCGTCTCCTGACCATGCCGGCAGTTGAGGCCTCGCCGCCCGGGGGCCGGAATTGTCGTCTTGTAGGTGTGGTGCAACGCGCCATCGAAAAACGGGGAAATTTGCCAAAATCGTTCTTGGGGTGTGTTTCCCTTTCTAAAAGAATGCCTCCGATGTATATTTCATGTTTTTAAAAAAATTATTTTTGCAAAATATCGAAACTTTTTCTAAGTCCAAATCGGAGCCAAAAGTCAATGAAACAGGGCCAAATTAGCAGCAACGAGGCTAAGGATGTGTTTCCTTTATCAAACGAACACCAATGATGCATATTTCACATTTTTCAAAAAAACTTTTTTTCGGTCCGAAAAAAGTTAAAGTCCAACTCCGAGCGAAAATTTTCTAAGTCCAGCCGCGTAGTACATGGGAGAACTACCACTTTCGGAGCAAAGTGCTACTTAAAGGGGGACAAATTTGCAAAAGCGAAGCTTAGGATCTGTTTGCCTTATCAAACGAATGCCACCGATGCATGTTTCACCTTTTTCAAAAAACATTTTTTTCACTTCGATCAAAATTTTTCTAAGTCCAACTCCGAGCGAAAAATTTCTAAGTCCCCGGGGCTTTCGTCTCCTGACCATGCCGGCAGTTGAGGCCTCGCCGCCCGAGGGCCGCAATTGTCGTCTTGTAGGTGTGGTGCAACGCGCCATCGAAAAACGGGGAAATTTGCCAAAATTGTTCTTGGGATGTGTTTCCCTTTCTAAAAGAATGCCTCCGATGTATATTTCATGTTTTTAAAAAAATTATTTTTGCAAAATATCGAAACTTTTTCTAAGTCCAAATCGGCGCAAAAAGTCAATGAAACAGGGCCAAATTAGCAGAAACTAGGCTAAAGATGTGTTTTCTTTATCAAACGAACACCAATGATGCATATTTCACATTTTTCAAAAAAACTTTTTTTTCGGTCCGAAAAAAGTTAAAGTCCAACTCCGAGCGAAAATTTTCTAAGTCCAGCCGCGTAGTCCATGGGAGAACTACCACTTTCGGAGCAAACTGCCACTTAAAGAGGGACAAATTTGCGAAAGCGAACCTTAGGATGTGTTTGCCTTATCAAACGAATGCCACCCATGCATGTTTCACTTTTTTCAAAAAACATTTTTTTCACTTCGATCAAAATTTTTCTAAGTCCAACTCCGAGCGAAAAATATCTAAGTCCAGCATGGGGGAAGGTTCACTTTCTGTGCAAACCGCTAGTGAAAGAGGGACAAATTAGCAAAAACGATTCCTGGGACGAGTTTTCCCTGCTAAGCGCATGCCTGTGATGTATATTTCGTGCTTTTAAAAAAATGAATTTTTACTAAAAATCGAAAATTTTTCTGACTCCAAATCTGTGCAAAGCGCCAGTGAAAGAAGGACTAATTAGCAAAAACAGAACTTAGGATGCGTTTCCGTTATCTAACGAATACCAAGGATGCATGTTTCACATTAATCAAAAAACTTTTTTCGGTCTGATAACAATTTTTCAAAGTCCAACTCCGAGCGAAATTTTTCAAAGTCCAGCATGGGGGAACGACCAGTTGCGGTGCAAACCTCTTGCGAGAGAGCGACAAGTTAGCAACGACGAATCTTGGGAAGAGTTTCTTCTTCCAAATGAATGCCTGCGATGTATATTTCGTGTTTCTAAAAAAGTTATTTTTGCCCAAAATCGAAACCTTTTCTACGTCCAAATCGGTGTAAAGCGCCAGTGAAAGAGGGACAAATTAGCATAAACGATTATTGGGACGAGTTTCCCCTTCTAAACGAATGCCTGTGATGTATATTTCGTGTTTTTAAAAAAATTATTTTTTCCCAAAATCGAAAAATTTTCTGAGTCCAAATCTGTGCAAAGCGCCAGTGAAAGAAGGACAAATTAGCAAAAACGGAACTTAGTATGCGTTATCCTTATCTAACGAATACCAAAGATGCATGTTTCACATTAATCAAAAAAACTTTTTTCGGTCCGATAAAAATTTTTCAAAGTCCAACTCCGAGCGAAATTCTTCAAAGTCCAGCCTGGGGGAACGACTACCTGCGGTGCAAATCGCTTGCGAGAGAGGGACAAATTAGCAAAGACGAGTCTTGGGAAGAGTTTCTTCTTCCAAAAGAATGCCTGTGATGTATATTTCGTGTTTTTAAAAAAGTTATTTTTGCCCAAAATCGAAGCTCTTTCTAAGTCCAAATCGGTAAAAAGCGCTAGTGAAAGAGGGACAAACTTGCAAAAACGGAACTTGGGATGCGCTTCCTTTATAAAACGAATACCAATGATGCAATTTTCACCTTTATGAAAAAACTTTTTTTCACTCCGATAAAAATTTTTCAAAGTCCAACTCCGAGCGAAAGTGTTAAGGTTTCCCCCAAGGGAGAGACCGTCGCGGAGTGCGGTCTGGAGGTGAGCCAAAACTCGAAGTTCGGCGCCGCGTAGGAAAAGTAATGTTCCTGGGTACGCATTGCCAAGTAAGTGAACATGTTTGTGGATTCCTGGGCCCAGTTTTCTTTAATTAACAAACGGTCGTGTTTATCTTGCGATTGACGTTAATCTTTGGCACACTGGTCGTAAGAAAGCATTGTGCAAACTCGCTCGGATGACCTCGACCAAGAGGTGAACGCTACTTGCAAGGAAGTAGCCAAGGGTGACGTAATCGTGAGTCATCGCGCTGGTGTTATTGCGCATCGCTTCCATACAGTTTGAAACATAACGGCTAGAGAGGCCAAGCCGGACGCACGCGAGGGCTGCGCTTCTCCTTGTTTTCAACGAGAAATTCTTCCCGCCAAAAGCTAATTCGGCGTGGCTACTCTGCCCAAGTTATGTAATTACTAATTACTGGAACTTCCTAGATATGAGATTATTTTTATTAGTAGCGTACGGACTCTCACAATGTTTTCCTTTCTTTTTCAGCAGTTCAGAACAAGGACCGCAAAGTCTACCGAAGGCGCCATGATGGGGAGAACTCGCACCGGCCGACAACCTGCACCTGGAGAACAACGGGAATTCAGGGATCACAGGAGCCACGCCTGGCTTACGTCCACTTCGCAGAACTAAATCTACAGTCCGAAAACACACACAACACCAGCCTGGGACCCCGCCAGGTGATTCCAGCCTCTTCCACTACGACAAGACGCCAGAAGCACGACGAGTTCAAACGTGTTCGTGTGCTAGGTGCAGAAAGTTTTCTGCGAGTGAGAAAGTGCCTCTTAATTCGAGTGATATTCCACGTCTAAAAAGTGCACAAAAGGTGTTTGTGAAATGGGCTAAAATAATTGAAGTGCAAAAGGTCTTACAAGTGAAAAAAAAATGTTGTAGGTCGAAACAGCGAGTGAAAGGTGCAAAGAAAAAGTGTGTGAAACATTCAAAGTCCAGCGAGGCTAGAATGAGCGAAATATTGCCAGTGTGATTAATTCAAAAAGTGTTTGTGAAATGGGCTAAAATAATTGAAGTGCATAAGGTCATACAAGTGAAAAAAAAATGTTGTAGGTCGAAACAGCGAGTGAAAGGTGCAAAGAAAAAGTGTGTGAAACATTCAAAGTCCAGCGAGGCTAGAATGAGCGAAATATTGCCAGTGTGATTAATTCAAAAAGTGTTTGTGAAATGGGCTAAAATAATTGAAGTGCAAAAGGTCTTACAAGTGAAAAAAAAAATGTTGTAGGTCGAAACAGCGAGTGAAAGGTGCAAAGAAAAAGTGTGTGAAACATTGAAAGTCCAGCGAGGCTAGAATGAGCGAAATAATCCTAAATGTGTCGTCCGAGTGAAATATTGCCAGTGAGATTAATTCAAAATCCCACAGTGCCCGGCTTTTTCAAAGTCCAAAGAGGGCAGCAAGAGTGAAATAATTCTAAGTCCATCGTGTGTCGTGCGAGTGAAAAATTACAAGTACAGCCGTGTTTTTAAAAAAATTATTTCTTCCCAAAATCGAAACTTTTTCTAAGTCCAAATCGGCGCAAAAAGTTAGTAAAACAGGGCCAAATTAGCAGGAACGAGGCTAAGGATGTGTTTTCTTTATCAAACGAACACCAATGATGCGTATTTCACATTTTTCAAAAAAACTTTTTTTCGGTCCGAAAAAAGTTAAAGTCCAACTCTGAGCGAAAAATTTCTAAGTCCCCGGGGCTTTCGTCTCGTGACCATGCCGGCAGTTGAGGCCTCGCCGGCCGAGGGCAAGAATTGTCGTCTTGTAGGTGTGGTGCAACGCGCCATCGAAAAACGGGGAAATTTGCCAAAATTGTTCTTGGGATGTGTTTCCCTTTCTAAAAGAATGCCTCCGATGTATATTTCATGTTTTTAAAAAAATTATTTTTGCAAAATATCGAAACTTTTTCTAAGTCCAAATCGGCGCAAAAAGTCAATGATACAGGGCCAAATTAGCAGAAACTAGGCTAAGGATGTGTTTTCTTTATCAAACGAACACCAAATATGCATATTTCACATTTTTCAAAAAAACTTTTTTTCGGTCCGAAAAAAGTTAAAGTCCAACTCTGAGCGAAAAATTTCTAAGTCCCCGGGGCTTTCGTCTCTTGACCATGCCGGCAGTTGAGGCCTCGCCGCCCGAGGGCAAGAATTGTCGTCTTGTAGGTGTGGTGCAACGCGCCATCGAAAAACGGGGAAATTTGCCAAAATTGTTCTTGGGATGTGTTTCCCATTCTAAAAGAATGCCTACGATGTATATTTCATGTTTTAAAAAAATTATTTTTGCAAAATATCGAAACTTTTTCTAAGTCCAACTCCGAGCGAAAAATTTCTAAGTCCCCGGGGCTTTCGTCTCTTGACCATGCCGGCAGTTGAGGCCTCGCCGACCGAGGGCCGGAATTGTCGTCTTGTAGGTGTGGTGCAACGCGCCATCGAAAAACGGGGAAATTTGCCAAAATTGTTCTTGGGATGTGTTTCCCTTTCTAAAAGAATGCCTCCGATGTATATTTCATGTTTTTAAAAAAATTATTTTTGCAAAATATCGAAACTTTTTCTAAGTACAAATCGGCGCAAAAAGTCAATGATACAGGGCCAAATTAGCAGAAACTAGGCTAAGGATGTGTTTTCTTTATCAAACGAACACCAAATATGCATATGTCACATTTTTCAAAAAAACTTTTTTTCGGTCCGAAAAAAGTTAAAGTCCAACTCTGAGCGAAAAATTTCTAAGTCCCCGGGGCTTTCGTCTCGTGACCATGCCGGCAGTTGAGGCCTCGCCGGCCGAGGGCAAGAATTGTCGTCTTGTAGGTGTGGTGCAACGCGCCATCGAAAAACGGGGAAATTTGCCAAAATCGTTTTTGGGATGTGTTTCCCATTCTAAAAGAATGCCTCCGATGTATATTTCATGTTTTTAAAAAAATTATTTTTGCAAAATATCGAAACTTTTTCTAAGTCCAACTCCGAGCGAAAAATTTCTAAGTCCCCGGGGCTTTCGTCTCTTGACCATGCCGGCAGTTGAGGCCTCGCCGCCCGAGGGCCGGAATTGTCGTCTTGTAGGTGTGGTGCAACGCGCCATCGAAAAACGGGGAAATTTGCCAAAATTGTTCTTGGGATGTGTTTCCCTTTCTAAAAGAATGCCTCCGATGTATATTTCATGTTTTTAAAAAAATTATTTTTGCAAAATATCGAAACTTTTTCTAAGTCCAAATCGGCGCAAAAAGTCAATGATACAGGGCCAAATTAGCAGAAACTAGGCTAAGGATGTGTTTTCTTTATCAAACGAACACCAAATATGCATATTTCACATTTTTCAAAAAACTTTTTTTCGGTCCGAAAAAAGTTAAAGTCCAACTCCGAGCGAAAATTTTCTAAGTCCAGCCGCGTAGTACATGGGAGAACTACCACTTTCGGAGCAAACTGCCACTTAGAGAGGGACAAATTTGCGAAAGCGAACCTTAGGATGTGTTTGCCTTATCAAACGAATGCCACCCATGCATGTTTCACTTTTTTCAAAAAAACATTTTTTTCACTTCGATAAAAATTTTTTCTAAGTCCAACTCCGAGCGAAAAATTTCTAAGTCCCCGGGGCTTTCGTCTCTTGACCATGCCGGCAGTTGAGGCCTCGCCGCCCGAGGGCAAGAATTGTCGTCTTGTAGGTGTGGTGCAACGCGCCATCGAAAAACGGGAAAATTTGCCAAAATTGTTCTTGGGATGTGTTTCCATTTCTAAAAGAATGCCTCCGATGTATATTTCATGTTTTTAAAAAAATTATTTTTGCAAAATATCGAAACTTTTTCTAAGTCCAAATCGGCGCAAAAAGTCGATGATACAGGGCCAAATTAGCAGAAACTAGGCTAAGGATGTGTTTTCTTTATCAAACGAACACCAAATATGCATATTTCACATTTTTCAAAAAAACTTTTTTTCGGTCCGAAAAAAGTTAAAGTCCAACTCTGAGCGAAAAATTTCTAAGTCCCCGGGGCTTTCGTCTTCGTGACCATGCCGGCAGTTGAGGCCTCGCCGGCCGAGGGCAAGAATTGTCGTCTTGTAGGTGTGGTGCAACGCGCCATCGAAAAACGGGGAAATTTGCCAAAATCGTTCTTGGGATGTGTTTCCCATTCTAAAAGAATGCCTCCGATGTATATTTCATGTTTTTAAAAAAATTATTTTTGCAAAATATCGAAATTTCTAAGTCCCCGGGGCTTTCGTCTCTTGACCATGCCGGCAGTTGAGGCCTCGCCGCCCGAGGGCCGGAATTGTCGTCTTGTAGGTGTGGTGCAACGCGCCATCGAAAAACGGGGAAATTGCCAAAATTGTTCTTGGGATGTGTTTCCCTGTTCTAAAAGAATGCCTCCGATGTATATTTCATGTTTTTAAAAAAATTATTTTTGCAAAATATCGAAACTTTTTCTAAGTCCAAATCGGCGCAAAAAGTCAATGATACAGGGCCAAATTAGCAGAAACTAGGCTAAGGATGTGTTTTCTTTATCAAACGAACACCAAATATGCATATTTCACATTTTTCAAAAAAACTTTTTTTCGGTCCGAAAAAAGTTAAAGTCCAACTCCGAGCGAAAATTTTCTAAGTCCAGCCGCGTAGTACATGGGAGAACTACCACTTTCGGAGCAAACTGCCACTTAAAGAGGGACAAATTTGCGAAAGCGAACCTTAGGATGTGTTTTGCTTATAAAACGAATGCCACCCATGCATGTTTCACTTTTTTCAAAAACATTTTTTTCACTTCGATAAAATTTTTCTAAGTCCAACTCCGAGCGAAAAATTTCTAAGTCCCCGGGGCTTTCGTCTCTTGACCATGCCGGCAGTTGAGGCCTCGCCGCCCGAGGGCAAGAATTGTCGTCTTGTAGGTGTGGTGCAACGCGCCATCGAAAAACGGGAAAATTTGCCAAAATTGTTCTTGGATGTGTTTCCCTTTCTAAAAGAATGCCTCCGATGTATATTTCATGTTTTTAAAAAAATTATTTTTGCAAAATATCGAAACTTTTTCTAAGACCAAATCGGCGCAAAAAGTCAATGATACAGGGCCAAATTAGCAGAAACTAGGCTAAGGATGTGTTTTCTTATCAAACGAACACCAAATATGCATATTTCACATTTTTCAAAAAAACTTTTTTCGGTCCGAAAAAAGTTAAAGTCCAACTCTGAGCGAAAAAGTCCCCGGGGCTTTCGTCTCGTGACCATGCCGGCAGTTGAGGCCTCGCCGGCCGAGGGCTAGAATTGTCGTCTTGTAGGTGTGGTGCAACGCGCCATCGAAAAACGGGAAATTTGCCAAACTCGTTCTTGGGATGTGTTTCCCATTCTAAAAGAATGCCTCCGATGTATAATTCATGTTTTTAAAAAAATTATTTTTGCAAAATATCGAACTTTTTCTAAGTCCAACTCTGAGCGAAAAATTTCTAAGTCCCCCGGGGCTTTCGTCTCGTGACCATGCCGGCAGTTGAGGCCTCGCCGGCCGAGGGCAAGAATTGTCGTCTTGTAGGTGTGGTGCAACGCGCCATCGAAAAACGGGGAAATTTGCCAAAATCGTTCTTGGGATGTGTTTCCCATTCTAAAATAATGCCCTCCGATGTATATTTCATGTTTTTAAAAAAATTATTTTTGCAAAATATCGAAACTTTTTCTAAGTCCAACTCCGAGCGAAAAATTTCTAAGTCCCCGGGGCTTTCGTCTCTTGACCATGCCGGCAGTTGAGGCCTCGCGCCCGAGGGCCGGAATTGTCCGTCTTGTAGGTGTGGTGCAACGCGCCATCGAAAAACGGGAAATTTGCCCAAAATTGTTCTTGGGATGTGTTTCCCTTTCTAAAAGAATGCCTCCGATGTATATTTCATGTTTTTAAAAAAATTATTTTTGCAAAATATCGAAACATTTTCTAAGTCCAATCGGCGCAAAAAGTCGATGATACAGGGCCAAATTAGCAGAAACTAGGCTAAGGATGTGTTTTCTTTATCAAACGAACACCAAATATGCATATTTCACATTTTTCAAAAAAACTTTTTTTCGGTCCGAAAAAAGTTAAAGTCCAACTCCGAGCGAAAATTTTCTAAGTCCAGCCGCGTAGTACATGGAGAACTACCACTTTCGGAGCAAACTGCCACTTAGAGAGGGACAAATTTGCGAAAGCGAACCTTAGGATGTGTTTGCCTTATCAAACGAATGCCACCCATGCATGTTTCACTTTTTTCAAAAAACATTTTTTTCACTTCGATAAAAAATTTTTCTAAGTCCAACTCCGAGCGAAAAAATTTCTAAGTCCCCGGGGCTTTCGTCTCTTGACCATGCCGGCAGTTGAGGCCTCGCCGCCGAGGGCAAGAATTGTCGTCTTGTAGGTGTGGTGCAACGCGCCATCGAAAAACGGGAAAATTTGCCAAAATTGTTCTTGGGATGTGTTTCCCTTTCTAAAAGATGCCTCCGATGTATATTTCATGTTTTAAAAAAATTATTTTTGCAAAATATCGAAACTTTTTCTAAGTCCAAATCGGCGCAAAAAGTCGATGATACAGGGCCAAATTAGCAGAAACTAGGCTAAGGATGTGTTTTCTTTATCAAACGAACACCAAATATGCATATTTCACATTTTTCAAAAAAACTTTTTTTCGGTCCGAAAAAAGTTAAAGTCCAACTCCGAGCGAAAATTTTCTAAGTCCAGCCGCGTAGTACATGGGAGAACTACCACTTTCGGAGCAAACTGCCCACTTAGAGAGGGACAAATTTGCGGAAAGCGAACCTTAGGATGTGTTTGCCTTATCAAACGAATGCCACCCATGCATGTTTCACTTTTTTCAAAAAACATTTTTTTCACTTCGATAAAAATTTTTCTAAGTCCAACTCCGAGCGAAAAATTTCTAAGTCCCCGGGGCTTTCGTCTCTTGACCATACCGGCAGTTGAGGCCTCGCGCCCGAGGGCAAGAATTGTCGTCTTGTAGGTGTGGTGCAACGCGCCATCGAAAAACGGGAAAATTTGCCAAAATTGTTCTTGGGATGTGTTTCCCTTTCTAAAGAATGCCTCCGATGTATATTTCATGTTTTTAAAAAAATTATTTTTGCAAAATATCGAAACTTTTTCTAAGTCCAAATCGGCGCAAAAAGTCGATGATACAGGGCCAAATTAGCAGAAACTAGGCTAAGGATGTGTTTTCTTTATCAAACGAACACCAAATATGCATATTTCACATTTTTCAAAAAAACTTTTTTTCGGTCCGAAAAAAGTTAAAGTCCAACTCCGAGCGAAAATTTTCTAAGTCCAGCCGCGTAGTACATGGGAGAACTACCACTTTCGGAGCAAACTGCCACTTAGAGAGGGACAAATTTGCGAAAGGCGAACCTTAGGATGTGTTTGCCTTAATCAAACGAATGCCACCCATGCATGTTTCACTTTTTTCAAAAAACATTTTTTTCACTTCGATAAATATTTTTCTAAGTCCAACTCCGAGCGAAAAATTTCTAAGTCCCCGGGGCTTTCGTCTCTTGACCATGCCGGCAGTTGAGGCCTCGCGCCCGATGGCAAGAATTGTCGTCTTGTAGGTGTGGTGCAACGCGCCATCGAAAAACGGGAAAATTTGCCAAAATTGTTCTTGGGATGTGTTTCCCTTTCTAAAAGAATGCCTCCGATGTATATTTCATGTTTTTAAAAAAAATTATTTTTTGCAAAATATCGAAACTTTTTCTAAGTCCAAATCGGCGCAAAAAGTCGATGATACAGGGCCAAAATTAGCAGAAACTAGGCTAAGGGATGTGTTTTCTTTATCAACGAACACCAAATATGCATATTTCACATTTTTCAAAAAAACTTTTTTCGGTCCGAAAAAGTTAAAGTCCAACTCCGAGCGAAAATTTTCTAAGTCCAGCCGCGTAGTACATGGGAGAACTACCACTTTCGGAGCAAACTGCCACTTAGAGAGGGACAAATTGCGAAAGCGAACCTTAGGATGTGTTTGCCTTATCAAACGAATGCCACCCATGCATGTTTCACTTTTTTCAAAAAACATTTTTTTCACTTCGATAAATATTTTTCTAAGTCCAACTCGAGCGAAAAATTTCTAAGTCCCCGGGGCTTTCGTCTCTTGACCATGCCGGCAGTTGAGGCCTCGCCGCCCGAGGGCAAGAATTGTCGTCTTGTAGGTGTGGTGCAACGCGCCATCGAAAACGGGAAATTTTGCCAAAATTGTTCTTGGGATGTGTTTCCCTTTCTAAAAGAATGCCTCGATGTATATTTCATGTTTTTAAAAAAATTATTTTGCAAAATATCGAAACTTTTTCTAAGTCCAAATCGGCGCAAAAAGTCGATGATACAGGGCCAAATTAGCAGAAACTAGGCTAAGGATGTGTTTTCTTTATCAAACGAACACCAAATATGCATATTTCACATTTTTCAAAAAAACTTTTTTTCGGTCCGAAAAAAGTTAAAGTCCAACTCTGAGCGAAAAAGTCCCCGGGGCTTTCGTCTCGTGACCATGCCGGCAGTTGAGGCCTCGCCGGCCGAGGGCAAGAATTGTCGTCTTGTAGGTGTGGTGCAACGCGCCATCGAAAAACGGGGAAATTTGCCAAAATCGTTCTTGGGATGTGTTTCACATTCTAAAAGAATGCCTCCGATGTATATTCATGTTTTTTAAAAAATTATTTTTGCAAATATCGAACTTTTTCTAAGTCCAACTCCGAGCGAAAATTTCTAAGTCCCCGGGGCTTTCGTCTCTGACCATGCCGGTCAGTTGAGGCCTCGCCGCCCGAGGGCCGGAATTGTCGTCTTGTAGGTGTGGTGCAACGCGCCATCGAAAAACGGGGGAAATTGCCAAATTGTTCTTGGGGATGTGTTTCCCATTCTAAAAGAATGCCTACGATGTATATTTCATGTTTTAAAAAAATTATTTTTGCAAAATATCGAAACTTTTTCTAAGTCCAAATCGGCGCAAAAAGTCGATGATACAGGGCCAAATTAGCAGAAACTAGGCTAAGGATGTGTTTTCTTTATCAAACGAACACCAAATATGCATATTTCACATTTTCAAAAAAACTTTTTTTCGGTCCGAAAAAAGTTAAAGTCCAACTCGAGCGAAAATTTTCTAAGTCCAGCCGCGTAGTACATGGGAGAACTACCACTTTCGAGCAAACTGCCACTTAGAGAGGGACAAATTTGCGAAAGCGAACCTTAGGATGTGTTTGCCTTATCAAACGAATGCCACCCATGCATGTTTCACTTTTTTCAAAAACATTTTTTTCACTTCGATAAAATTTTTTCTAAGTCCAACTCCGAGCGAAAAATTTCTAAGTCCCCGGGGCTTTCGTCTCTTGACCATGCCGGCAGTTGAGGCCTCGCCGCCCGAGGGCAAGAATTGTCGTCTTGTAGGTGTGGTGCAACGCGCCATCGAAAAACGGGAAAATTTGCCAAAATTGTTCTTGGGATGTGTTTCCCTTTCTAAAAGAATGCCTCCGATGTATATTTCATGTTTTTAAAAAAATTATTTTTGCAAAATATCGAAACTTTTTCTAAGTCCAATCGGCGCAAAAAGTCCGTATGATACAGGGCCCAAATTAGCAGAAACTAGGCTAAGGATGTGTTTTCTTTATCAAACGAACACCAAATATGCATATTTCACATTTTTCAAAAAAACTTTTTTTCGGTCCGAAAAAAGTTAAAGTCCAACTCCGAGCGAAAATTTTCTAAGTCCAGCCGCGTAAGTACATGGGAGAACTACCACTTCGGAGCAAACTGCCACTTAGAGAGGGACAAATTTGCGAAAGCGAACCTTAGGATGTGTTGCCTATCAAACGAATGCACCCATGCATGTTTCACTTTTTTCAAAAAACATTTTTTTCACTTCGATAAATATTTTTCTAAGTCCAACTCCGAGCGAAAATTTCTAAGTCCCCGGGGCTTTCGTCTCTTGACCATGCCGGCAGTTGAGGCCTCGCCGCCCGAGGGCAAGAATTGTCGTCTTGTAGGTGTGGTGCAACGCGCCATCGAAAAACGGGAAAATTTGCCAAAATTGTTCTTGGGATGTGTTTCCCTTTCTAAAAGAATGCCTCCGATGTATATTTCATGTTTTTTAAAAAAATTATTTTTGCAAAATATCGAAACTTTTCTAAGTCCAAATCGGCGCAAAAGTCGATGATACAGGGCCAATTAGCAGAAACTAGGCTAAGGATGTGTTTTCTTATCAAACGAACACACCAATATGCATATTTCACATTTTTCAAAAAAAACTTTTTTTCGGTCCGAAAAAAGTTAAAGTCCAACTCTGAGCGAAAAAGTCCCCGGGGCTTTCGTCTCGTGACCATGCGGCAGTTGAGGCCTCGCCGGCCGAGGGGCAAGAATTGTCGTCTTGTAGGTGTGGTGCAACGCGCCATCGAAAAACGGGGAAATTTGCAAAATCGTTCTTGGGATGTGTTTCCCATTCTAAAAGAATGCCTCCGATGTATATTTCATGTTTTTAAAAAAATTATTTTTGCAAAATATCGAAACTTTTTCTAAGTCCAACTCCGAGCGAAAAATTTCTAAGTCCCCGGGGCTTTCGTCTCTTGACCATGCCGGCAGTTGAGGCCTCGCCGCCCGAGGGGCCGGAATTGTCGTCTTGTAGGTGTGGTGCAACGCGCCATCGAAAAACGGGGAAATTGCAAAATTGTTCTTGGGATGTGTTTCCCATTCTAAAAGAATGCCTACGATGTATATTTCATGGTTTTTAAAAAAATTATTTTTGCAAAATATCGAAACTTTTTCTAAGTCCAAATCGGCGCAAAAAGTCGATGATACAGGGCCAAATTAGCAGAAACTAGGCTAAGGATGTGTTTTCTTTATCAAACGAACACCAAATATGCATATTTTCACATTTTTTCAAAAAAACTTTTTTTCGGTCCGAAAAAGTTAAAGTCCAACTCCGAGCGAAAATTTCTAAGTCCAGCCGCGTAGTACATGGAGAACTACCACTTTCGGAGCAAACTGCCACTTAGAGAGGGACAAATTTGCGAAAGCGAACCTTAGGATGTGTTTGCCTTATCAAACGAATGCCACCCATGCATGTTTCACTTTTTTCAAAAAACATTTTTTTCACTTCGATAAAAATTTTTCTAAGTCCAACTCCGAGCGAAAAATTTCTAAGTCCCCGGGGCTTTCGTCTCTTGACCATGCCGGCAGTTGAGGCCTCGCCGCCGAGGGCAAGAATTGTCGTCTTGTAGGTGTGGTGCAACGCGCCATCGAAAAACGGGGAAATTTGCCAAAATTGTTCCTGGGATGTGTTTCCCTTTCTAAAAGAATGCCTCCGATGTATATTTCATGTTTTAAAAAAATTATTTTTGCAAAATATCGAAACTTTTTCTAAGTCCAAATCGGCGCAAAAAGTCGATGAAACAGGGCCAAATTAGCAGAACCTAGGCTAAAGATTTGTTTTCTTTATCAAACGAACACAATGATGCATATTTCACATTTTTAAAAAAAACTTTTTTTTCGGTCCGAAAAAAGATAAAGTCCAACTCTGAGCGAAAATTTCTAAGTCCCCGGGGCTTTCGTCTCGTGACCATGCCGGCAGTTGAGGCCTCGCCGACCGAGGGCCGGAATTGTCGTCTTGTAGGTGTGGTGCAACGCGCCATCGAAAAACGGGAAATTTGCCAAAATTGTTCTTGGGATGTGTTTCCCATTCTAAAAGAATGCCTCGATGTATATTTCATGTTTTTAAAAAAATTATTTTTGCAAAATATCGAACTTTTTCTAAGTCCAAATCGGCGCAAAAGTCGATGAAACAGGGAAAAATTAGCAGGAACGAGGCTAAGGATGTGTTTTCTTTATCAAACGAACACCAATGATGCGTATTTCACATTTTTCAAAAAAACTTTTTTCGGTCCCGAAAAAAGTTAAAGTCCAACTCCGAGCGAAAATTTTCCAAGTCCAGCCGCGTAGTACATGGAGAACTACCACTTTCGGAGCAAACTGCCACTTAGAGAGGGACAAATTTGCGAAAGCGAACCTTAGATGTGTTTGCCTTATCAAACGAATGCCACCCATGCATGTTTCACTTTTTTCAAAAACATTTTTTTCACTTCGATAAAAATTTTTCTAAGTCCAACTCCGAGCGAAAAATTTCTAAGTCCCGGGGCTTTCGTCTCTTGACCATGCCGGCAGTTGAGGCCTCGCCGCCCGAGGGCAAGAATTTGTCGTCTTGTAGGTGTGGTGCAACGCGCATCGAAAAACGGGGAAATTTGCCAAAATTGTTCTTGGGATGTGTTTCCCTTTCTAAAAGAATGCCTCCGATGTATATTTCATGTTTTTAAAAAAATTATTTTTGCAAAATATCGAAACTTTTTCTAAGTCCAAATCGGCGCAAAAAGTCGATGAAACAGGGCCAAATTAGCAGAAACTAGGCTAAAGATTTGTTTTCTTTATCAAACGAACACCAATGATGCATATTTCACATTTTTAAAAAAACTTTTTTTTCGGTCCGAAAAAAGATAAAGTCCAACTCCGAGCGAAAATTTTCTAAGTCCAGCCGGCGTAGTACATGGAGAAACTACCACTTTCGGGGCAAACTGCCACTTAAAGGGGGACAAATTTGCGAAAGCGAAACGCGCCATCGAAAAACGGGAAATTTGCCAAAATTGTTCTTGGGATGTGTTTCCCATTCTAAAAGAATGCCTACGATGTATATTTCATGTTTTTAAAAAAATTATTTTGCAAAATATCGAAACTTTTTCTAAGTCCAAATCGGCGCAAAAAGTCGATGAAACAGGGAAAAATTAGCAGGAACGAGGCTAAGGATGTGTTTTCTTTATCAAACGAACACCAATGATGCGTATTTCACATTTTTCAAAAAAACTTTTTTTCGGTCCGAAAAAAGTTAAAGTCCCAACTCCGAGCGAAAATTTTCCAAGTCAGCCGCGTAGTACATGGAGAACTACCACTTTCGGAGCAAACTGCCACTTAGAGAGGGACAAATTTGCGAAAGCGAACCTTAGGATGTGTTTGCCTTATCAAACGAATGCCACCCATGCATGTTTCACTTTTTTCAAAAAACATTTTTTTCACTTCGAATAAAAATTTTTCTAGTCCAACTCCGAGCGAAAAATTTCTAAGTCCCCGGGGCTTTCGTCTCTTGACCATGCCGCAGTTGAGGCCTCGCCGCCCGAGGCAAGAATTGTCGTCTTGTAGGTGTGGTGCAACGCGCCATCGAAAAACGGGGAAATTTGCCAAAATTGTTCTTGGGATGTGTTTCCCTTTCTAAAAGAATGCCTCCGATGTATATTTCATGTTTTAAAAAATTATTTTTTGCAAAATATCGAAACTTTTTCTAAGTCCAAATCGGCGCAAAAAGTCGATGAAACAGGGCCAAATTAGCAGAAACTAGGCTAAAGATTTGTTTTCTTTATCAACGAACACCAATGATGCATATTTCACATTTTTAAAAAAAACTTTTTTTTCGGTCCGAAAAAAGATAAAGTCCAACTCGAGCGAAAATTTTCTAAGTCCAGGCCGCGTAGTACATGGGAGAACTACCACTTTCGGGGCAAACTGCCACTTAAGGGGGACAAATTTGCGAAAGCGAACCTTAGGATGTGTTTGCCTCATCAAACGAATGCCACCCATGCATGTTTCACTTTTTCAAAAAACATTTTTTCACTTCGATCAAAATTTTTCAAAGTCCAACTCCGAGCGAAAAATTTCTAAGTCCCCGGAATTGTCGTCTTGTAGGTGTGGTGCAACGCGCCATCGAAAACGGGAAATTTGGCCAAAATTGTTCTTGGGATGTGTTTCCCTTTCTAAAAGAATGCCTCCGATGTATATTTCATGTTTTTAAAAAAATTATTTTTGCAAAATATCGAAACTTTTTCTAAGTCCAAATCGGCGCAAAAAGTCAATGAAACAGGGCCAAATTAGCAGAAACTAGGCTAAAGATGTGTTTTCTTTATCAAACGAACACCAATGATGCATATTTCACAATTTTTCAAAAAAAATTTTTTCGGTCCGAAAAAAGTTAAACTCCAACTCCGAGCGAAAATTTTCTAAGTCCAGCCGCGTAGTACATGGGAGAACTACCACTTTCGGAGCAAACTGCCACTTAAAGAGGGACAAATTTGCGAAAGCGAACCTTAGGATGTGGTTTGCCTGATCAAACGAATGCCACCCATGCATGTTTCACTTTTTTCAAAAACATTTTTTTCACTTCGATCAAAATATTTCTAAGTCCAACTCCGAGCGAAAAAATTTCTAAGTCCAGCATGGGGGAAGGTTCACTTTCTGTGCAAACCGCTAGTGAAAGAGGGACAAAATAGCAAAAACGATTCCTGGGACGAGTTTTCCCTGCTAAGCGCATGCCTGTGATGTATATTTCGTGCTTTTAAAAAAATGAATTTCTCTAAAAATCGAAAATTTTTCTGACTCCAAATCTATGCAAAGCGCCAGTGAAAGAGGACTAATTAGCAAAAACAGAAGTTAGGATGCGTTTCCGTTATCTAACGAATACCAAGGATGCATGTTTCACATAATCAAAGACTTTTTTCGGTCTGATAACAATTTTCAAAGTCCAACTCCGAGCGAAATTTTCAAAGTCCAGCATGGGGAACGACCACTTGCGGTGCAAACCGCTTGCGAGAGAGCGACAAATTAGCAAAGACGAATCTTGGGAAGAGTTTCTTCTTCCAAATGAATGCCTGCGATGGTATATTTCGTGTTTCTAAAAAAGTTATTTTTGCCAAAATCGAAACTTTCTACGTCCAAATCGGTGTAAAGCGCCAGAGAAAGAGGGACAAATTAGCATAAGCGATTATTGGGACGAGTTTCCCCTTCTAAACGAATGCCTGTGATGTATATTTCGTGTTTTTAAAAAAAATTATTTTTGCCCAAAATCGAAGCTCTTTCTAAGGTTACGGAGGGAGTTACGGAGAGACGGTCGCGGAGTGCTAAGTGGAGGTGAGCTAAAACTCGAAGCTCGGCCTCAGGTAGGTTAACTTTTATTGCATCACCCTCCCCGACCTCCTTTGCGCCCAAGTGTTAAGGTTTCCCCCAAGGGAGGGTACGGAGAGACGGTCGCGGAGTGCTAGGTGGAGGTGAGCTAAAACTCGAAGTTCGGCGCCTCGTAGGAAAAGTAATGTTGCTGCGTACACATTGCCAAGCAGGTGAACATGTTTGGGGATTCCTGGGCCCAGTTTTCTCTTTAATTAACAAACGGTCGTGTTTAACTTGCGATTGACGTTAACCTTTGGCACACTGCGTTTCCTTTATTAAACGAATACCAATGAAGCATGTTTCACATTTATGAAAAAACTTTTTTTCACTCACTTGTGCTCAAATATAGCTCGCACATTTACCCCTAACCTAATTGCAGTCTTTAAGATCGTTAACATTTATAAAGGACGTTTGCAGTAAATGAAGTGCGGGAAGCACATGCACTAATTGAGATTCCAGATACTGCTTTGGCCGACCTCCCCACTCCTTCAGATATTTCAAAGAGGTGAAGTTTGGGCAATGCTTAATTATTCAAATTACCACAGGATTATTTTAGCAGTGGCTATTATCGATTTAGCCTTTTCGAGAGCAGCTCCCGAATGTCAAGACGTAAAATATGTTGAAAAATGCAGAATATAGTTGCTTAGAGTGCATGTATAATAAATGGAACAGGCAAACATAGCATACTCTGCTATTGCTACATACATTCGGCACACCTTAAATAATTGGCCAGTCTCCGTCTCGAGCAAGAGCTCACCCCATTGGTCGGCAGAGACCGTTTTCAATGGCGGCAGGAGGTGGGAACGATTTGCTACAGTCATTGTCATTGGTCACCACCCGCCATTAGTCGATCGGGCCGCCACCTGTCGTCACCGGCGCCAATTACGACAATCGATCAAGTGACAGTAGTTCGAAAACACACACCAGGGGCAGTTGAGTGCCAAAAGCCGACCTCGCCCGAGTCTAGTTTGGATGCTAGAATAATGTTTAGAAACCTCCATAATTAACGAAAGCTTCGAGTGTTAAGGTTTCCCGCAGAGAGGGTGCGGAGAGACCGTCGCGGAGTGCTACGTGGAGGTGAGCTAAAACTCGAAGTTCGGCCCAGGTAGGGGTAGCTAGTATTGCATTACACTCCCCGGCTCTCTTGCGCCAAGCGTTAAGGTTTCCCCCAACGGAGGGTACGGAGAGACCGTCGCGGAGTGCTACGTGGAGGTGAGCTAAAACTCGAAGCTCGGCCCAGGTAGGGTAACTAGTATTGCATTACCACTCCCGCTCTCTTGCGCCCAAGCGTTAAGGTTTCCCCCAACGTAGGGTACGGAGAGACCGTCGCGGAGTGCTACGTGGAGGTGAGGCTAAAAACTCGAAGCTCGGCCTCAGGTAGGTTAACTTTTATTGCATCACCCCTCCCCGACCTCCTTTGCGCCCAAGTGTTAAGGTTTCCCCCAAGGGAGGGTACGGAGAGACGGTCGCGGAGTGCTAAGTGGAGGTGAGCTAAAACTCGAAGCTCGGCCTCAGGTAGGTTAACTTTTATTGCATCACCCCTCCCGACCTCCTTTGCGCCCAAGTGTTAAGGTTTCCCCCAAGGGAGGGTACGGAGAGACGGTCGCGGAGTGCTAGGTGGAGGTGAGCTAAAACTCGAAGTTCGGCTCCTCGTAGTAAAAGTAATTTCTGCGTACACATTTCCAAGCAGTGAACATGTTTGGGGATTCCTGCCCAGTTTCCTTAATTCACAAACGTCCTTAACTTGCGATGACGTTAACCTTGCACACCTTCCTTATTAAACTAATACCAATGAAGCATGTTCACAATTTATAAAAAAACTTTTTTCACCACTTGTGCTCAAATATAGCTCGCACATTACCCCTAACCTTAATTGCAGTCTTTAAGATCGTTAACATTTATAAAGGACGTTTGCAGTAAATGTAGTGCGGGAAGCACATGCACTAATTGAGATTCCAGATACTGCTTTGGCCGACCTCCCCACTCCTTCAGATATTTCAAAGAGGTGAAGTTTGGGCAATGCTTAATTATTCAAATTACCACAGGATTATTTTAGCCGTGCTATTATCGATTTAGCCTTTCGAGAGCAGCTCCCGAATGTCAAGACGTAAAATATGTTGAAAATGCAGAATATAGTTGCTTAGAGTGCATGTATAATAAATGGAACAGGCAAACATAGGCATACTCTGCTATTTGCTACATACATTCGGCACACCTTAAATAATTTGCCAGTCTCCGTCTCGAGCAAGAGCTCACCCCATTGGTCGGCAGAGACCGTTTTCAATGGCGGCAGGAGGTGGGAACGATTTGCTACAGTCATTGTCATTGGTCCACCACCCGCCATTAGTCGATCGGGCCGCCACCTGTCGTCACCGGCGCCAATTACGACAATCGATCAAGTGACAGTAGTTTCGAAAACACCACACCAGGGGCAGTTGAGTGCCAAAAGCCGGACCTCGCCCGAGTCTAGTTTGGATGCTAGAATAATGTTTAGAAACCTCCATAATTAACGAAAAGCTTCGAGTGTTAAGGTTTCCCCGCAAGGGAGGGTACGGAGAGCTACGCTACGCGGAGTGCTACGTGGAGGTGAGCTAAAACTCGAAGTTCGGCCCCAGGTAGGGTAACTAGTATTGCATTACCCTCCCCGGCCTCTCTTGCGCCCAAGTGTTAAGGTTTCCCCCAAGGGAGGGTCCGGAGAGACGGTCGCGGAGTGCTAGGTGGAGGTGAGCTAAACTCGAAGTTCGGCCCCAGGTAGGGTAGCTAGTATTGCATTACCACTCCCCGGCTCTCTTGCGCCCAAGCGTTAAGGTTTCCCCCAACGGAGGGTACGGAGAGACCGTCGCGGAGTGCTACGTGGAGGTGAGCTAAAACTCGAAGCTCGGCCTCAGGTAGGTTAACTTTTATTTGCATCACCCCTCCCCGACCTCCTTGCGCCCAAGTGTTAAGGTTTCCCCCAAGGGAGGGTACGGAGAGACGGTCGCGGAGTGCTAAGTGGAGGTGAGCTAAAACTCGAGCTCGGCCTCAGGTAGGTTAACTTTTATTGCATCACCCCTCCCCGACCTCCTTTGCGCCCAAGTGTTAAGTTTCCCCAAGGGAGGGTACGGAGAGACGGTCGCGGAGTGCTAGGTGGAGGTGAGCTAAAACTCGAAGTTCGGCGCCTCGTAGGAAAAGTAATGTTGCTGCGTACTCATTGCCAAGCAGGTGAACATGTTTGGGGATTCCTGGCCCAGTTTTCTTTAATTAACAAACGGTCGTGTTTAACTTGCGATTGACGTTAACCTTTGGCACACTGCGTTTCCTTTATTAAACGATACCAATGAAGCATGTTTCACATTTATGAAAAAAACTTTTTTTCACTCACTTGTGCTCAAATATAGCTCGGCACATTTACCCCTAACCTTAATTGCAGTCTTTAAGATCGTTAACATTTATAAAGGACGTTTGCAGTAAATGAAGTGCGGGAAGCACATGCACTAATTGAGATTCCAGATACTGCTTTGGCCGACCTCCCCACTCCTTCAGATATTTCAAAGAGGTGAAGTTTGGGCAATGCTTAATTATTCAAATTACCACAGGATATTTTAGCCGTGCTATTATCGATTTAGCCTTTTCGAGAGCAGCTCCGAATGTCAAGACGTAAAATATGTTGAAAATGCAGAATTTAGTTGCTTAGAGTGCATGTATAATAAATGGAACAGGCAAACATAGGCATACTCTGCTATTTGCTACATACATTCGGCACACCTTAAATAATTGCCAGTCTTCCGTCTCGAGCAAGAGCTCACCCCATTGGTCGGCAGAGACCGTTTTCAATGGCGGCAGGAGGTGGGAACGATTTGCTACAGTCATTGTCATTGGTCACCACCCGCCATTAGTCGATCGCGGCCGCCACCTGTCGTCACCGGCGCAATTACGACAATCGATCAAGTGACAGTAGTTTCGAAAACACACACCAGGGGCAGTTGAGTGCCAAAAGCCGGACCTCGCCCGAGTCTAGTTTGGATGCTAGAATAATGTTTAGAAACCTCCATAATTAACGAAAAGCTTCGAGTGTTAAGGTTTCCCCGCAAGGGAGGGTACGGAGAGCTACGCTACGCGGAGTGCTACGTGGAGGTGAGCTAAAACTCGAAGTTCGGCCCCAGGTAGGGTAACTAGTATTGCATTACCCCTCCCCGGCCTCTCTTGCGCCCAAGTGTTAAGGTTTCCCCAAGGGAGGGTCCGGAGAGACGGTCGCGGAGTGCTAGGTGGAGGTGAGCTAAAACTCGAGTTCGGCGCCTCGTAGGAAAAGTAATGTTTCTGCGTACGCATTGCCAAGCAAGCGAACATGTTTGGGGATTCCAGGGCCCAGTTTTTTCTTTAATTAACAAACGGTCGTGTTTAACTTGCGATCGACGTTAATCTGTGGCACACTGTCGTAAGAATGCATTGTGCAAACTCGCTCGGATGACCTCGACCAGAGGTGAACGCTACTTGCAAGGAAGTAGCCAAGGGTGACGTAATCCTGAGTCATCACTCTGGTGTGATGGCTTCCATCCAGCGGTCACGTGATCAATCAGTTTGAATTATAACGGCCCAGGCAGCCGACGCGTACGGACGCCAGGCTGCGTTTCTCGTTCTTTTCACTTTGTCTTTCACTTTGTTTGAGTAGGAGAGAAAGGAGGCGAGAGGAGGAGAGTGCTGAGAGCTCAGAAGCAGCCGACGTAACATGCCGAGAAATTCTGCCCGCTAAAAGCTAATTCGGCGTGGCTTGTTTACAAAGTTATGTAATTAACTAATTACTGGAACTTCCTTCCTAGATAAGAGACTATTTTTATTAGTAGCGTACGGACTCTCACAATGTTTTTCCTTTTTTACAGCAGTTCGGCACGAGGACGGCAGCCGGAGTTAGCAGAGGAGGAGGCAAGAGGAGGAAGGCAGCCGACGTAACGCGCTGAGAATTCTTCCCGCCAAAGCTAATATGGGCGTGGCACGTTAGTTAAGTAATAACTAATTACTGAACTTCCTTCCTAGACACGAGACTATTTTTATTAGTAGCGTACGGACTCTCACAATGTTTTCCTTTCTTTTTCAGCAGTTCAGAACGAGGACCGCAAAGTCTACCGAAGGCGCCATGATGGGGAGAAGTCGCCCGGGCCGACAACCTGCACCTGGGGAATTATGGAAATTCGGGGATCACAGGAGCATTGCCTGGCTTACGTCCACTGCGCAGAACTAAATCTACAGTCCGAAAACACACACAACACCAGCCTGGGACCCCGACAGATGACTCCGAGCCTCTTCCACCCCGACAAGACGCCAGAAGCACGACGAGTTCAAACGTGTTCGTGTGCTAGGTGCATAAAGTATGCGTGTGCCATCTCTAGGATGCTAGGAAAGTTATAGGAGCCCGGAAAGGCCAAAAAATGATAGAGGTGAGATTGGGCGTCGAAAATCGGGTGAAAAATGTTATACACGTCTTGTAAGATGTTGTGGCTACAGAAAGAGCGAGTGAGAAAGTGCCTCTGAATTCGAGTGATGTTCCACGTCTAAAAAAATGATTAAAGTGCCAAAGTTCGGAAAAGAGCAGGATAATGAATGCGCCCACAAGTGCAAAAGGTCATAAAAGTGAAATGGAAATGTTCTAGGTCGAAACAGAGCGAGTGAGAGAGTGCCTCTGAATTCGAGTGATATTCCACGTCTAAAAAAATGACTAAAGTGCCAAAGTTCGGAAAAGAGCAAATAATGAATGCGCCCACAGTGCAAAAGGTCATACAAGTGTAATGGAAATGTTCTAGGTCGAAACAGAGCGAGTGAGAGAGTGCCTCTGAAGTCGAGTTATATT
>JAUKNK010000081.1:627500-655627 GCA_030765055.1 Mantis religiosa | reverse complement strand
AAGCAGTTGCACTAGGCTAAATTACCGTTAATCTTAGAACTGGAAATTCCGTTCAATTGTACAAATTTAAATGTTTTATTTAATGTAATGTGTACAACAGGTTCTGTAACATTGGTGATAACTTGAACACAACAAACGTCTAAAAAAGGAACAGAGTTCCACGCTCTCCACTCTTAACACCCAACACAGTGAAATAAACATTTAAAACGACAATTGCTACCTGCATATAGGTGACGTCACTGTAAAGTTCTTTGTTGGTATTCAAGAAAGAGGCTGAACTTATGTACTTAACCAGCATTTGTTTTGTATTATGCTGTTACAGTCACACATAAGTACGGGCCTTTTACTAATAATGCCTATTTAGGTCAGAGAAATCACAAAGGTGTACGTATTTCTACTGAAATTTGGTTAACGAATTTCTACCCCTCTACCTGCCATATCCGCGGCAGAAGACCCAAAAGTATATGTTTGAAAATTCAAACAAAACAACAAAGAATATCTAGTAAATGTTTAACTCCATGAAAGTATGCGGCATAAGTTAGGGGAACCAGGGGCGAAACGGAACATTTACCATGCAAATGGCTTTAAAATGATAAATATTGTAAATGAGTAGGTGAAAAATTGCATATATATTCTTTAAATGTCTTCTTTACTAAGATATACAAATACCATAGGTACAAACAAATGGAATAGCCAATAAAACGAAGTAAAATAAACCGAAGATGGTCCGCTCTGCCCGAGCCCTGGAACCCTACCCGGAATCTGTTTATAGAAAGGGGACCTATTACTAAGAGTATACATCAAAATATTATAAAAATGTTTACTTATTTAATAAGGAAGTGAACACAATCATGATGAACACATTTTGAGCATTTCATCTTCGGAATCTATTGCTGCAAAGAAATGATGTGTACAGTTACATGTTGAACACATCTACTCCTCCCCGGTCATCTTTAGTTCGTTATTAAATGGAAGCTTCCCCCATGCCATTTCAAAAGCAAGTCATCCAACCTCTTTCATTGTGAAACCAAATAAACTCTTTTCTATATCCTTCCTATAATTGGCCAGTTCTGCTCCCCTGGACTTATCAATTTGGTATGAATCATCTTAAATCTATTTTGTACGCTCTCTGCAATCTACGTTAAATAGGATACTACTTTTTCTAAGTTCCATTTCTTGTGTTACAGTAGGCGCCACTCTTTTTCCATTAATTCTTCTGACCACTCTTGGTGACTACGTTTATATATATATATATATATAATATATATATATATATATATATATATATATATAGTGTCACGAACCCATTATTCCGATAGCGCGGCCAGCGCACACAAAGGGACAGATAGTGCAGAGCGCAGATAAAAGGCTTGCTGAAACATTTAAAAATAGATAACTGGAAGATTCTAGTGCCATCTTGTTCAGTTTAGAAATATGAGTAGAGTTATGTAAAAGCCGTGGATCGCCGGGAGGGGAGTCGAATTGGAACTTGAGATTCGTGTGCGTACAGCTGTGTTTTGAAAGTGACCTCTTGTTTGTGGGTGTGGCAGATGACCTTGCAGATTGTATTTGTGTATGTTACGTAATTCTGCTACTGAAAGGGTTGACCAAAGTGTATTTCTACGAAAATAAAGAACATGTAACCTTGGAGTAGAACGGAACCCTGGACCATTCTGTCTTGGTCCGTTCTTCCCCATACTTTGAGGTTAAATTTAGTTCATAATCTATTAAGATCCTTGCAAAGGAAAACAACAATAAATATCTATAGATAATATATTTATAATCAAGACGTTAATTGATAAATACTTGAGCAGGAGAAGGGGGAGATTGTATATGTTTTTTTGTGGATTTTGAGAAAGCGTTCGATACGATAGACAGGGAGGCTTTAAAATGAAAACTAAGAAGAAAAGGGGTGAGCGAGAAGTTTATAAATGAAATTGATAAAATTCATAGTGGGGTGAAATTCAGAATAAGATGTGGGTTGAATGTATTATCAGAGAGGCGAACAGAAGTTAGGCTTAAGACAGGAGTGCAAATTGAGTCCTATACTATTCAGTTTATTTATAGATGATATAATAGAGAGGGTTAAGGAAAGCAATGCCCATTGCCCAATAATAATGAACAAAGAGATCCCTGGTTTATTGTATGTGGATGATTTAATGGTAGGAGCAATTTCCGTAATAGGTCTACAAAAATCAATTGAGGCAATCCATAGGTTTCGCGCTGACTGGGGACTAAGAATAAACAGCAAAAAATAAAAAATAATGGTATTTAAAAGAGGATCGATACTTAGGAAAGTAGAGGAATGGTTCATAGGAGATCAAAAGGTAGGAGTGGTAAATAAGTATGACTATTGAGGTGTGAGGAAGTTTAGCAGTGGAGGATGGGCTGCACAAGCCAAAAAAGTGATAGCTAATGGCAGGGCGGCAATGACAGGGGTTAGAATATGTAAACATAAACTGGAGATGTCAGATGGTTAGAAAGTATGTATGGAGCGGTCGTTGAAGCCTGAACAACGTATGCAGTGGAGGTATGGGGCACATCAGAGATAGGAACACAACTAGACCAGATGTGTGAATTGTTTTGCAATGAACTACTAGGGCTGTCAAAATCGGCACCAAGAGAGGTGGCATTACCAGAGCCAGGTAATACAAAAAGGAGGGGAATAATAATAGAGAGAGTATTGAAATTCTAGTATAAGTGCATTAAATGACACAAAGGGGAATTATTGAATCTGTGCATGAAGCAACAGAAAAGCATCAAAAATACAAATAGTTGGTGGTTGGAATTGGAAAGAATGACATTAAAGATAGGCTTGGGGGATTTATGGAGAGCAGAGGAGACAAATTATAACGGTTTTTGGAAGGAAGCGAGAACTAGACTAAGAGATATGGAAAAGTATAGAAGAAAAGAAATCTTTGACATTTTATAATCAATTAAAGGCAGAATGGGGTAGGGAAAATATATAGATCAATGTGACAAAACTGGAAGAGAAGGCATAGCATGGATGAGAATAGGAATATTATACTTAAAAGGGTTGAGAAGTAATGGGGTAGGAATATGTGAATTTTGTGGAGATGAAGAAAGCACTGTTCATTACCTGATAGAATGCCAGGAGCTAACAAATTACAGGAGAAAAATATGCGATAAGAAATGGGACAGTGTTTAGGAGATTTCTTATATAGGATAAGAGAAAAGTGGATTAGGATAAAAGAAGGACATGTCAAGAAGAAATGACATCAAGCCGCTCAGAAAAACCAAAGGCTTATAGCCAGGGGACCTGAGTCAGCAAGTAAATCTTAAGGTCAGCAATTTCACGTATTTGTACAGGGGGTATAATACAGCATGTTCTATGTTAAATTTTATTGAATGAATTTGTAATGGATACTGTACAAATAAATATCTGTGCCTATCTGTGCATTTTCGTGGTGTGACACCTATTGAAATTCATCGTCAGTTGAGTGAGGGATATGGTGATGGTACAACGGATGTTTCTAATGTGCGCTTCTGGGTGCGACAGTTCAATGAAAGCAGAACACTTTTCACATTTTCAGATCTTCATGGAGGTTTGTGTGCACAGATCCCACGGAAATGCCAATTCTGGAGGCGATGTCTGCAACGCTAAATCGGCGATCCTCCAAAACAACGTTCTCCACTCGCTGGATCATATCGTCAGATTGGCTGGAGCGAGGCCGTGATTGTCACACAATGTTCTGCTTTCATTGAACTGTCGCACCCAGACACATCCATTGTGCCATCACCATATGCCTCACTCAACTGGCGATGTATTTCCATAGGTGTCACACCACGAAAATAGAGGAAAAGGAATTATTACACGCTGCCCTTGGAATGAAAACGTCGTCATTTTAAGTATCAAAAACAGTCCTAACTGTCGTCGCTACCACTAGAGTTCTATGCCCTGTACGCTGCTGCAATCTGTGTCAAGAATTCATAAAGAGTCTACGAGTATTAAAAAAAAAGCAGAAGTTCCTATAAATGTTCTCTTTATGACAATCCACATGCAATTATTTTCAAAGTTATGACCTAAATTGTTGGTACTCTGGAAAGAATTATAGATACTGTCTACATCTTCAACAAGCCACAACTGATAACTATACTGTTGTCACAGCGTAAGAAAACTGACAAGGACAGGTTTTGACCGCAAGAAACATCCTTTTTCCATTGTATTGAATGGGAGGTAATTCGGGTCTTCTGTCCACTATTGCTCTCTCTCTCTCTCTCTCTCTCTCTCTCTCTCTCTCTCTCTCTCTCTCTCTCTCTCTCTCTCTCTCTGAGAACTTAACCCAGACGGACTCTAATAACGTAATAACGCTGTCAATTGCCGGGATCATATTACTGCAGCCGATGTGCAGAAATTCCCTTCCACAGGAGTTTTTCCACATACCGAACTTGATATTAGTAAATAGAGGTAGATTAGGTAACAGAGGGGGGTACATATCACCTCGATCCGCATTTGGATTTCCTGGGCATACACCCCCGTGAGGAACAGAGATGAAGGAACTGCAGGAAGCCTATGGGCTGCAGGAACGGACGGCAGAAGCGTCAGATACGGGCAGAATTCCCTAACAGTCACTGGCTTTACCACCCGGATGGCAGGCGCTCACGGACACCCGGAGGGTGGATCAGAGGTTCCTCTCCATGCGGGAACTCAGGAACGCTCGACTGGATATTGGAGGATCGAGCGACAGAACAGAGAAGTTTCAAATCGCCGTCGACCGACACACAGCTTCGGAGTTGCCCTATAACATGAAAGAGGGAGATAAAATGAAATGAGGGACGTGGTAGAAGAAACCACTCCAGCATTCGGCCTGCTCGTCAGGGAAAACCCACGGTAAATGCATAGTTAACGTGGGGTGCCACCTGTAATCGAACCTGGGACCTTCAGAATGCGTCGCCACTGAGCCATCTCCCTTGGTTTATTGTCAGTAGGTCATTGAGTGACAAACTGAGACACCCATTGCCATCGTAAAGAGGAGATGAACTTAGATATAAGCTGAATGTCAGACGAGTTGATAAGTAAAAAATAATATTTATTCTCTAGTGTATCTTATATCTTTTCTTTTTGCATAATGTGTAACTCCCGTTGTTGCTGCATAGGATACCACACGCGTGGATACTGGCTAAACATAAAATGAAATGACACTGTAATCGGGCAAGGAAGTTGTCTACATCTAAGTTTAGGTAGCACCCCAGCATTTGGCAGTTACGAGTACTAAATGAAACCTGAAAACAACCCTCAGTCATGTAACAGGGTCCTGGGGCTTCCATTCAGCAGTCCATGTCTTAACTATCTCGGTCTCCCGTGTCAATGGCAAAGAACTAAATGCAACACTTCCGCTGGAAAACAGCAGATTAATGTCATAAAGTTACAATCTGACTTTTAAAAGAAAATACATGAAGGCCAACTGTGTCTCTATGTGGGGAGCTTCAATGTTGCCGAGAAGAAGAAAGCAAGTTATACATTTCCCCCTCTTCACCCTCTCAGTACTCGAAACATATAAGCAAGCGTTCGATTGTATATCACCAGCGAAAAGATGCACATTTAATCTGTATTAGCTTACTTTAAGAACTAAAATAAAGTGTTCTCAGAACACTTTCACTGAGTTGTAGCGTCCTCACAGTCGTGAGTACTATTAAATAATTTATTAACGTCTCTGTCAACTGAGATTATCATATCAGTGACGCCGGTGTGTATGGAATTTTGACACGCAAGAGTTCATGGTCATGGTTGTCTTCATGATAGTCCCCATTTTTCGACCTGAAGAGCAGTAGGGCGTCATCAAGAAAACCAAATGATGTGCCACCATGACCAACAATAAAGCGGCCACGTTTTACTATAGATCCTTTACTGGTACCGTCAGTTCAGCTCTTTGACACAGTATGGCCAGCATTTACCCAGGTTTCGTCAACCACACTATTTCATGTGAGTTCTTATTCAGCATTTCTCTTAAAACAAAGCCCTTAGCGCTACAATATCTGATCTTTCGAGTATTCGTTTTCTATTATTTATTATTTTGAACTCAAATCCCAGATAATGGAGGACTTTGTTCAAAGATGTAAGGCTTCCTTCAAATACCTCTGGCTCTGTTTAGAGAAGAAAGAAGCTTATGTGTGGTAGGAAGCTCATTTTGAGTGTAATAGTCATAGGTGTGCCTTCTTATGGCATCTAATTGAAAACTATCCAGTTGTGTGATTGGAGATGCCCTTGGTCTTTGTTCCCCAGGAGTTACACTTCGCGATGGACCTCAGGGACGTATTTAAGGGGATGTCCAGGGGGTCCGAACCCCCAAATGAATTATCATTTCAAAATTTTAATAAATAGTTGAAATAAGACTTAGCTTAAAATAAATCGAAAACGCTTATTCAAGCTTCTCATCTTAACGTCTCTATTCACTGTCAGGCAAATATAAGGTCATTTAAGACATAAACGAAAAGTTACTGCACAGCAGCTGTAGAACTCGTTAAAATATAAAAATAATGTAAATTACACTAGTATATTGCAAAGTTAACCAATTCCGATATATTATAATTTGTTGGTTAGAATTCCCATATACTTACTTAAAGGTATGTAATTTGTAACTTCTAAGTCCTTATTTCCTTGTTAATTTAAGGAGAACTAATACTTCAAATGCATCAATCAGTGGTTTGCTTTTTAAATATCTGATTACTGCTTATATCACTTTATCCCAGGTATAAGAGCAAAAAATGTGCAATGTGCAAGGCCTTTCTACAGACTTTATCCAAAGAAACAAGACAAAAACAAACTTTTCTAAGAATAATTTGAAGAAGTTTGGGTGGAGAAGTCATGTGAATATATTACATGTGTTTTTATTTTTTACTAACGTGATAAAAACACATCCCTGATTAATTATTTATTAAAAGCAAATAATTCAACGTAGATTTTTGGACACCCCCGGAAACTGATTTCTAAATACGTGCCTGGTGGTGGTGGTGGTGGTGGTAGTAGTAGTAGTAGTAGTCGTCGCTGTCATAGTAGTAGTCGTCATAGTACCCAGTAGTAGTAGTAGTAGTAGTAGTCGTAGTCGTAGTAGTAGTCGCAGTAGTCGTAGTAGTCGTAGTAGATAGTTTTGTAATTTCCGTCCTCCAACCTTAAGACATATCGGACGATGAATAGAGTGGGTGAAATGATGCTCAAATGAGCCCGGGGTCCATAGAGCTTAGAGTTGCACGACATTCATCTTTCAGGATAAAGGAAAACCCTGGAAAATACCTTATACAGGTAACTAACTCCATAGAGCTTAGAGTTATCCGACATTCATCTTTCAGGATAAAGGAAAACCCTGGAAAAAACCTTATACAGGTAACTCACTCTGACCGAGATTCGAACTCGGGACCTCTTGAACGTGCGGCAGACATGCTACCACCACGCTATCGAGACGGGCAGTAGTCGTAGTAGTAGTACGTAGTAGTAGTGGTAGTAGTATTAGTAGTAGTAATCGTAGTAGTAATCGTAGTAGTAGCAGAAGTCGTAGTACCTAGTAGTAGTAAGAGCTGTAGTAGTGGTGGTGGTAGTTGTAGTAGTGTTGGTAATAGTAGTAGAAGTAGCAGTCGCAGTAGTAGTAGTCATAGTGCCTAGTAGTAGTTGTAGTAGTGGTAGTGGTAGTTGTAGTAGTAGTAGTCGTAGTAGTAGTAGTAGTAGTGGTAGTGGTAGTGGTTGTTCAGCTGGTCACAGAGATTTTTCCAGCTGTTACATTTAGATTGAAATATGAGGTGAGTTAGCTACTTTCTGCTCCGCCTATAGGCCTCCCTCGCTTTCTCCATCCCTTCGGAAACAGGGTGTCTTCGACGGAGGGAGTCAGGACTCTCCGCTTCTGAATACAAATAGCTCGTTGTACTTCAATCCCATTATACCACCAATATGGTACTCGATGTTTGCGTGCTTTAGACCGCTTTATCTGGCTTAGCCCACGGGCGTTCTTTAAGACTCGTGTCAAGGATTCGGCACCGCCACCTGCAGCATGGCCAGCAATGGTCGGTGACTTCCATTCAAGTATGGTTCTAAAAATATTCCAGTCATAGTCAACTTTCCGCTTCTCCACATGGATCTGTTTCTGATAGAGTGTTCCCTTAATTTCAAAATAGATGAGATGGTGATCACTGAGGGATTCATCTTCCAAAACTTTCCAGTCCGCAATTCTAGCTGCTATGTTCTGCGTAGAACACGTGACATCAATGAAGGACTCAGAGGTATCTCTGGCAAAAGTTGGAACAGTGCCTCTATTATGCACAACAAGATCCAGGGTTGCCATCCACTCTGCCCAGTGGGCGCCTATACGATCAGTAATCGGCGATCCCCATTGTGACGATTTGCTATTAATATCACCCAGTAGAATGCATTCCCCTCCGGTGCTGCTACTGTCCCGCATGAGATGATCGACGTTGCTCTTTAAATCATCCAAAGAAATGTTCCTGAAAATATAACATCAGAATAGATGGCAGTGCCGGAAATACACACAGATGTCTTCGAAACTTCAGTAGCTCCAGTTGCTTATTCATAAAATACACGGCGACATCACACCGTTTATCCGTGAGCCAACCACCAGCAGACACCCGCTTTTTGTTAGGTTCGCTAGCAGCTATCACATCTACTTCTCGGCTTACTGCCGTAGCTTGCGCCATATCATGACAGGCATTAGACCGCCTTAAATTACCTGAAGTAGACGAATGCGTGGATCACAACTTTCTGCCACTAGCAGCTAACACCAGCTTCCGGAACACAGGGCATTTCATTTGATCAAATCTATGGCCCTCTTTCTTGCATTTAAGGCAGAACGGAGTGTTCGTACAATCCTTCGCATGATGGCTTTTTTCGCCACAGTTCAGGCAATCGTCTTGCCGGTTAGCTGCTTCCTTGCATTGTTACGATCGGTGACCTTAATCAAAGCACCTATAGCATCTGGGTAGTGTGTAGTGTTTAACGCCCGCTTTTACTACATACGGCACCGCAGGCGGTGACACTCATGATACATGAGATGAAGATGGAGCACCGGTGGAATGAGATGGCGGGGAAACCGGAGATCCCGGAGAAAACCCGCCCCAGCGCCGTGTTGTCCACCACAAATCTCACTTTGCGGTCGCCTGGGATCGAACCCGGGCCGCCTTGGTGAGAGACAAGCGGTCTAACCACTGAGCCTCGGCGCGGCCTATCTGTGTAGTAGTAGTAGCAGTAGTAGTAGTAGTAGTAGTAGTAGTAGTAGTAGTAGTAGTAGTAGTAGTAGTAGTAGTAGTAGTAGTGCTAGTAGTAGTAGTAATAGTAGTAGTAGTAGTAGTAGTAGTAGTAGTATTAGTAGTAGTAGTAGTAGTAGTAGTAGTAGTACATAGTAGTTTGAGTAGTTAGATAGTATTATTCATCATGTAGGTAACTAATGTAGATAATGTTTCCCAATTATGAATTGGGAATTACTTTAATATCTTACTCTAAATTTAATATAATAATTATTTACATATTTACATATTTACAAAATGTTTTACTAACTTAGACTTAAATAAGCCCAACATGTTTAAATAATTGTAGCTGTAACATCACATTAATGCCATGAATCAACATTTATATTAAGCTAAGTGGCTTCTGACAATGAGTATTAAACCATTCTCTTTGTATTGCTTTTTAAGAATACTGCACATAAATGGTATATACTATAGACTACAAAAGCATTTAAGATGAGGTGAAGGAGTTACCTATGGCCAGCTCTTTTCACCTCTAGCACAATGTAACTGAACATGGGTTCAAAATGAGCAGTCAGAAGGAATTGAACTGTTGAAACATTCTAAGTACATCATTCATACTGAGCCAACAACATGATATCTAACTGCCATAACTATTGTTACAAACTGTGAAATTACGGTATCACAAGGAAAACGTTTATGCTCACTGATAGGAAGAGTATATGTTAGAGAGAGAAAATATTATGTTTCATACCTGTTTCAATGCATTAGCAAGTTTTTGGAACTGTTTTAGATAAATACTCAAGGTGTAAGGCCCAAATATTGTTGATGCACCTTCATAGCGTTGTACCTGGAACATCAATTGCAACAAATGAATCACAAGAAGACAGAATTACTTTCACAGTTTTACTGAAGCATGTTACAGACTTTTCTACTTTAAGTAAGCATACTGTACAAATATGGAACTAGACACTGATGGTCACACATCTCTTTAAGCAGTCCTTCCATTGTTGAAGGTTTTCTAATACATATTCTCTAGGAACCTAAGGTTCAATTTGATACCACCATAAAGTGTAAAGTGGTATTACTTGACAAAAAATTATGGCACAGTGTACACATGTCCTTTACCAGGGTTTAATAGTTTGAAGCTTTGTGTTGCAGTTCTAAAGCACAGAAGAATATGGGTTTAAGCCCTCCAATAAGAATGACAATCTTTTACCCCAGGTAGAGAACCAGTGCCCGCAAAGCATTATTATCATCATCGTCATCGTCATCATCATCATCATCATCATCATCATCATCATCATCATCATCTTGAAGGGAAAGCTGCTGAAATGGGGCACGGTGTCCATAAAGAACCAGATTAGTTTTAGAAAATCACTGGTTTGTTAATCCACTGGTTTACTGAGCTTAAGGCTTATGACAAAGATTAGTACTTTCTTAACTTTAAAAGATAGTTGAGCCAAAAATCTTTGGTACCTTTCTCATATAGTAATGTGTGTCATATCTGAATATGGATGTTGGATAGAAACTATAGGTACCTATTTGGCTGAGAACATGAAAGAAAATTACAATAACTCCTTTGTTATTTCTGCAGTAAATTTTGTTTCATGATGAATAGAATTAACTACTCATATAATGTTCTCCTACCTATAACTTATAAATATTAGAGCATATACGTAGGTAACATTCAGGGTAAATTACAAATAATTTTGGTAGCAGAAACTGAGAGCATTTAAGGAATATTTTGTTTCTCACTTTTATTTTATTCAGTGATTATTAGTGCTTACTTTGGAGGACATTAGTAAAAAGAAAAAAAAGAATATAAATAATAAAAAAGGAATAGGAAGTTATGTGTATTCAAATTTGAGAGTTTACTGCAGATGTAAGTCACTGGTAAGTACTTACTAAGGAGTAATCCTTTATTAGGGAACTATAATGTTATGACTAAAAATAATTAGAGAGTGGGTAGTACAATGTACAAGTTGTCATATTACTGAAATAATCGTTTGTGCTGGAAAGTTAATGGGAGAACATGAGTGGCATTTGGAGAAATATTATGTATTCTAAACTGAAAATCCAAATTTGGCAGATAAATTGAGAGACTCACAATAAATGTACATATATCTGCCTAGGCATGCTATGTGTCATATAGTGAGCAGCAGGTAGGTATACTTGCAATCTAAAATTAAATGATAGCATAATGTACATCTCCTACTTCAGGCTGTAGGAATGTTTTCAATGTTTACAATTCATTCAATGTTTTAGCTGCCCATGCACTAGAAGAATACTCCCTCCTGCCCATATGGGCATGTCACAAACTAAAACATATTACAAGAGAAACTGCAATATAACTAGAAGGACTTTGCCTCAAATGCAACTGATTTAACCTCAAAGAGGCATTTTCAGAGTTATTAATTCAGGATAAAACTCTAGACCATGAGAATGTACCATAATCCTGACCTTTTCTGTCTTAAGCACTCATCTTCAATATGCTGCTCTCAGTACTCAATACTAAGATAATCCTTTACAAAAATCCATATTTTGGTAGCATTGCACTAAAATAATCCTTTCAGTATGTTCTGTACCAAATTAGAACACAGTAAAACTTTTTGTTTGGACACCCTTCTATATTAGTGACCTATAATGTACTCTTTAGAGCATGGCGTAGAAATTTTAAGAGACAAATGCGAAGGTTCATAGGTTACAATAATGGAGGATTTTGTTGTTTGGATAAGCGAGAGTGATGTGAATATAGACAGAGATACATTATTTTGAGTTAAAATAAAAGTGATCTATACTGCATCTGACCTAAGAAACAACTTTTTTGTATTACTTCGCTCTCACGTGCACAAGTGTGACAGACGACAGTGACATTTTGGTCCATGTGTAACACCATATTACATTCAAACACGTTGTATGCACAAGAGTTGATTACCAGTAGGTGTTGTTTTGTAGGCTCTATTTGGCAGAATTGCTCACAGGAAAGTGTGCTTCTTAGGACAGCAGGGGTTTAGGCAGACATAGTAGGGAAAAGTGTATAAATAAGGAGAGTGAAAATGACACTGAATTTTATGAAGGGAACTTTTTGTGAAGGGATTTTAAATGGCATGTATGGTGCTGATGTAAAACAAAGTTTAACCTCAGTTAGCTAAATTGTTATTGATTACATATTATGACCTGCTAATATGGGACATTTATTAAATAATCATAAGCTATTAACTCTTATAACAAAGAGTAGCCACTTCCTACTGGTAGTGGATACAGCTGCGCACTGCAGGACTAAGAAGGAAGTGTAAGGAGAAAGGGAAAGTAATGCGATAGGGCATGTGCTCTTTAAATGGGAAGAGGAAAGGAAAAATCCATTTATATTGCTATTATAATCTAAATATAGTGAAGAAAGGTAACCAGGAATAAGATCTAAGTTAGTGATCCACAAAATAGAGAATCCATTAAATATCATCAGTATTGTCGCCGAGTCTTTGTTGTGCCGCAAGCCGCAGCCGGCGCGTGGGCGCAGTGCTAGACGCTTGCCAAGAGAAGAAAGCAACAGAGAGAGAAAGAGGCAGAGATAGGTCCATCTTTCTCGCTGCATCGCGATTGCTATCGAACGATCGACAGAATTCTGGAACAATGTCTGCAGGTATAAAATCCCGCAAAGAATCAGTTGCTAGTAGTTAATTGAGTTGAGCTGTGCAGAAATTGTGAGTGTGTGGACATTTGAAGTGTACTGCAGTGAACTCTTTCGTTTGTTAACGTGTGACGGGAGTAAAGAGACGACCTTGAAAACTGTTGTGTATATCACGTCCTCTTAGTGCTTCAAGGGGTGTACAAAATTATTGTTTACTGCAATAAAGAACATGTAAAATATCTACAAACAAGACAAACACACAAAGTCACATTTTGTGTCAGGAGTAGAACACGACGATGGACGCTGAATTGGCCAAGATCTTGGAAAGATGGCAGAAATGAAGACGGCAAACGAGAATCTTGCCGCCAAGCTGAAAGAAATGAGAACAACGAATGACACCCTCGCTGCGAGGATGACAGAAATGAAGGCTGAGTTAACCACGGAATTGAAAGCACGAACGACAGCCTGGCCACGGAAATGAAAGCAGCGAACAACAGCCTGGCTAGAGAAATGAAGGCCGAATGAACCAAAATGAAGATTGCGAACAAGGACATGACCGCTAAATTTGAAGAGCAGCTGGCTGGCGTGAAGGAGTACGTCACAAAGTTGGGCGAACCTGGTGAATCGCGTTAACGACCTAGAGGGAAAGGCCGGCAGAAGTACAAAATTCCTGAACACCATGGTGGAGGACATCGTCGGCAGAAGACTGAAGCACCTGAAGGCCGATACGCCGGGAGGTGACACAACATCTGCGCGTGTCAAAGCACAGATGTACGACGGCACGTAAACTTTCGAAGTCTTCCACCGAAAATTCGACACAATGGCCAAGCACAACAAGTGGTCGCCAGAGGAAGAGGCCGCACAGCTCTTAGTCAGCCTCCAGGGACGGGTCGCAGAGGTCCTGAACGCGGTCCAGAGAGCGGTGGTGCTCAAGGACATTTGCGAGGTGCTGGAGAACCGGTTCGCAAATCACTGCTAGCCCGCAGCCTATCGCAACTAGCTGAAATCTAGGACGCAGCAGTCAGGGGAGACGCTGCAGGAGTTCGCCCTGGCAGTCGAACAGCTGGCCAACAAAGCCTTGGTTGACCTCCCACCCGAATTCGTATCCCGAGAAACCGCCTATAAGACCATCCACGAAGCGCTAACGGCCGCATTAAGGATGGAGGTGGCCGAGGTAATGGATAACCCGACTTCGAGAAAAGAGAGAATCCGCTACAATGGAGACCGAAACCAGCCGAGGAACGCCGGAGAAGATAAATGTGAGGATCTACTCCCATTAGTCCTGGCCCCATAGGGCCAGAACCCGGGCCTCTCGGGTCTATTTACCGTAGGACAGTACCTATTTTATAATCTGCCCCCCCCCCAGCCTGCACACGGCAGACAGGACGGAAGTGGATACGCCACTTACGCGGAGGTCCTTAATGAACCAGCTACCAAATACCTTGGTAGGGCCGCCAGTGTCTAGCACACCAGCTACTAGCTCTGTAGGCTAGTTCCCGGGACTTATGAGGCAACCCTCTACCCCCTCCGGGCGGCCAGTAGCCTGGCCGGAGGTCCCCAATTGCCCGTGGGTGGCGGGAACACACTGCCCCCTCGAGTCCAACCCAATCCGAACGACTCCCTTACGGGAAGGGCTCGGCATGTTCGGCCCGAGGTTCCTCTAGTAACGTCAGAGGTACCACGAGTGCTAGGGGTCCGCAGCGCCCGCACTTTGGCAGCTGAAAGGGACGCATCCCTCCCCCTACGGGACGCCGGAGAAGAGCAAGTGACGTGTGTTGAGGATGTGGCCAGCTAGTGCGTGCTTGTGGACACCGGGGCAGCCGTGACCATAATCAAGCCTGATGCGGCCAGGTGTTTGCCGTCGAAAAAACCGAGTCGATCATACCAGCTAGTTACGGCATCGGGTAAAATCTGGCCTTTAGAGAGGGAGGCCATTCTGTAGTTGACCTTGGGACGGAGTGCCGTGCGTCTGTGGATGTTCGGCGCGGAAGTGGCTGAGGAGGTGATACTGGGACTGGATGCCTTAGGAGCCACGAGACTTACGGTCAACTTCAGTAGGAAACTTCTGCGGCTAAAGGGAGAATAGGTGATACTCCTGCACCCGAAAAACGCCTTGAAATCTTCACGGTCATCCTAAGGGAAGACGTAGTTTTACCCGTGATAAGCGAGATGGTGTTGTGGGGGCGACTGGAGGACCAGCGGAAAAAGATCTTGATGCTGGACCAGAAGACGCCTGTGCACGGGCTCTGTGTAGCCAGGATATTGCTGCTGCGCCGAGAGGAAATGCCGGTGAGGCTGCTTAACCCAAAACACAGCGATCACGACATCCAGGCCGGAACGGAGTTGGAGACGTGCAAGCCCATTGTCAGCGCAACACCAATCCACAACACCTAGGAGCCGGTGCCGACGCAACTGGTGTGTGTGTGTGTGTGTACTACATACGGCACCGCAGGCGATGACACTGATGATACATGAGATGAAGATGGAGCACCGGTGGAACGAGACGGTGGGGGAAACCGGAGATCCCGGAGAAAACCCGCCCCAGCGCCGTGTTGTCCACTACCAGTTGAATATGGAACTACAAAGACCGATTAATACGGTTTGAAATTCCACAAATCGACAATTTTTAAAGAAGTACATTGTTTAAGCACCACACAGAATAATGCAGTCATCAACAAGAGACGGCAGTTGGAAATTTGAGGCTGAAGATAGCAACAGCTTCCATAACTAGTGCGTCAAAAATTAAAATAATGATGACATAGTGTGATAAAACTGACTACAAATCTTTTTACGAATTCATTTGGACGACATTCTTACTAAAGTCCTTCAGTTATTATCACCTAGTAGGAAGGGGGAGTTTAATCGTAAATCCTGGATTCAGCATGACATTCCTCTAGCATGACAGTGTGAATTGGATCATGACTAGTTACACTCTATCGATGACAGAAGTGCATATACATTGCCTGATATAATAATCTAAAACATGGCTTCAAGGACAGTCAGGAGCAATCTTAACTTATTTACTCGCATTTTTACAGGAGGAAGTTAGTATTTAAGTTTCTCAATAAGTTTCAATTGTTTGTCAGTCAGTAAAATATATTTAAGCTGTACATATCATTTAATAAAATGCAGGTGTACACTGTGATGGGTATCTCATAGCTCAAGCTTACAGCCAGGCGTCAGAGAAAATTTAGAAATCATGAAGGTGTTCGCTTTACTTCAGCCCAATATCTTTCAGATCAGGAAACAAATAAATTACTGTTCCCATATGGACCATACTCTGTGAGCGGAGTGTCGGATTATAGAACAGAGACACTGAAGGAACGGCTTCACTAGTCAACTGCTTCAGGATATAGTGGCAACGGCATGGAGTAACTACAAACAACCAAGTACTGAACTGTCAGCTCTTTCAAAAGTGTCAAGTAACATAGAATGTTACGCTTGTACCTCATTTCAAGCATTAATTGTGTGTTCTTCTTCTTTTAATTGAAACTCACAATAACTACAGGTAGTGGTACGCATAATGGATGAATGAGAAAGAAATAAGCTAATCAAAATGACAGTAGAACAATATTAGAATGTCAACCAGAGCATAGTCACAAAAGAAAGACATATAGAGTTAGGCTAAAGAGGAAACCTAGAATAATACACATAAAAAACCAACTCGCGGCGTAGCAGCCCTAGTGGGCCAAAGCCTGCCAACCCGACCGCCGGCATCATGGCCACATATCCACGGTACAGATGAGCTGATACGGAGTGATGCAGGCAGCATTTCGGTACCCCCAGCCGGAAAGCTGGCTTACGGATCCGGGGCCGCTACCAAGCGGCCTACTCACAAGGCTGAGTGGGCACCGGTCCTATACTCGGGACTTGAAATCTGCACCCCCCTCTCAAGGGTGAGGTCGATCCTGGGCGCATTCTGTGGCAGGGAACTAAAGCATGATGCTCTACGTTGCAGGATATAATACGTTTTACTTACAATAAATTTTATTTTATGATTATATTCAAAAGGTATACAGATAAGTACTAATATACCACTATCATCTCTGGGATCTTCTCTTGCTTACTTACATTTAAAGAGCTTAATAATGCTGGTGCATACACTAAATAAATAAGTTAAGTAGATGTCCTATAAAATAAGGATTTGATCTTGTGCTTTTAAAGTTTGTTAACATCTGTAATTTCTTGTAGAGAAAATAAAACTTCCAGGTTTCTTTTATATCATTATTGCTCTTATATGCATATGCATGTTTCTGCATTATCAAAAGCATATGTGAATGGAAATGTTTTATAATTTAGTAATATACAAGGCTTAATAAATAATAACCTACGTATCAGCTACGCTTCACTATTACATTATAAAAGGTTTATCACACATAGAAAACCAAGGCGACCCGGGTTTGATCCAAGGTGGCCGCAAAGTGAGACTTGTGGCAGAAAACATGGCGCATGGGGCGGGTTTTCTCCGGGTTCTCCGGTTTCCTTTGCCATCTCATTCCACCGGTGCTGCACCCTCATCTCATATATCATCTGTGTCACAGTCGTGACACACGGCGGTGCCGTCTGTAGTGAAAGCGAACGTTAAACACTATACATTATATATAGATATATAGATACCTTTACATCAGTGTGAACAATATGCATTTGGTTATATCATAAGCTGAGTATAAATAATGGAAACGTACGATAAAATATAACACATAAGATATTACGTGAATTAAAACAGAATTAGTTTTTGAAGCTTAAAGCAAATTACAAGCAATTTCTAATACCTACAATCTAATTATTTCATATCATTCATGAGTAAGTAATCAGCTGGAAGGTTGACTAAGATGAAAAGTTCTGTGTGAAACATGTAAATACAGATCTTCAGTTCAGCTGGTAAGGGCATCTGATAAGAGAATCATGTTTGGTTTTATTTATTCATTTATAGTATCTGATGCACCTTTTAAGCACCGAACGAATATAGCCGTTTCGTAGTTTATTACTTAACTTGTCCAATTTTTGGTGTGATAACTGCAAAATTCTGCTAGGTATAGTTTTGTGTAGCATTACGTTATTTTGTGATAGACAGTGGGGGAACCACTGGTGTGCGAACCTTAAAAGTTGTCACTGGGACGCACTGGCCAGGAAAACAAAAGCATTTCTTCTTGCTCGTTATCAGTGACTCTACCTACCTTTCAGGTAATAGGGCAAAGGGCAGTTACGTGTGAAAAAGTCGACTAATGACTCGGACAGTTCCAAGGTTACTCTTCAGTGTAAAACTACGCATTCCATCTTAACACGGAGTATTTTGCGCTTGCTTACTTACATAGTAAATCCAAGCAATATGGAGCGCTATACGAACGCCAATATGACGGATATGGTTTTGATGCATGAAAGAGCTGAAGAGAGCTCATGAACGGAAGTTGGATATATCAAGAACGATTTCCTAGTCGACGTGACCCTCATCATAGCACATTTATGGCAATAGGGAAGGATTAAGGGAATCTGGTAGCTTTGGACCACGGCTATATGACAAGGGATGCGATAGGTCGTTAAGGACTGTACCGTTCGAGGAGCAAGTACTTAACAGAATTGACGAAACACCTTAAATTAGTACTCGACAATTAGCGGTGGAAATGAACGTAGATCATCTTACTGTTTGAAGAATGGTACATGACTGAAAACTGCATCCCCGTCGTCCATACATAGTTCAAGCTCTTCAACCAGTTGATTACCGAGAAGGCAGGAATCCTGCCGATGGTTACTGCAGAAATGCGATTCCGATCGGAATTTTACAAAGTCAATTTTATTCATTGACGAAGTGCAACTAACCAGAGATGGGCTAACTAGAGTGTACAATCAGCATTATTGGGTTGAGGAAAATCTGTGGCATTTCATTAAAAGAGGACACCAGCATCAGTTTGCAATAAACGTCTGGGGAGGTATAGTCTCAGATTCTCCTATCGGAACATGCTTGTTTCCTTTAAACCTAGATGTTCCAAAGTATCTTACTTTTCTGCAGAACTGTTTGCCAGAAATGTTGGAATCCGTTCCTTTAGGAATAAGGCAAAGCATGATGTATCAACATGACGGTGCGGCTCCGTATCTTTTCCTGGAGGCTCGGGAATATATGAATTCTGTATTCCCAAATAAATGGATCGGTCGTGAGGGTCCCATGCATTGGCCACCTCGATCCCCAAATCTTTCACCAGTCGACTTCTACTTCTGGAGCCACTTGAAATCTTTAGTGTAAACAACACCCGTACAAACAGAAGTAGAACTGGTTGCCAGACTTCAACCTCCATGGGCAAAAATGATTTCAAACTCAGCAGTTTGAATTGAGTGCATAGCACAAAAGTGTAAACTTGGTTTAAAATCTGAAGGTTGCCAGTGTAAACATTTGCTTTAATGTGTTATGAATGAAAATATTCAAGAGGAATTGTTGGAGTATTTACAAGAATGCAATAATTTAGTTTCATTAACAATATATATTGTAAAAATAGTTACACCAATGATAATATTTGTTTGTTTAATTTCAGAGAATTTGCTATACCTTAATTGTACAATACATTCAACCACTTACTGTAAATATAAACAGCTTCCTTTTCAGTTAAAATTGCTTTATTTAGTATTATTTAACACATTAAAAAATGCATCTCTCATTGCATACGTCATTTATCTCTGGTTAAATTTATCTACAATTCTTTGATACTGTTCTCTATTCTGTTTAGCATTTAATGCTTCCATCCTCAACCTCACTAGCATTAACTCTCTCTAAAAAGTTGAAGTTGCACATGTCCACCGGCTTATTCACCAACATGGACTGTTATAACGGAATATTGGAACACGTTAAACACCCATTAGCAAATAACTAAGGAATAGCTTCTTTACTGCTGCTTCATAAGCCAAAGAAAGTCTTAATAGTAGCAAGCTACCGTAGAGTACGCCGGTATGTTTACAAACAGCTACAGCAGGCGGCATGGTGTGTTATCTGCCTGTGCTACCTCCGATATCGTAAGGCACGTGGGGTTGTTCGTATCACTGCCTAATCCACACTGATTCTGGAGCGTTTTTATGCGACTATATTGGCGGTAAAGACTATCTATATGTGTTACATAGAAACTGACGAACTACTTCTATATATTCGTTCTGTGTCGATTCGAAACAGCCTGTATATAATGTAAAATACAATAGGCACAATGGGACTAATGATAAAACCAGGAGACATAAAGGATTAGCAGCAAGTATTAAGACATATTCCTATCATGCCTTGAAGATTTAATATGTTACTGGAACTAAGCAGAAGTTTTAATTAATGCACAGGTAGCTTTTCATGGTAGTTAGTAGTGGTGCTAATAGCTTTCTGCAATATTTATCTTTCATCATAGGTTAGGTTATAGGTATTGTAAATGATTGCTGTACCTGGTATTCCTCTGGTGTAGTGACGTAATCACTGTATATGTTGCACAATCCTGCAATAATCACTTGCTGCGTAGTAATTTTAAGCTCTGAACTGATAATGTCTCTAATTCTGCGACCAGACATGGTAGTAAACTCCCCTGGAACACATGCTAGCACCATATTCCCAAGCACAGCTAACTGCGTTGATACTATTCTTGGCTGCCATTCATAAGGAAACTCCATCTAAACCAAATTAAGAATTTAAATTAGCTAATTACTTCTATAATAGCAACCCTAATAACTTAAGGGTCATCTAGAAATACTTATAGATATAAATAACTAAAATGGTAATTCTGTACGCTGCACTGAAAAAAGTGGTTATTATAGAATGTGTTTCATTCTTAGTTTTTTTATCATAAAGGTTATACACATGCAATGTTTATTATATTATTTGTTCATGAATTTTAGTACTAAAATGATCTCATAACCAAAAATAAATAATAGGATTTAATAGAAATTTTCTATTTCAGAAATTATCACCCTTTCTAGAATATACCATTTAATACTTTAAACATTGCAGTTTTCATGGTGTGTGAAATCTGCCCATTGTGGTTTCATTACCGACTAAACCATGCTGCTTCATTGTGACTCTGGATAACATAAATTGTAATTAGCACTGATGTGACTATGTGGGATAAAGTGCCTTAAAGTAGATACAAAATAGTAATATTAGAAATGAATACAGTTAGTTTTATAAATAGATCCACTTCTAATGAAACAGCTAGAGTTTGGTCGGTTTAATGCTATACAGTAAGGTCTCTGCATATACACTCCTGGAAATGGAAATAAGAACACATTGACGCCGGTATGTCAGACCCACCATACTTGCTCCGGACACTGCGAGAGGGCTGTACAACCAATGATCACACGCACGGCACAGCGGACACACCAGGAACCGCGGTGTTGGCCATTGAATGGCGCTAGCTGCGCAGCGTTTGGGCACCACCACCGTCAGTGTCAGCCAGTTTGCCGTGGCATACGGAGCTCCATCGCAGTCTTTAACACTGTTAGCATGCCGCGACAGCGTGGACGTGAACCGTATGTGCAGTTGACGGACTTTGAGCGAGGGCGTATAGTGGGCATGTGGGAGGCCGGGTGGACGTACCGCCAAATTGCTCAACACGTGGGGTGTGAGGTCTCCCCGGTACATCGATGTTGTCGCCAGTGGTCAGTGGAAGGTGAACGTGCCCGTCGACCTGGGACCGGACCGCAGCGACGCACGGATGCACGCCAATACCGTCGGATCCTACGCAGTGCCGTAGGGGACCGCACAGCCACTTCCCAGCAAATTAGGGACACTGCTGCTCCTGGGGTATCGGCGAGGACCATTCGCAACCGTCTCCATGAAGCTGGGCTACGGTCCCGCGCACCATTAGGCCGTCTTCCGCTCACGCCCCAACATCATACAGCCCGGCTCCAGTGGTGTCGCGACAGGCGTGAATGGTGGGACGAATGGAGACGTGTCGTCTTCAGCGACGAGAGTCGCTTCTGCCTTGGTGCCAATGATGGTCGTATGCGTGTTTGGCGCCGTGCAGGTGAGCGTCACAATCAGGACTGCATACGACCGAGGCACTCAGGGCCAATACCCGGTATCATGGTGTGGGGAGCGATCTCCTACACTGGCCGTACACCTCTGGTGATCGTCGAGGGGACACTGAATAGTGCACGGTACATCCAAACCGACATCGAACCCATCGTTCTACCATTCCTAGACCGGCAAGGGAACTTGCTGTTCCAACAGGACAATGCACGCCCGCATGTATCCCGTGTCACCCAATGTGCTCTAGAAGGTGTAAGTCAACTACCCTGGTCAGCAAGATCTCCGGATCTGTCCCCCAATGAGCATGTTTAGGACTGGATGAAACGTCGTCTCACGCGGTCTGCACGTCCAGCACGAACGCTGGTCCAACTGAGGTGCCAGCTGGAAATGGCATGGCAAGCCGTTCCACAGGACTACATCCAGCATCTCTACGATCGTCTCCATGGGAGAATAGCAGCCTGCATTGCTGAGAAAGGTGGATATACACGGTACTAGTGCCGACATTGTGCATGCTCTGTTGCCTATGTCTATGTGCCTATGGTTCTGTCAGTGTGATCATGTGATGTATCTGACCCCAGGAATGTGTCAATAAAGTTTCCCCTTCCTGGGACAATGAATTCACGGTGTTCTTATTTCAATTTCCAGGAGTGTAGTTAAATAATTGCCTTGAATGCTACAATTGAAATTATAATTCATTAAAATGCACACAACAGTACTAAAAGTAAATACATACCTTTGGTTCATTAACACATTCTGTAGCAAAGGGAGAAAAATTGTATACAGAATAACTACAAATATTTTGGACAATTTAGTTGATATTTCTCAAAGGATTGTTTTATGAAGATGTTCTAGAACCAAAGCAAATTATGGAACTACTTATTACCAGCATATAAAATATTTAAAAATAATCAAAAATGAAAGTAAATTTCTATAATAACTGATTAAGCATTTCTAGTTTGAACATGAACCATAAATAAATGGAATTATACACAGGACAATTCCTTAGTCCCTATAAAACATTTCATATGAAATAACTGTAAGTCTTTTGAGCTCACCATCCTTCACTGTTGGTCATATCGGATGATGAATGAAATGGGAGAAATGATGCTCAAATGAGCATAGATATTATAACGCTTACAGTCATAAGTTGCATTTATCTTTCAGCACAATGAAAAACAATGGAAAAGACCTTATTCAGATAAGTTACCCTGACCGTGACTCAAACTTGTGACCTTTTGAATGTGAGGGAGACATGCTTCTCCTACACCACAGAAATAGGCATATAAACCTACCGCAAAAATAACTTTTACAGAGTTTTATGATTATCGTATGAATCAGATTTTTAGGTCAATACTCTTGATACCGAAATTAAGGTTTGCCAGAAGTAAAGAATCATTATGGATGTCAGAGGAATGTTGGTTCTTTGTTACGACAAGGGCAAGGCCAGTTGAGTTGTAGGGAAAGTTGTTATAACAAAAGCAATGTAAGAAACAGTGTCCTTAGCAGTTTTCTAAAGGGGCCCACTTGACTTGTATGAATAGGAAATTCTTTGGATCATTTACAATGGCGACAAAGCAGCCACAAAGGGATTTTGGTTGAAAAGGAGTTTTGAGAGTGAAAGTGATACACCACGCGCAGCTGTGGTCATTCAAGCGGTCTTCGGCGTGAGGTCGATGAGAACAGTCTGAGGCGTGAGGGCGATTAAGGCAGTCCTCTGGTTTTGTCTGGAATAGTTGTCGGTTCGTATATATATAAAGGAACGAATAAATTTATCGAGTAATAAACATTCTGCAGTCAGTAACTCTAAACAGAGATTGGTAACCCTTGGTCGGCAACTTTCATTTCGATGTTTTAAAAGAAGAATCAGTAAATAAATAAAGTGGAAACGGGCATTCCATGTTATTAAAATCTCCTTCTCACACATCCACGCATACCCTGAGAGAAACCTCATTGCTCGCCGACTTACTTGCACGCCATTATATTTTTGTATCAAATTGGCGTCACAACGTGGAATTGTGTGCACCCATAAACATTTTATTTACACTCTGCAAGCATATACTAGTCTACTATTACAACCTCTATGATGGTCCAACCAACCACTGTGGCACATTCATTATGACAATTTTACTATATTTGAATTTTATCTCTGATGATCTTTATAATAGAACTCTTCAAGGCAACCACATGGTATGAAAGGGTAGAGCCAGAATGAAATTTGAATGCCATAGCCGGGATTTGAACCACGGATCTCTGGTCTCAGTCCAGCCGCTCTAAACCATTGAGCTACTATGGCCAACGTGCCAGCATGACATTAAATTCTCCAACTGACTCGCGTTTCTCCCGGTAAACCTCTAGGTGTTCTCATAAACACATGAGACAATTATCTTAATGGCGACTTACTATGCTGTAAGTACTTTAAGGCCCGGGCTTTACAGTTCGGACCACTATTAGATACAATTAATGGAAATTTTTCATTCTGGCTCTACCCTTTCATAGTGCGTCCTACACACGGCTAGTGTGAAATAATAATTAATTTGCCTTTGGCAACTTCGAACGCGCAGGTGATATGAGTGAAAGCGACCATCTAAAGAAACTGAAGATAACCCATGTCACGAAACGCAGCAATATTGCTCGTTTTACGGACCTAATTGATGAACTGAGATACAGTAAGGATAGGGAGGATATTAGATAAACCCATAATCAACTTTATGAGACACTCCAAACACTTCTGACGAGACGAACAAATACATAACCTCTTAAATGATGAAGAATACGAGGCCGACGTAAATATTTGCGAGGAATAAGAAGAGAAGGCCAATCGTGAAATCCACAAGGCGTATACACCAGCCATAACCTCGCTGTTTCCTCAAAGAGTTCATAAGATCAGCCTACGTTTGTTCCCAGAAATAGTGTATTAGGGAAATAAAATTACATGCTAACAAAGTCTGATTATATTTACATTGTAATTCGGTAGCATATATATGCATAAGCTTACAAAGTGAATTCTTCTACAAGTTTGTGTAACTACTCTTTAAGTACTTAAGCTTCCGTGGGTTAATCATCCCATGGCTTCATTACTTACAAGCTGTTAACCTATCACCTTGGTCCAATACTTCCGATGTAGACCATATCTTGAGGCGTAAGCTGGCCAACGTTTTGCTAATCTTATGAAGAAGCTCCCCAAGGGCTTAATGCGCGTTCTCCAGTTGGAGCTCCTTTTACGCCTTAACTGGGAGGTGAAACGTACTGTCCTGGTCAACGTATGGAAGAAGGAGCGATAGCTGGAATAGACGGCGATACCTAGTATATTGGACTTACAGTGACCGAGAAGCGGCCTACAATTCCCCAGGTAATTTAGAAACTGATGACTTGGATATACTGGGATTGGGATTTCATTACGGAGGGGATTCCGTACGTAGGCCACCATGCTGGGCCCTTGACTCCTATGCCCCCAAGTGGAGGAAGGATGAGGCGCAGGAGACAGAGGGTGGCCAACCCGAGGAGCCATGACAGTACAGATGACTGGGTCCCAACAGTTTACTTGGATAGAGACCTCCCCTACAGGCCAGAACAATGAACCCGCTCCAATGCAGCGGGACGGCAACGAGCCCAGCAGCCGAGCCCTAATGGTCCGAGGCAGGCGATTCGAGCCCTACTTGAGTATACTACTCAACTGTCACCCATAAGTCCTACTTCTGCTACGTGTTCTCCAGCTAGAACCGCTCTTATACTTTGACTGGGAGGTGAAACGTACCGTCCTCCTAGTCAGGGTATGCAATAAGGAGCGCTAGCTGGTTTAGACGGCGATACCTAGCATATCGGACTGACCATAACCGACAAGCGCCTAACAATACTCCAAATAATTTAGAAACTGATGACTTAGATATACTAATCAAGCTTCACCCATAAGTCCTACTTGCTGGTGACCTGAGTTGTAAACATCCACTGTGTAACAGCTACACATCAAATGTATGTGGCAATAAACTCCTCCGTTATGAAAAGCAATCGGATTTTATCATCTACAATTTTAGCCCATAACTGAGCCCACATTCGTTCCACTGAAACGAAATGAACACACAGATTTCCTGAGTATATCTCTCAAACGCCCCATTAATTTTAATATTGACATCCACATCACTCATTATCTATCCTCTAACCACTTGTCCTATAACTGTCAATGCCACACCCGAGTAGCTGCCCCAGAGGATGATCTCCGCCGGGTCGGCGTGTGTGGACAAGATGCATTCAGCCCTGATGGAGCTACTTGACTGGATGAGCGAAATGTTGGCAAGCACTGGCCTCAACATGCAATCTACACCGGAAATTTTGGACGGAGATGATATTATACGCAATACCTACATGGCCAAAAATGAGATGGACAAACATGAGTATTTAAATGGAAGTCAGCACAAGAATTAAAAGTAATATGCACATGCTACTTAGCAGGTTAAAACATTGGCATGATGAGCAGAGAAAACATGATTCAAGTCCCGAAAACGGCACTAAATTTTGCAGTTGGATTCCTTTTATACCCTTAAAATTTTAGATTATGCACGGCATGTGTGAAAAACAATTATCATTTTAATAAGCGTGACTCAGAGAAAGTCTCTTATCTGCAATTCCGTGACCCCGGTTCTTTCAGCTTGACGTTCTCAATACTTTGGATTCATATGGTATTGGAACTGCTGAAAACTAAAATTAACTTGTTCTTGAGTCACCCACCACGCGCGCGCACGTGTGTGTAATACAATTTCCGTCAAGTATGCTATTTTATAAAAACTAAAATATGCGATACAAAAGTGTAAAACTGTAACGGGTTTCTCAAAGCAAACATTTAAAGATCTCTTTTAAAACCTGTCGAGGCTTAGAACGACGCAATTTGATTCCTAATCAGAGAACATTACTTGCACTCCTAGGTAGTAAAATAGCAGATTCCTATAACCGTAAATGACCGAGCGGGACGGCCCAGGCGGGTTCGTCTGTAGCCCGCATTTTGAAGATCCGGGTTCGATTCTCGTAGCCAACCCATGATCCATGGGCTTTTTCAGGAATTGTCACGGGTCACCGGGAGAATGCTGGGTAGGTTAATTACATCACCTGAATTTCCTGTTACTCCGTTTTATACATATTATCATTTCATATCCTCTCTGATCTGGTGGTCTCTTTCAGGGTAGTAATTGGCAGGATGATGTGATCCTGGTCCCCACTTCCTCTTCTGGTAGGACGATCGCCGGTCTCGGAGACTGGTCTCATGGCCCGTTTCCGGGCTAGGATATCGGTTGCACCGGCGGGGGGAATTTCCAACCGGTCAATTGTAGGGACCAAGCCCTCTGCACTATCGTGACTCCTTGGCTCGGCCGCCCTCTGTCTCCCCATGCTTCATTCTTTCTTCCAGGGATACTTCACTTGAGGCATAGGCATAATAGCTCAAGTGTGGTCGCAGTGCCGAATCCGTTCCGTAGGACAATCCAATCCAACAGTCGTAAATGAACGTATAGTACATTGCTGGTGATCAAGAAGTACAGGATACATGCAAGAGTAGTGCCATGAATTTACGTTCTCCACCTGGAGCATATTTTACCCTATAGAGATGGACAGAAGAGTTATTGTTATTTGTTTTTTTAGTAAGGATCGATAAATAGAGCTAGGTAATCAACCTATAGCACTCTCGTAGTACAACAGAGATCATATGTTATTTGGCGATCTACAAATTAAATTAGATTAATTGATCGTATTTTGAGAAAAATTTGTAAACAAGTAAAGGTTCATCCCAACCCCTTGAGTAGTTTCGTGTGAGAGCTCAAACTTGAAATTTAGACAAAGGCTGCGTTTTCAGAGATTAAAAAATATGGCGACAATGCTTTTCCTTTCCAGGAGTAATATCTGGATGCCAAATCATAGACTGCTGTTATAATCAAGTGACGCCGTACTACTATACTGTTTTTGCAGGTAGGTCTGGTCTTTTAAAACAAATCAACCAAATTGTATTATCTAGGACAGTGATATCGGAAGGTAATATGTTACTGGTTATTTTCGATACTTTTGCAAGTGAGTGTTTTCCAAGCGACCGTTGTCGTTGCGTACCATCCACCCCAAAGTTATGGTGGAGTCGATTCACATGATTTCCCGTAGCATCGCTCTTAAAACTTTCGCAATGAAGGCATATGGAACCGGGCCGTACTGCAAACACTAGCAAAAACTAAGCTTGCTCCTCCTACCAGCTCTGCCGAACGAGGTACACTCATCTCACGCGCCTGAATTGAGAACATTATATTAATTAATTACGCTGGGATAAATGTTTGA
>JAUKNK010000081.1:575000-622500 GCA_030765055.1 Mantis religiosa | reverse complement strand
CCACTGCCTTTTAAGTTACAATATAGATTGTCAGTGACACGTTACACTGCCACATATCTTAGTGCAACTGTAGAACACAAAAGCATGGGAACTTATTGTCACGATTTCTGCTCAGTTCACAAATGTTTAGCTCACTGGTTTTTCAGAGATCGCCAATATAGCGCTGCTATAGGTATCAGAATATCTTCCGTGCATTAAAAGCTACACTAACCAGCATCAAACACTTAGAGCAGACAAACAACTGAACACAGGAAGAAGATATCTGACTAAGTATAGCGCACGTAGATGCACAAGCTTGTTACTGCTTACTGGAAACTTCTGCTACATGGAGGCCAAAAGGGAAATCACAGCAGTTGCCGGTACTGCATGCCGGCCGATACTGCACGACTCTCCCCTATCAGTATCAGTCTGCAAGCAATAGGATTAATGAACGTCGAGTTGCATAGGAGGCATAAAAACGAAAATGCTGCAGAAACAGAAGTATTTGCTCTATGTATTTGCAAAACATAAAAGTGATGTTAAATGGGCATTGGGATAACAATTCTAATAACAAGTAAAGTGAGTTTAGTGCAAATTCTTGTGATTAGTCACAAAATTGTGACTCGGCTACATGACCAGCTACCAAATGGGTAGGTACGTAGCGGCCGACCAGTATCTCTTCCTTATCCTTCCGAATGTGTATTCTAGCCGTTATGTGAGCGAGTCTTTCTGCAAGAGAGTTGATGGTTATGTTTGTGCTGAGGTATAGGTAATGTGTGGTCTGTAACTGAGGTGGAATCTGTTGTGACGTACAGTGAGCGCTGCTACCGTGAGAGAGTAGAGAGGTCCTGTGTTTCATTCTCTGCGAGCGAATCGGGTGGAAGGAGACACGACTTCGTGCGAATGTCATTACGGCACTAAATCACGAAGAAAAGTAAACTAAGATAAAATACTTGGAATAGTTGATCTTAGAGAATTAACAATTAAAATTGGACTATATCATATTAGTGAACTGGTAATGAGAACTTAGTTAAGTTACAATTGGAAACTGGAGGAGGTCACAATATGTTTCACAGATAGATTGATGTTATTCATTGCAGAATTTTAAAAAATTGCAATAGGAGTGTACATTTTTAAATGTATTTATTTTAGATCGCATGAACAACTAGGTCATGAGCGACCATGTAGATATAAAAACAAAATTTATATTGTTTTTCAATACAAACATATTGGAAACAGCATATGAACAATAACGGTAAAAAATTTATAAATCAATGGTACTAGTACGGTATCTTGGCAATGGAAAACTATATATACACATTGCAAAACTCACAATGCAATTGGTAGTTTAATGGTATGTATAATTGAATAGTGTTCAAAACAGGTGTGAAATTGTTCAGTGCTTCGTTTTGTTGTGATGAAACTTTCTTTTTATGTCTGTAAGACTCTAAATTGTGCATTCAAATATATATATATATATATATATATATATATATATATATATATATATATTGTAAATATTACACGACAATACCTATACGCAAAGTGGCTTGATTTTTATTTAGGATGTGCTCTTGTGACAATTTCGAATGACCAATTCAAAACCGGGTACAGATTATCTGGTACTTTATGTTCTTTAGGTAGATTTTATTGTCGTTTAAAGGTGAGTTTCTGATTTCTGAAAGCTTATTGGGGCATTTTCTTATCCATTCATTATTCCACAACTTCTTGATTAAGCTGCTGAGATGTGCGTTAAGATCGGTATGAGAGACTGATATATCCGCGTGACTGGAAAGTGTTATAGCTTCCCCGGCTGCTTTGTTGGCTTGTTCATTGTCAACAATGCCAGTGTGGGATGGTATCCACAAAAAAGATAACTTGTTTGTTGCCATGAATTATATTACAAAGTTGCTTGTTTGCTTCAATTACTGGTTCTTTGTTTGCATGGCTTAGGATACTTTGTGAATCTGTACAAATCAGAAATTTTAATTCACTGGAACTTAATTACTTTTAAGGGTTCCTAATTGCAAAAGCTTTACAAAAGAAGACCGAGCTTATATCATTTAGTTTATATTTGCTTACATTGTCATTGTAAACAACTGCACATCCGTTAGCACTTGACGAACGAGACCCATCAGTGTAAAGCTTGCTGAAGTCTTCGAATTTATCTACTGTGTCATTGAAGAGAGCTTCATAAATACACACATTAGTTTCCCTTTCTTGATTTGCCATTAAAGCTGTATCAATTCTCGGACGAGCTATTTGATATTGTGGTTTGTTTGGAGCTTTATTTGGAATTGTTTTTGGGAGAAATACATTCATTTCTTTCAAATAAGTATTTAAACGACGGTAGAAAGGTTTGAGAATTGCTGTTCTTCTCATATAGCTAGCAGAAAGTCGTTTGGAGAAGACATTTTTATACACAGGATTTTCTGGGGTGTGTGCTATTTTTGCTGCATAATTATATGTAAGCTGTCGTCATCTAACATACAATGGTTCTAGGTTGCTTTCCGCAAGAATGCTAAACACTGGACTGGTTTTGTAAGCGCCAATGGCAATCCGTAAGCCTGCTATATAAACAAGGATTTAAGGAGTTAAGTTGGTTCTTGCCTGAATCGTAAACTATGGCTCCGTAGTCTAACTTCAATCGAATTAAAGCATTATGGGTGGCTATATCACAGATTTATCAGCCCCCCCCCAGTTATTACTGAACAGAGCCTTTATTATATTGATTTTGCCCATGTATGCTGCTCTTAATTCGTTGATATGTGGTTTACAAGTCAGTCGATCATCAAATGTCTTTCCCAATATTTTAATTGTAGAGGATGTTTCTATCGGTTTGGATCCTATGAATAGTGATATTGTATCATTCGTTTTGCTTGATTTGCTGAATACAACATATTTAGATTTAGATGGAGAAGCTTTAATGCCGGACTTGTAAGTCCATGACTGGATGTTTGTAAGTTGAGTTTTGCAATATTTGTTGTGTTGTGCTTGTTTCGTTAGCGTTGCATAATATCGTGATATCATCGGCGAATATGTGGATTTTTGCGGGCCTAAGAAATATTTCATTCACTTCATTTATGGCAACAAGTAAGCGAGTAACGCTAAGGACTGATCCTAGAGATATTCCATTCTATAGTTCATATAAGTCTGACAGCTGATTATTAAAATTTACCTGAATGGATCTATTAGGAGAAAATTAGCAATGAATCGTAGTACGCATCCAGTAACTCCAATGTTTTATAACATTTTCGAGGCTCTCTCCTTCCATACAATATTATAAGCATTTTGTAAATCAAGGCTTACTGCAACCAGGTGTTCGTTATTCATATGCATCACAAACTTCACCTTCTATGTCGATTAGGTGATCAGTTGTTTATATCAGCAGGCGAAATCCACTTTGAAATGGTGAAATGTAATGTTTGAGGTTTAAGTACCATAATATCCGTTTATGTATTACTTTTTACATTAGTTTACACAATGTGCGGGTAAAAGAGATGTGTCTATAAATCTTTGTATTCGTGTTATCTTTGTTTGGCATGAAATCGGGATTACAGTGGCAACGTTTCATATTTTTGAAAATTCACCATATACTAAAATTTCGTAAAGCATCTTCGTAATATACGTAAAGGCAATGGTTGGGAGTTTCTTCAAAAAGAAGGTTGTATATGCCATCAGGACGAGGGCCAGATTTCTTGGTATTTGGAAGAGCCTCGAGAACTTCTGAAGTTTCTATTGAACAGTTTAATGATGAAGTAGATTCTTCGTTGGATTTTAAGATGTGTTCAGTGCTAATATTTGTACTATTCTTGTGTTTCATATACTCAGGAAGATAATTAGCATCTCTAGAACTTTTTGGCAAAGTGTATGATAAGGCGTTAGCGATGGTTTTTGGATCTGTTATGACGTTATTGTTAAAGTGTAGCAAATAAGTCAATAAATTTCGTTTTCCTTGCCCATTGACTATTCGGATTTTATTCCAAAATTCCAGCATTGAAGTTCCGGTCTATAGCGTTGAAAAGAATTTCATCCAAGATGCTGATTGACTGTCCTTAAACGTTCTGCGCATGTTTGCTCTACATTTCTTATATTCTTGCTTATGTTGATCAGTACGGTGTCGTTTCCAATGTAACAAAGCTTGTTTATGAGCCCTGTGTGCTAAATGATATGCATTCCACCAAGGAACTTGCTTTCTTCTTGGTTTGCCTGTAGCTTTAGGAATAGATTATAGGGCTGCATCAAGTATAAGTTGTTGATATGATGTTTCGATATCGCTCAAATTTCCATGTTGGTGTGCTTGATATATCAGGTGTATTGATATGATTATACTGATGCTGAAAGATTAATGGGAAATGATCACTTCTGAAAGCTTGCTCTGCTACAAACCATTCGAATTTAAGCACTGCAGCTGAATTACAGGAAATATCAATCGATTGCGCTTAATATGTTAGAGGTATTATTAAGATTAGTTGGGTTCCCAGTGTTTAGCAGAACAACATTCTGTAAATGAATAACATATTCAATTCTGCCTCTTGTATCTAATTTATATAATCCGCACATGAAGCTGACTGTTAAAATCTTCTACTAGGAGAAAGGGCTTAGGCAGCTCATCGATTAGAGATGACATTTCTCGGACAGTGAACGTGTAAGAATTAGGAAGGTATATGTTAAACATTGTTAATGACCCTTTAGAGAACAATATTTTTGTTACAAACAGTTCAAATTTGCATTAGATATTAAAGACTAATTTGCTTGAGTGATATTCGTTGCTAATATAAGTGGCTTCACCCTCATTTGCATGGTTTATTGATATTCTGTTACTTGCATAAACTGAATAATCTTTTATAGGAGCTTCATAATTTATTTTACAATTAGTTTCTTGTAAGAAAATTACATCTGGTGTAAATTTTTTACCTAGTAGCAGAATTGATTCTCTTTGTGGCCTAAACCCATTTACGTTCCACTGAATGATTCTACTAGATATAAATGTTGCGTGAAAAGGACTAATCGCTTAGATCTTTTTGTGTAGTAGAAATGCAAGCATTTTCACTGTATGTCTGCAAATTTCTTTTCAGGGCTCTAAAACATCGCTTCATGTCTTTGTCTTTTAGTAAGCAATAATGTGCATCTAAGAGGTCAATTAGGTGTTGAATATCTGTTTTTTGTTTCAAACATTCCTACAAAACAGCTACAGGATTAGAGTTACCTTTAGTCCTTTCTAAAAGACTTTTGAGTTTCATATAGTTTAATGGATACCTGTTTTGAGTCGGACAAACTCTCTCTTAAGGGAGCAAGTAAAAAATCTAGATCCTTGCTCGGTTGTTTCAACTAAGGGTCTATTTTGTGTTGTTTTTTCTCGCTTGCTCCGATTTGTTGTTATTTACAATTGTCGGATTTGCAAATGTTTGTATTACTTCATGCTTTTCGCGTGATTAATCATTTATATTGGTAATGATTCCACTTGAAAACGTGTACAGCGGACGTTTTGTTGATTTCAGTGCGGGTGCAGCTCCACGTTCTGGATTGATCGTCTTTAATGGCGGAAATTCCGTAGCAGAGGTATTTTGATCAGGTTTCAATGTTCGAGTTATCTCTGCTTGCACTTAATTGTGTTGCTCATCTTCATGTTTAATCTTTAGCAGCATGGCCCGGCTGTTTACAGACGAAACATGAGATTGGCTCTGTTGACAGCTAAGTACGTCCAGCAAACCCTGGTTCTGACATACCCGTTCTCATAAACGTTATAGTGAATGAATGCCCCGAGTTAGTAATTCACGTTCCAGTACATGATGTATAATTACGGGACACACATTTGATATTATTACTCTTTGGAATTTTTACAAATAGGGCCTGATTTCTGAAGTTACAGCTGCAATATTTACCCTGGTTTTATTATCAGTTAGCTGCTGCACCATTTCCTAGTTTGCTATGTATCGGCAGATACGGTTCCTTGCAATTCTCGATACAAAGCTTAGGTATATTTGTAGGCTTGATTATTACGTGTTTCAAATGAGAAGAGTTCTAATCAGATGCCGTCTCACACTCAGCGTTGTCAGCTTGTTAACCCACTCCTTTTATATTTCCCTCTCTATCGCACACTTTTTTTATTTCAATAATTTAGAAAAATATATATCTACGTATACATATATATATATTTCTTTTTATCTTATTTAACCGATTTTTCATTATTCCCGTTTATTTTCTTATCTGTTTTCCTACTATCACAAATATTCACTATACGCATAAACACTCATGCCCAAGGCGGGACTCGAACCCCCGACACTCTACGCGGTGGAACACTAGAGACATACGCTTTAGCGACCATTGCTACGAGGGCCAGCATATCATACAACATGCAGGTCTGCTTGGCGCAGGCGTAAGGTTAAGCAAATTATATTTTACAAACTATTACAATGACGCAGTTGCCAAAATCAAAATTGGAAAAAGCATTTTCGCAAATTATGTATATTTTTAAATACTATAACTATAATCATAGTTTATGAATTACCTGTTTTTCTAACCCAATGGAACTGCCAGTGGCTCATCCATATCGCTGTCAATGTCACTTACGTCAAGAGACAATTCGTCATTGTCAATGTATTCATCGTCTGAGTTTTGCAACTTTATGATTATAGGTTCGAAAATCTCGTCACGTGCTATTCGTTTCTTAAAATTGTCTTCTTGAATGTTTTCTGCATGCCCTATACAGTTTTCCCAGTCCTGTTGTGTTACCTTGTCAATTTCTTCGTGAACAAGTCGTTCAGCGTACTTCAGTTTAAAAATATTATTTCTGTTTGCAACCCCCCTTTTTATTTGAGCCCACACCAACTCAATTGGATTATATTGGCAGTGGTAAGGTGGGAGGCGTATTACCTCGTGTCCCATTTGAATTGCAAGTTGATCCAGCTGATACACTTTTTCCATGTTTATAAACGGAAGTACTCTTTGCAATAACTCATTTTTAGTCTTTCTATTTTTTATAGTAATGTCCTACTATATAAATTAATTTTCTGTTGGTGTAGGCCATGTAATAATGTTTGGTGATTTACCAACATGTAGCTCCACTTGCATAAAACTTCTCTAAAGAATACAATAAATAGTATGCGTGGAATCCTGCATATAAACTTAACTAATACACGCACGTATGTCCCGTACTCAGTAGTTTCTGCAACCATTGTTTATGTAACATTCAATCATCATTAACAATGTTCATCTTTAGAGCAACAGTAGCTCATGTTACTGTTAACACCCAGCCACAAAATTTATTGCACATATTATAGCTTTTCCACTAGGATTACTTTAGTGTGTTGAAATAAAAATGATGAAAGTGTATTCATACTTGCCTCTCCAGTATAAAGAAATATTGGTTTTGGATCATGGCACTTTATTTGCTCTGGAGGAGGTGGCTTCAACAGATTTCTCACCACATTCCAAAAGGACTTTTTATTTAACATTCCCTGGTGAAAGAAAGGAACACCAGGACCGTCGGTTGTTCCTGCGGCGAAACTCATTCCCATTGCGGGCATACAGCCATGAACCTGTGAACAAATATGAACTTATTGATTTTGAATGTCCAGAAATTACTTTCATAACTGTGTAACTGATAGGTAGAGTTATCTGAAAACGACCAACTGTATGTATATGGGTCATGAAGTCTCCTGGAAAAACATGTCTTTATTAACAATGAAATCTCGTACAGAAAGCCTATATTAGCGTGCAATAGGTCCTGAAATCTATTCGGGAAAATATATAGAAGTGCATTCTATACTTACTTGTCTCAGTGTACCATTGTCTGGGTCCAAGTAGTCAGCTTCTTGTGTGGGCATGTCTACATATTGATGAATAACTTGGATGTTTCCTGTAACTTTATTTGAATCGTTACCATTCCATAATTCCTGTAAATTAAATTTTTTGAACGAGATTTGAACAAGACAGGAGAAATGGAAACCTTCACATGCGCATTGCAATCACCATATGTCTTTCAGGGTTACCCTTATACAGATGGTCATTAGTTGTCTAAGATCTAGGGTATACTTTACGTTCTAATAGGGAGTAGATCTAATGTGCGTTATGAATATCATGGTACTGATTAGACTACAATTTGTGATACATGTTGTCCCGAATGAATGAATGAATGACTGAGGACTGCTCCAGCTTCTACATATGTTAGGCAAAGAGATTAATGAGCATCAGATTATAGGAAACATAATAACCTATCATCAAGTACAGGTAAAAATCATAGAGGAAATAATTGCAATAGTAAAAGCACAAAATTTAAGTGATCATGCAAAATAACAGAAAATTAGCCACTGTCAAATCATTTTGCAGCTTACGAACACAAACAATTATTTCCTGACCTCATATTAGAGAGTCACTTCAGTTGAAATTCTACATTCTATGCTATAGCTTATTAGCAATTACAATACCCCTTTCATTACTATTCCACTTCTCATTTCACAGTGAATGCAAGATATCAGGGGACTGACAATTATTGAAGATGCACAGGTAAATCTGGAAAATAACGACTCTGTGTTTGCCAGTTTAAGAAGATGCACATGTGAAAGTTTCTATTTCCTAGAAGCTTAAATAGAGTTAAACAGTGATGAAATATTACTTTCAAACGTGAACTATTGGAAGATTATCATTTAATAAAGATTATATTAAAACAAAGTAATGGTTATAATTTATTGATACAGCACTAGAGAGAACTATCAGCCTCTTCTGGCAAAATTTTTAATATACTGAAATCCTTAAATTTATTGTACACATATTCTAACCCATGCTTTGTTGAATAATTTCTCAGCAATTATTCTTGTGCTGTCAAACATGTCCTCACCAGGACCAAAAGCAACACACATTTCACCAAAGCTGGGACAGGTACTTTTCAGTTCATCACATGGACCTCCATTATGTTGGCAATGTGGGCCTTTAGTATTTGGTGACACGTCTCCAAGATTGCTTGATGCAAATGCTGCTACAAATGGACCCTGTAAAATAATACATAACCATTCTGTGAGTGATAATTTGTGGATTTTTAGCTCCAGACACCTACAATTTTAATTTTTTTTTAATAATTTATCTTAGGAATAGGCTCATTAGTGGTGTGAACTTGGCGCTGTGAATTTGCTGTCACAGTTTGCTGACACCATTTGCTGTCACTGTTTAAAGATTATTACAAGTTTCCATTTTTAATTTATATTCTAGTAATTTTCGCATCAGAAAGTATAAATAATATGATAGACTACAAGAAATACAAAAACCAGTTTAACAAATAATATTGACCATTAACATTAAAGCGGAGAAACTATGGTAACATCTCGACCATCATAAACAACTTTAGTTTTCTGTTTTTAAGTGTCTTTAGAAGCTCTATTAATATTTGCCAGTTTATTCTTTATATATACATCGGATGTACTTTGGTTATCAAATACTTTGCAGACTTGCTTCCAATGTAAGTAACATAAAACACTTCATATGTACGTGGGTCTGAAATTTGTTTGGCAATATATTAAATGATTGACAGCAATAATATTTAAGCAAATTAAACTCTTATCTCCTATTGTTTGACTGTAGCCGACCAAGGAAAATAGTAATAATTGAGTTAAATTGATTTCTGCTGCTAGTTTTTAGCTGTATTGTTTGTCGTAGAGTAGAGAAAACAAGCGGAAATATATATAGCCTTGTAGATGGGACTCCTTCATGAGCATGTAAGCTTTATGGAGAAAGGTTGCTTCACAGGCATTTAGAGTAATTATCAATATTGCCATAAGTTCAACAACAGTGACTCATTTGAGAGAAGTCTTTAAAATGTTGGATACCAAGTGAGGTGCAAAATATTCACTATAAAGAACAAGTTCATCATAATGCAAATGCATCATATCATAAATTGCGAAATACATTGCTGTAACACAATCATTAGTCTATGACTTCTAAAATTCTTGATTATGTGACTGTTTTGCAAGATATTGATTTTCTGAGAGAATAAAACACTCCAAGAATTTGCAAGAGTATGGAATGGCGTGTCATGCACAGTTAGGGCATGCATCAAGCCATAAAGAAACCACTTAGAGAAGTTTTTGTGAACTCCAACTTTGTTTTATATTTCATCAACAAATGAATTTCAGATCCATATTGATAGTAGGGGTGGCTCGTAATAAGGGCGGGAAGGCGCGCCCCCCCCCCCCCCCTGAATGAAATCTTACGGAAATAAATGGACCATGGCCGTTCGACAATTAAGACCAGTTTATTTTTAAAATATGAGAAAGCTTCATCAGGTAGTAATAGTGATGTCTTTATACCTACAGTATATGGCTCGGCGCGGTAAGATTAGCGCCAGCCTGCTGCATTTCCACGTAATAGAAGGCATGCGGCTCAGAAGGTGACAAGGGAGTGGGGGAAGGACTTGCACCTGTGCTCATCCGGCGCGGATCTGTTCGCGCCTGGAGTAGTGCACAGAGCAGTTTTTTATTGCTAAAATGCACACGTTTCTTATTTTAGTGTTCTTTGTGGAGTTGGGCACATTAACAGAGTGTTACAGGTGGCTTTAGAAAATCCAATGATTAAAGAATGATGGATAGCTCTGTAAAATCATTAATTGAAGTGCAATTTTCAAGATTGACTCTTGAAGAAAAAGTACTATTGAAACCTTTGGGTAGAACAACGCCCGAATTCTTCATGGGAAACGTAGAAACCAAGAAAAATAAAAAACCGGGTGTTTAAGAGACACCTTAGTTCTAAGATCATGTATGAGAAATGTGACTGGAACTGGAGCTGCAAAATTCTCAAGTCCTTTTTCTGCTATCCGTGTGTTTTGATTTTTCCTGAATGTGTCAATTGTTTGTGGATAGTTAAGGAAGGGAGTAATATAAAACATTTAACAAACATGAACATTCAGTGCACCATACGTTTAGTGTGGTACATAGGAAAACAAAACATTTCATCATGTCTTGACTACGTTCTTAAAGTAAATGTTAGGCAAAATGACATTCAAGTGAGTGAAATAGACATATTTTAAAAAGGCTTATTTCCTGTGTGAGGCTTCGCGCTATGTTTGAACTTAGTTTACGAGCACATGACCAATCTGTTACTTCTTCCAATCAAGGGGTATACAGGGGCCTCATTGGCTATACAGCTGAACTGAATACAGTGATGAAGGAAGATTTAGAAACAGCCACAGTATTTAGAGGAACTTCGAAAACAGTGCAGAATGATTTATTAGACTGCATGCTGAGAGTCTGTAGGGAGAAAATAGAGCAACAGATACGAGCTTCTGAGTTTGTTCCCATTCAGTGTGATGAGACAACTGATGTTTCAAATCACTGTCAGATGGTTTTGGTATTCTGTGACGTATATGAGGAATTCGTAAATGAGAGACTTTGGGATTTTGTGAACCATGAAGAGATGCGGAATCTCTGACAAAGTGCATAAGGAATGAAATCTACACGCCTCTTGGAAATAAAAAAGAAAAGCCCATTACTCAAACCTTTGACGGAGCCAATGTTATGAGTGGAAGGACTGGTTTAGTACACGCCAAAATAAGGGAACCTTGTCCATTGATATGCACACCAGCTGAATTTAATCATACAAAAGGCAACTAACCCTAATTCCCAGGTACGCGTGTTCTTTTCAGATCTGTCGGATATTCCAGCATTCTTTTGAAATTCCTCTTTGCGGTCTGATATTAAGAGAAAAAGTAGTGCAAGGATGATTGCCCAGAATTGCTTTAACAAGAAGGAATCACAACATTCGTACCGTCAATGTTATATACAAAAATATAGAAAACCTGAAAGATTACTTCGAAATGATTGAAGGGAAATGCACTAATACAACCACAATAAATGAAAGCAGCGGCTATAGAAGAGCTCTTGAAGATCCAAATTTTATTTTTTGGTTAGGAGGTTTCCCCAGAATCCTACCTCATGTAGACGTTTTGTACAAGCAACTTCAAAAGAAGAGCAAAGATACTGTAACGTTACAGAACGGCATCCGTATATTTAAACAACAAATGCAAAGGAAAGATTGAATATTAATGAATTACACAAAAATTTAAGTGAACAATTTCCGCAGGCGCCAAAGAAAAGAAAAAGTAGGGAATGTGCAAGGGTTGGAGATGTCCAAGGAAGTGTGTGATGTCACCACCACTATTGTCACTGATAGATTTGTAGATCTGCTTATAATGGACACCTAGGAGCTGCATCTTTGCTATGTAACGACTTATTTAAGGATTTTTGTAAACGTTTCCCGGAAGAAATTTTCACACGAGTGATGCAATGCTGTTCTTTTCTACAGCAAGGAAAACTGCGCACAGAGTTCCAGCTAATTTAAGGACGAAATGACTTAAACATTGAAGGAGCATTGAAACTTTCTCATTTCATTACGAAAATAAACTTTCGTCAGTGTTCAGTGAAGTCAGAAAGCTTTGAAGATTGTCATAACAGCACCGAGGAGACTGCGGAACCTGGACGTTGCTTTTCTACTCTGAAAAGGTTAAAAGCTCTTTTAAGAAATGCAATACCAAACGGCAGACTCAATGCTTTAGTAATGCTGTCAATGAATAAGAACCCTATCAGTAATATGCAGGATTTTTATGGAAGAGTGATGGAAAATTTCACCAAAGAACATATAAATTGGCCAAAAGTGCAATTCATGATAAACTGAACAAATACTATAGACGAGAATTAATTTGTGTACATTCAGAGATGTGCGCGTGAATCTGTGAAAAATAAATTAAACTGGTGTGGTGGCAACTTATATGCATTTTCGTGAGCTTCAATGACGTTCTAATAACATCCTTTTACATATTGCATGCATATTAATATGCAGCTTTGGGCAGAGATTGTTTTGGGTTTCTTGTACTTATTTCTGAGGTATATTTTACAACTTGAAAACCACTATTTCCGTGGGCTGTAGATTTAGAATTTGAAAAAAAAAGTGGTTCTTAAAATTTACAAGTGTAATAATTTATTGTTGTCAATAATTTGGAAGAAAAACTGTTTCCACGCCCCTCAAACATTTCGGCTACGAGCCCCCACTGACTGAGAGGAATAATATTTACTCTACTGATATTAGGAGCATACCGGTACACCATGTAGTGGTATAAGAGGGTAGTTAAAAAGAAGAAGATAAAGGAGCGTATCTCCAAAATATTTGACACCAATATAGATACAGAATACGAATAACTAAATAAAAACATGAAAAACTATGGTTCATTCCTTTGTTGCTGGCTTTAAAACTATTACTCAGAAAATTAACATTTACTTAAAGTTTGTCTTGAAAGTCAAGGTATGTGCTAGGTACCTTAAAATTGTGATGCACAATCCGACGTCCAATAATAGGTTTTAAAATTTCCATTGACCAAACATACAAAATATGTTTTAATAATAAGTCGTATAAAGAACATGTTTGGATTTGTGGCTGTGACGTAAGAAATGCTTTGTTTTGCTTTGCATGCCTACTTTTCATTCTCAAAATCAAAAGCAATTTAATAATTTGTTAGATCTAACTGCTCTTAATAATGTGAATATTGCTGTGCAGCTCAGTCGAGCCTATCATGAAACATTGCAAAGGCATAACAAACAAGTGGAATTAAACCGCTATATTTTGTCGAAAGTGATTCATTCCATAAACATTTGCGGAACCTTTGAGTTGGCCTTAAGAGGACATGATGAGTCAGATTATTTAGAAAATCCAGGAGCATTCCTTGGCTTAGAGGACTTAATTAGTAGTATAGTCTGTGCCGTTATGGAAAATATGGAGAAGAGTCAAGTATCCATTATCTTCAGAAACGAACTACATGGGAGTATGCGTGAACGATTTTGGCGACTTTTCCAGCCTAATGGTCAAGATGAGTTAAATTCATTTTTCGGAAAGGATTCCAGCAAAGCTATAGCTCAAACACACGATGATCCATCTGTTATGAATGGATCAATTAATGGAGTTCAAACTAGGGTTAAAGAACACTATCCTCACGTGAAATACATCCACCGTTACGTCCATCAACTTAACCTTATAATGGAAAAGGTGGCTTCTCAAAACAAATCCGCAAGAATATTCCTCTGCAGAGTTTCTGGGCTTCCAACATACGAAAATTTAGAAGCTCTGCTCAGATGCATGAAAAGATTAGAACTCTCTTCACCATCAGATAAAACTGTCCAAGAAGCCCGCGGTCTCAGGCTTAGTTTGATGGATGAAGGTTTTCTATTTTGGTTGGAATTTTTTCGCATCGTAATGCCTCAAGTTGAAGTTTTCTATCGGCAGATCCAATCAACGCATATTGACACTACTAATATGAAAAAGGCAACCAGTGCATTTAGCATGGCTATGAAAGATATCCGTGATATCATAGGTTCATTACCTACAGAAGTGCAAGGCAATTACTCAGAAACAGAGAAGCGCCGAAGACTTGAAAACGTGCGAGTTCCGGACGCCAAGGAAGTGTGTGATCCCATCATAACAGAAGCACGAAGCCGTTTTTAATTTTCTTGCCACCTTGTTATTGCCAGATTGCTAGATTCCTAAAACTTCCAGGAGTATTCACAAAATTTTTTCCAGAGCATTTGTTGCAAATGGCTGTTGAGCAATACCCTATGGTGAACAAAGACAAATTTCGGACTGAACTTTAAGTTCTCTCTCTCTCTCTCTCTCTCTCTCTCTCTCTCTCTCTCTCTCTCTCTCTCTCTCTCTCTCTCTCTCTCTCTCTCTCTCTCTCTCTCTCTCCGAACGACAATACTTTCGAAGCATAGATGGAGCTGTACCTAAACTTCAGCTATTTATAAAGAACAATTTGGAAAATGCTTTTTCTGAAGTTACCAAGCTGCTCAGAATTATTGCCACCAAACCAATAACAACTTGAGAAGCTGAACGCCGTTTCTCCTCAATAAGGCGCATTAAAACTTTCCTTTGAAAAACTCAATTAAACAAGATCGTTTCTGTGTACTGACCATGCTATCAACAAAAAAATGATTGGTGACCAAAACGAAGGCCTTCAATATGAAGGTTACTTAAAAATTCGTAGGAAAGAAACACAGCAGAATGGAGTTCAACTTCCACCAGCAGCATGGTGGCTGCGGTGCATGGTAGCGCGTATTCTGATTTTTGCAAGAAACACCGTTGCAGCCTAAGCAAGTAACCAAGAAATCCTGTGATACTAAATTGAATTTTTGAAGCATCCACCATTATGACAATACATACAAATAATACAACCACCTGATTCCTGCCGTTTACAGAAGAGAACAGATTCTGAGCTGTAACTCAATATACAGAGTGAATCACGCAATACTTGCACCAGAAATATTTCGAAATCGGAGAGTGCTGTGCATTTATCGAGAGCTTACTTACATTTTATTTATCAAAAGTAAAGTCATAAACAAGTTGAATCCACATAATAAAAACCGCGTTGCTAACTGAACAATCAAAACACAAATGCTAAATAAACGTCTATTACAGCATTGGAAAAGAATATTCATGCTATTCCAAATTTATATATATACAATGCTACCGCATATTTCTTCACAGTGATACTGTTGAGGAATCTCTTTGGGAAGTGCACTTAACGTCCTAAACTTGTAGTACGCTCTGTTGACTGCCTATTTCCTGAGGGTTCAGCTATAAGAGAGAGTTTAACTGTATATGGAGACCTAGATGGTGTAGTGTCCATCTTCTTGAACAGAAATGGTGGTTTGAGTCCATCAAACCATGAGGTGTTTTCATAAAGAAGTGCTTTTGGCACGTTTTATTATCTACATTGATACGGTATATTGTATATAGCCTGGAGAGATTTCCGAAATGCATCTTGTCTAATAAATATATGTGAAGAAGTCATAAGCTCTGGATGGATGAATACAGATTTTGCAGACCGATGACCAGCGTAGGTTGGTTTAAGTTATGTGCCCGCCTCGGTAGCGTAGATGGTAGCATTTCTGCCTCACGTTCAAGAGGTCCCGAGTTCAAATCCCGGTTAGGGTGAGTTACCTGGATAAGGGGTTTTCCGGGGTTTTCCCTTATCCTGAAAGACGAATGTCAGGTAGCTCTAAGTTCCATGGACCCCGGACATATTTGATTATCATTTCACCAATTACATTCATCGTCCGATATGACTTAATGTTGGAGGATGTAAGTTACAAACAAACAAACACACACACACACACACACACACACACACACACACACACACACGCTTTAAGTGACGCCATATCTTGTTTTAGACTAAAGACCAAAGAGGGGATATCGTATGTCACTGGTGTTGCGTCAAAGAAACCTGCCGGAATCTTGATAGTTGTATCATAAGTTACTTCTGCAGGAGTGATATTATATTCCAGTATTACATAAGCACGTGGGCCCATTAAAATGAGCGGTAAATTTTTTAACCAGTCTTCTGAGAGTCGAGTTCTTAAGGCTGCCTTGATAATGCGATGCCAGCTTTCAAATTTCCCAGTGGCTGAAGGATGATAGGCAGTTGTTTTAATTGGTGTGTTCCCAAGGTATATTGAGTAATGCCAACATTTGGCATTCTGATTGTAATCTATTAGTTGTGATGGATTTAGGAACACCGAAATGCGCTACCCATGTTGAGAGAAGAATGCTAGCAACCGTTTCTGCAGTGATGTCCTTAATTTGGAGCTGCGTATGGAGAACGTGTAAATCTGTCAATCATGTTTAAGAGATATACAAAGCCTAGGCACCAAGGTAATGACTCTATTATATCCATATGTTTGTGAGAAAAGTGATCATTGACTTCACCATAATTTCCGATTGCACTAGCTGGGGGTTTCTAAACTTTTACTCGTTAGTATGAAATGCAGGATTTTGTCCACAGTTAACGTGACGGCCAAACAGAGCGCTGTCTGATTAAGTGTACTGTACCTTTGATACCAGGATGAACCAGGTCATGTAGTGCATGGAAGACCCTTTCTCGGTAGAATGGTGGAATACTGGTCAGAACTTTACAGTAGAATGATCATGAACTAACGCAGATCCCTCAAGTAATGCTATTATAGTGAATGCTAATGAACAAGGTTCTGATTTCTGAAGTTGTGTTCGTTCTGGACCATTCGCTTGTGTTTTAGGGATATCTACATAAGTGAGACTTGTTGTTAACACAGTATCTGCAATTCCAGAGTATGAATCATGGGGAATATTCTGTCTCCCTGGGAGTTGTTGGATATCCATAGTCGGCTCATCAGTATTAATTCCTGGATGGGTAGCTGGCTGATTGGTCGTTCAGTCAACCACCGTATTTCCAGGGCACTACCGTGCACTAGCCCACCGGCGATTTCTCTGACTCTTACTACCCGGAAAGATATGCAGGCGAGAATGAAATTAATGGAATTAATCGGGGGATGTAAGGTAAGCATATTTCCGAGCATTCACCTTAATGACCCGGTAAAACTCCAGAAAAAACCAAAGGTCAGGACGGTTGGCTGCGGAAATTAAACCAAACCTGGCACCTCTCGAACGCGGGCCACTGGCGTAATGGTGGTGGTGGTGGTGGGGGTGGTGGGGGTGGTGGGGGTGGTGGGGGTGGTGGTGGTGGTGGCGGTGGTGGTGGTGGTGGTGGTGGTGGTGGTGGTGGTGGTGGTGGTGGTGGTGGTGGTGGTGGTGGTGGTGGTGGTGGTGGTGGTGGTGGTGGTGGTGGTGGTGGTGGTGGTCGTCGTCGTCGTGGTGGTGGTGGTGGTGGTGGTGGTGGTGGTGGTGGTGGTGGTGGTGGTGGTGGTGGTGGTGGTGGTGGTCTTGTAAGGCTGTAGATCGCACAACTGCTTAAGTTATTTGCAACATTTTTTGGTTTCTGAATGTCATTTTACCCTAATTTTCAGGAATTTTGTCACTTTAGGGAAACGTGTTTTTATCATTTCTAATGGTAACTAACGTCAGCAGAAGATGTGCAACAAAATTGTAGTTCCAATTTACTAATTGCTGATTGCTGTTCTCATGTTCAGTGTAAAGACACTTAAGTATTCAGTGAGTGTAAAGCTAAGGCCAGAAAATCTGTTTTAATTTTCTTTGCCGAACTACTTAGCACTAGTGCAAGTACTACACACTATAAAATAAGGGTTTGATATGCTGCTTGACTTAAAATATCATGATCAAAATTTCAACATTTAGCTTGTAAAATATATGCACGGAAATTTCAAAGTTTACAGGTGGTCTACTTCCATTTTTAGGATCATTTCCAAAATGAATTACAATTCAGTTTATAGCTAAAAATTATAAATTTTTACGTGTGCTTACCATTACTTATTGACTATATATCTGAATATTGTTTTCTATTTTAATGTATAAGCATATTATAAACGAATAATATATCTTATTGTATGAAGAATTATACACAATTATTTAAAATAGAGTAGCTTAAGCTGAAACTTCTACCACTTATTATTTAGTAGTCCTATGTTATCGCTTAAATAAAACATTTAAAAACTGCTATATAGATACACAGCACAAATAAAATCTCTTGACAGTTAAATTCCAAACATATAGAGTGAATAAAAAACTACCACCCTCCCATTTACCCCCAAAATCCCACTATGGCCCTAAAATACATAATAAAAGTGACTTTGATTCTGATATTCAAATGCCTTCTGAGGCTATGTTTTAAAAGGATAATTTAATTTTGTTGAACTTCAGATAAACTTTTCATAATAAGAAAAATATGTGTAGGATTATTAAGTTAGTATCGAAGCAATGTGATATACGTACATTTCTCCTCCAAATATGGAGAATGTAGGAGTTTTCTAGAAAAGCTTATGCTATTCCCTGTCTCTCTTACTTACATAAACACCGTCTTAGGCAGAGGAAATGCACTTTCTGCCACATTACCCTCCCAAGTCAGTGGCATCATTCTCTTCATCATGTTTACTAAAGTTTTATGGCCTACCAGTATTCCAGGATCCAGTAAACAGACAATCAAATAAAAACATATTGTTAATGTATAAGAAACTGATATGCACCGGCTTAGATTATTTTAAAATGGAGAGTTAAACTGTAAAATGAAGGTAAACATGGCGCAATTGAGGAATCAGATAAATTTTGATTGGAATTGTAGCATATATCTGAATTATGCTTGTGTTAGCCCTTATATAGTTTAAAATCATATTATATGAAGATATGAGTTTTAAGGCTCAAACAATTTTCGAAGCAAGGCGTGATGTAAAATACATTTTCATTTTTATGTTATGCGGAAGAGACTAACGGGAATCGAGTAACATTCATTTTTGGCGTTGTCTACCATCCTGGTATTATACAGTAAGTAAGGCTTTAAAATTATTTTAGTCATTTCTGTACCCAAGAATTGACCTTCCTTGTGTTTGCATAAACATTGCCATCCATTGTAATCCTCAAAAGCCATTAACTTCGTCCTTAATTCAATGGTAGACGAGTTTATCATACCGGAATATTCTTTTTAGTTATGTTCAAGGTCCGCTACTACTGCATACGGCGTCACAGGTTAAGGATACTGGTGATGCATTAAACGAAATGATAATTTGGAAAAGAAATTTGGAGCGGAAATCTTTGAGGCCTAAGTTGAAGGTAGGTATGTTCCATTTCCCGTTATGAATACTGCGGAAAACTTGAAAACTCAATCATGGGGCACTGTATGGATGAAATCTAAACCACGGGCTGTCATTCACAAACCTTGCTCTGCCTTTGCGTAGCAATAACTAAATGATAATTAACACATTCGCTGGAAAACAGTAAGATAAACTTCAACAGAGCTGGCTTAATTATTTTTCAAGTTTGAAATACTCAAACAGATGTATTTAAGTATCAGGAAACTGGGAGCATCTATAGCGTCCAATCACTATGTTTACTTCAGAAATTTCACTACATATTTTACTAATACTGGACTGTAATACATATCCCCCCACCAAAAAGTATAAAATGTTGGAGGCTATGCATGTTGGTCATTATTCAATTACCTTATTACAAAATAAAAATATTTGCCACTAAGACTTTACTTATCTTAAGAAATTGGTGTTGATATTTCTTTTCAAATGGAAATGGATTTCGCGAACAAATCGCTTGCGAAATCGATTTCTATTTGAAAAGAAGTATCAACACCAATTTCGTAAGATAAGTGAAGCCTTAGTGGCAAATATTTGTATTTGTGTAATATTTATTACTTCACTGTAGCTAGCGTCATTTTCTACGTATTCAATTACCTTTCCAATGAGGGCACCCGGATTCATGCGCTGTTCAAACAATACAGAAGCCAATCCCACGTTATCACTGGACACCAGTTCATTTGTGTTGTTCATGGAGGTAGCATGAACTGCAAACCAGTTAATAACTCCAACAGGATGGCCATCTTCGCGGATGAGTTGGAGCTGTACCATGTTTTTATCTACATTATACTTGTATCTGTAAAATAAATTTATCCATCTATTAAAACACAGACACACACAGACACGCATTTACACATATACATGCAAATATATGTACATGGGCCATGTTCATATTTCATATTAAGCATTTTGACGAAGATATGAGGGGTTGCAGTGAAACTCAAAAGCTAGCAGTTATTCGTCAAAAATGACAAGTTATTTGTTGAATTTTCAACTTAAATTTTATGAGAGAACAGTTTATCCTTAACATAAAAAAATGTCCCATTGTACTCTCGAAATACTCCGTGATGATAGACCGTATTTAGTATAAACGTGCTGATAAAGTTAATGTTGGTAATGAAGGAAGATCCAATTGTGATTTTTTTATTTACGTCCTCCAACGTTAAGTCATATCAGACGATGAATGGAATGGGTGAAATGATGCTCAAATGAGTCCAGGGTCCATAGAGCTTAGAGTTACCCAACATTCGTCTTTCAGGATAAGGGAAAACCCCGGGAAAACCTTATCCAGGTAACTCACCCTAACCGAGATTCGAGCTCGGAACCTCTTGAACGTGAGGCAGACACGCTACCACCACGCTACCGAGGCGGGCTATTGTGAATGTTGATTTATCAGCAAGCATAAATATGAATTAAGGTAAAGCAACGTGAAATCATTTATATTTTATTGGAACTGCGCTGGCATGTACATTAAGAGTTTGATTAATTGGAGGATATTACCCTTAAATGCTGAACATGTATACTTATATAATTATGCTATATCTATCTTTTGTAGTGTTCAACACACGCTTTTACTATATGCGGCACCGCGGGCGGTGACACTGATGATAAATGAAACGAAGATGGAGCAATGGTTGAATGAGATGGCGGGGGAAACTGGAGCACCCGGAGGAAGCCAGCCCTAGTGCCACTTTGTCCACCACAAATCCCACTTGCGGTATCCTGGGATAGAACCCGTGACGCTTTGGTGGCAGTCGAGTTGTCTAACCAGTCGGACACAGAGAGGATATTTCTATACCTATTTAGTTTTCTATAATGTATATAGAGGTTAGTTTTCACGGTTACTCTGGGGATATACACATAAAATATAAACATATTAACAGCATATTAATTTACCTCATAACTATTTAGAAATTGTGAGCTCGACCATAAGCCTTTGGTACAGTAGCTTTTGGTTTCGTTATTCTTTCTTCAATGCAAAAGATTACTGAACAAGTACATTCACTGATAATTGTTTATTCGCTAGTACACTATCATTTATAGGAATAAAGCTTAATTGTTTACTGGTATTATATGAAAACTAACTTACTGTAATCCAAACGTAGAGATTTCATGTGGGTTAATTTATACACCAGATTGTTTTAAGGTTAAAGAAAGAAAGGGGGGGAAAAAACTTAACTATGTGCAAAGGAAGGACTTTGAATTAAGGAAACCAGTGTCACATATGAAAACGATTAATCATCATATTATTATTATTATTATTATTATTATTATTATTATTATTATTATTATTATTATTATTATTATTATTATTATTATTATTATTATTATTATTATTATTATTATTATTATTATTATTATTATTATTATTATTATTATTATTATTATTATTATTATTATTATAATTATTATTATTATTATTATTATTATTATTATTATTATTATTATTATTATTATTATTATTATTATTATTATTATTATTATTATTATTATTATTATTATTATTATTATTATTATTATTATTATTATTATTATTATTATTATTATTATTATTATTATTATTATTATTATTATTATTATTATTATTATTATTATTATTATTATTATTATTATTATTATTATTATTATTATTATTATTATTATTATTATTATTATTATTATTATTATTATTATTATTATTATTATTATTATTATTATTATTATTATTATTATTATTATTATTATTATTATTATTATTATTATTATTATTATTATTATTATTATTATTATTATTATTATTATTATTATTATTATTATTATTATTATTATTATTATTATTATTATTATTATTATTATTATTATTATTATTATTATTATTATTATTATTATTATTATTATTATTATTACTATTATTACTATTATTATTATTACTATTATTACTATTATTACTATTATTACTATTATTACTATTATTATTACTATTATTACTATTATTATTATTATTACTATTATTACTATTATTATTATTATTATTATTATTACTATTATTACTATTATTATTATTATTATTATTATTATTATTATTATTATTATTATTATTATTATTATTATTATTATTATTATTATTATTATTATTATTATTATTATTATTATTATTATTATTATTATTATTATTATTATTATTATTATTATTATTATTATTATTATTATTATAATTATTATTATTATTATTATTATTATTATTATTATTATTATTATTATTATTATTATTATTATTATTATTATTATTATTATTATTATTATTATTATTATTATTATTATTACTATTATTATTATTATTATTATTATTATTATTATTATTATTATTATTATTATTATTATTATTATTATTATTATTATTATTATTATCATTATTATTATTATTATCATCATCATTATTATCATTATTATCATCATCATTATCATTATCATTATCATCATTATCATTATCATTATCATTATCATCATTATCATTATTATTATCATTATCACTATTATTATCATTATTATTATCATTATTATTATTATCATTATTATTATCATTATTATTATTATTATTATTATTATTATTATTATTATTATTATTATTATTATTATTATTATTATTATTATTATTATTATTATTATTATTATTATTATTATTATTATTATTATTATTATTATTATTATTATTATTATTATTATTATTATTATTATTATTATTATTATTATTATTATTATTATTATTATTATTATTATTATTATTATTATTATTATTATTATTATTATTATTATTATTATTATTATTATTATTATTATTATTATTATTATTATTATTATTATTATTATTATTATTATTATTATTATTATTATTATACTTTCTTTAATGCAATGCTTTTAGAAGAAAGTCTGTTTGAATTCTTAGAAGTAGTAGCTCCGAAACCATGCGATTGAGGACTGCTGGAGCCCCAGTGCCCTTGTTCGACGGCTCCTCTTCCCAATATGTTAATTGGACTATGAATAAAACTAAATGGTACAATGATAAATTGGAAATATACTTAACTTTGACTCTAAAGAACGTAGGCACATTCTTTAGTTGGCCATACACATACACACCCACATTTTATCATCTTGTTTGAAACTGGACGTTGGTTTGTGATTCATAACCTTACTTTAAAATGTTGGAAGATGAAGTTATATTGGATGAGATCTGCAGAATTTATGTCTCAGGCCTTAATAGTCGAGTAATATGCTAACGTGCAAATTTTGTGAAGCTCGACTTGACTTTAAGCGTAAAGATGCCTTGAGAAACACAACAATAAAGAGGAAAACATAAACTTCAGTTATGCTGCCCAAGGTGGAGCTCCGAGCGTGGCTATCTTTAAATGCCAGTCGTGTGAAATTTGTGAATATTTCATTTTAAATATAACAGATTCGTTTGCGTTGATGAACAGTTCAGGAACAAGATTGGAGTACCTTGCTCTTCGTAATTGCAGAAGCAAATACATTTGAAGTACCATATACGAAACCTACCATTTACCGATCGTATAGGATAAGAGTATATTTCTATTTAGGGACAAAAGAAGAAAGAGAAAGTAAAAGAAAATATCAGAAATAAAACTGAGGCGAAACAATTGAAGTTTTATTCTTAATTTATAAGGGTTATTCAAATGAAACCTGGTCACTTGTTAAAATTAACTGTAAGGATTTTATTAACTGAAGAATAGTCGCCAAAGCTGTTGGCACATTTATCGTATTGCGACACTAGCCGGTCGATTCCATCTTTGAAGAAGCTAGTACGCTGCTGTCGATCCCGGCCTGGACCCATTCACACACTTCGTCGTCCGTTGTTAATCGAAGTCCACGAATAGGTTGCTTTGGTGGTCCATAAACATGAAAGGCATACGGTAGAAGTTTTGGACTGTACGGTAGATGTTCCCATTGAAACTAATGCAAAGTCGTCTTCATGACATTAGCAGTGTGCGGGCGGGCATTATCATGCAGGAGAATAGAGCCATTGGACAACATACCTGGCGTTTGACTTGATGACTCGTCTAAGGTTTTGTTAAGTGGCCTGATGACGCTGGGCATTGAAGCTGATTCCCCGATCCAGGAACTGGACAAGCAGTGGCCCCTTGTAGTCAAAAAAGGATATCATGACCTTACCAGAACTAATGTGCACGGCCTTTGATTTCTTAGGAGGTGCCGAAATCGCTAGTTTCCATTGCTAGCTTTGACGCTTACTTTCCGGTTCAAAATAGTGACACCATGTTTCGTCACCAGTGAGACAAATGCGAGAGAAAGCCGTATTCCTCTTCATGATTACGTTTTAGATTACTCAAAGACAGCGCCATTCGAGTATTCCGCTGTGCGGCGGTCAGTTGCACTTAAAATCGAATCATTCTTCGTTGTTCCTGCTTACTTGTCTTCATGTTCAGTAGTGGACGATAACTTGTGTGCCCACCTTCTCTTCGGCGTAAAACCACATTGTCGCGATGCAACGTCAAACGCTGCGCGCGATGTAGTCCCTCTACCAATAGATGGTACCACCATACACTCAGTTATGTGGTGCCACCTTTCGTCTAATGCAAAGTTAGATTCACTGGATTAAGATAGGATTAGGTTTCACTACGCAGAGGATTTGGCACTTAAACCAATTGTGTTCCATTTTTGCTATGTCCCCAAGTGGGGAACCCCAACGAGGAAGGATGAAGCGAGAGAAGACAGAGGGCGGCCGTCCCAAGGAGCCACGATAGTGCAGACGGCAGGGTCCCTACATTGTACTTATACCGGAGCCGTCCTAAGTTTATATGGGAATGTAAATAGAAGCACGTGTACGTGTGCGACTTAATTGGCAGTTTAGCCTTGTAACTCTCTGTGGATGACAAATATAGTTCGCACATAAATTGTAAGGACTTTAATCTAATGCAAAATATATAAACAACATCACATTATTACAAATACAAAAGTCAAACAGTAATTAATTATAATAGGAGCTGCAGCTTTCCTGGCGGCTTGAGTATTCAATCTCATGTATTCCAGGTGTACATCTACACCTGGCTTGAAGCCTAAGGGAACCACGCATAGTAATTAATTAGTATTTTATTTTGTAAATGTAAGCGTAATTTGTATGTACTAATGAGAGAGAAGGCTGCGCTTGCGCAGCTGATTGCACTTTCGTGCAATACACAAAATATCACAAAGGGAGACATTCAAAAAGTGGAGAAAAGCAGATTATATTGAAGGTATATTGCAAGTTGTGTGAAAAGCACCCAACCTTAGCATTTGAAGACGTTAATTTGTCTGCAGAAGTTACCGATGTTTCAGCGCCTAGTATCAATGCCGCTCGAAGTGAGGTTGTGAAAACGGAGGGGCTTTCCATTACAGGAAAGCACCGAAAAAGAATGAAACCAGTTGCGGAAAGGGAATGAGATGAATTTGTTAAAAGTCTTATTCGTCGCAAGGTTCATAGCTTCTTTGAAAGAAACGAGCCACTGTAGTTACAAACGTGCTGTAAGCCGTAAACAATGACCCCATTTAGCCCAGCTTTGAAAAGCGAGCTTCCACACTATTCTTCACCACATATATTTTGAATTTGTAAATAGAAACAGAAAAAATATAGTTGTTGAGCATAAAGATATATTGTTGTGACGAAGGAATCATCAAAGGAAAGTATTGAAGTTGATGCGTTAAAAAACCATGTATTTTAGGTGTCTCAAGAACAGTTGTGCGGTGACTGGCATACCGCGAGGTTGTCTTTCCGCTGTGCACGGTAGTAAACGCCAGGCAGAGCGGGCTTTGTTTGTGCTGTCGTGTATACAGTTCAGCGCTCCGCGCGTAGTTTTGTTGAATTGGGTATATTTATACCTGTTCGGTTTTGAGTTTAAAAAGTAATCATGGTGATGTACAAACGTGTGAATACACTAAAAATTCAATTTGAAGCAACGGCAAGTAAACCTACTGCATTAGAAATCCACCAGTGGCTTGTAAATTTCATGGGATTACAAGTGGATCAAGTTGACACGCTCCAGCTGCACACAAGAGAACGTGCTATATATGTGAAGGTGATTTCGGCGGTATTATACGATAATCTCCTAGCCCGTTATCAAGATGAACAAACCTTTACCTACGCCTCTGGAGAAACGGCAAAGTTACGAATTACACCGGGTGATCAGCAAACAGTGAATGTTAGAGTGTTCAATTTACCTTCGGAGGTTCCCCTCGCTGTGTTGTCGCAGCAGCTGAGCCAATACGGTACAGTGTATGACATACGCAGAGAGCAATGGAGCTCCCAGTATCTTCTTCCGACTAACAACGGAGTGATTGCTGTGAAGATGGGACTAAAACGTCACATACCTGCTAGCTTGGTTATCGATACCTATTTGATTGGAATCAGTTACATCGGTCAACCGCAAGCTTGTCATCTCTGTCATGCCACTACCCACCTGAAAGCTGACTGCCCCCTTCGTGCTACGCGGTTACCCATCAACCCACGGAACCGTCCAGTTACCTTCAGTGTCGCAGCAGGTGCTAACTCATATGCTGCTGCTGTCGGTAGAGAGTACGCAGCAGGTTCGACGAGTACGTCCACAGAAGACCAGCCGCCGGAGCAACCTACACAACAGGCAGACAATGGTCCGGTAGTAGTGGAGCTAACGAGAGAGCCGGCGGAGTCCGAAAAGTCTGCAGTGGCCAACGATATCACGCCTAAGGCTGAGACACAGGATGCCCCTAAAAGATCTACTGTTACTGCTCCAGCTGAGGGTTCTCGGGATGGTGTTATGGAGGTTGTAAGTGATGAAGAAGTAGAGGTATCTGATACTGAAATAGCTCAGTTAAGGCAAAAGGTTGGCATTACATTGTCGGGTCGCGACCCTCGATTAAGAAGTCAGCACAGGAGGATGGAAGTGCAAGGAATTCCACCACGACAGCAACCTCCGGATGTGCTACACCTGAAAGGTGGTCCCCCGGTTCCCATCCAAGGGAAAGAGATAGACTCAGTCAAGCGGCCGGCAGTGGATGACGGTGATGAATATGAAGAAGAACTACGTTCAGCTAAACTTACCAAAGAGGATTCGTGCCCAGGCATTGTTCAAGGAGGCTCAACTGATATTAAAGTGGTTCCTGGTTCTTCGAAATCCTGGCATCACTAAGGATGTGCTCCTAGCCCATTGAATGCCGATAGGTGCGCAAATCTGGGCTTCGCTTAATGTTAATGGTCTGCGACAGGTGGTCAAACAGCAACTTTTAAGGGACTTCTTGATAAATCATGACATAGATATCTGCTTTTTGCAGGAGGTGAATATTGATAATATGGACTTCTTATATGGCTACGAGTACGAGACGAATCTTGGGCCGGAAGGTACCGGTACGGCTATTGTGTATCGTCAAGGTTTACAACTACATAATTTCGTGCTCCATCCCTCTGGTAGAGCCATCTCAGCAGTGTATGAGGGCATTACCTTGGTGAACATTTACGCCCCTGCGGGCAGTAATAAACGAAAGCAGCGAGAAAATGTTTTTAGGCAAGACATCTTGACCCATATTCCAGCAAGTGCACCGTTCGTCCTGGTTGGCGATTTCAATTGTACTTTAGCTGCTAAAGATCAACGGGGTGCCGTCAATGGGTGTAGTACTCTGCAACAGCTAGTAGAACAAATGCACCTGACAGATACCTGGGAACATAAGCACGGCTCAGCAGTACAATTTACATTCGTGAGAGGACCATCAGCTTCACGACTGGACCGCATGTATGTTACGGCTGAACTCTTACCCCGCCTTCAGCGCACAGAAATAATGCCGGTGGCATTTAGTGATCATAACGCTCTAATACATGCACTTGAGGGCAGGGCGGCGAGCTGCAATAGAGGCAGAGGTTACTGGAAACTTAACTGCTCCTTGCTTACGGATGAGGAAGTGATGACTGATTTCCAGGACTGCTGGTCACGATTGCGGGAATCCTTTGCGCGTGCACCAAACAAAGTCGACTGGTGGGTGTGTAAAGCCAAACCTACATTACGAAACTTCTTTCGGGCTGCTGCCGTTCGTCGAGCGCTGGCTAGAAGAGAAACCATGGAATATTACTTCCAAATCCTCCACGAGCTGCACGTACGCCAACAGCAGGGAGACAATGTTCTGCAACTAGTGCGGGAGATCAAAGAACATATAAAAGCTCGTAAAACACAACTTCAGGGATATTTGGCCAGAGTACACTCGGAGGAAGTGCTGCATGGGGAGCAGGCGAGTTTTTTTCATTTGGCAAAGGAACGTAATCATGGTCGCCGGAAGCTAATCACTCAACTTGAAATAGATGGACGGGAGGTTTCCACTACAGCCGAAATTATTCGTGAAGTGAACAATTTCTACGCACAACGATTCACCGACCCCGCAGATCTCGCACACAAAGTAGAGGCATATATGTCAAAATTCCTACCAGAGCTACCGGAAGAATTGTGGCAGGACACGCTGTCGCTGTCCAAATCAGAGTTACGTGAAATAATCCAAAAATCCAAATTGCGTGCCTCCCCAGGACCTGATGGCTTGGCATATGAATTTTACAAGCAATGTTGGTGTCACATCCAGAACGAACTGTTACAAGTCTTTCAGGAAATGTGGAATACAGAGCATTTACCACGCACATTTGCAGATGGGATAGTGGTACAACTTCCGAAGGTGGCTAGACCCAAGTCCTTACAGGATTATCGACCGATCACGCTGTTAAACTGTGATTACAAACTGTTCGCTAAAATAATTGTTGGTCGTATGCAAAAGATACTACCATATAGCATTAGCGAGTTCCAGGCCGCAGTAAAGAAGGGAGCGACCCTGCAAAATACGTTAGCTGCCTTGAGAGGATGTATACTGCATTGCGCACAGGAACATCAGTCTGCAGCGATTATTAATTTGGACCTCCAAAGGGCCTTTGACAGCGTTGTTCATGACGGTTTGTGGAGACGTATGATGGAATTAAAAGTGCCTGATAAATTCTGCAACCTGATTCGAGCCATGTATGCTGGTGCCTCGTCAAAAGTTCTCTGCAATGGCTATTTAACGTCTGCTATACCGATTAAACGCTCAGTCAGACAAGGATGTCCCATGTCCATGATGCTATTCTCCCTGTATGTTGACCCACTACTCCGACAGCTGCAATCTACACTTGATGGACTTGAGATATATGGGCAGCGAATGGTTGTGAGGGCCTACGCAGACGATATTACGGTAATAGTTACCACCCCCCAAGACAGTCCTCGCTTAAGAGATTGTTTACAAGAGTACGAGGGATCGACAGGGATGACATTTAATATGCAGAAGTCCGATATTTTAGCCATTGGACCAGATCCGCCGGACACATCCATCTTAGGAATACCTATGGTGCGGCGCACGAAGATTTTGGGAGTTTACTTTAGTGATAGCGAGACGGACATGAGGGAATATAACTGGACGACCCGGATTAATGTACTGCGTGGGATGATGTACAAGCAGAAACTCCGGATGTTGAATTTGGTACAACGTATACGATATTGTAACAGTTTCGCGCTCAGCAGGATTTGGTACCTTGCACACGTGCTACCACCAACAAAGCGGGATTCCCAGAGGATAGAACAGATATTGGGCTATTTCATCTGGACAGGGAAGCTCTACCGTGTTGCGCGGGCTCAACTACGTCTCCCGAAGGGGCAAGGTGGTTGGGGATTAATAGAGGTGGCTCTCCAGTCGCAAGCGTTGATGATCAAAATGCTTCTGCTTGCCCTAAATAATCAGAGTGATCCCGTGGACACCATGATACAACGCACGCACATGGATTTTTAGCGCCAAGGACAACGAGGCAAGGTACCCGAGATTTTACGGGACACGTATTACGCGTTTGAAGCGGTTACCCCCGGAGCACTCAATAGATGGTGATAAGTGCACAGTAAAGAACATTTATGTTTATCTTCGTCAAGCAGGTAGAATCACCCCACAGGTACAGCTAAAATATCCGCAGCTGCCCTGGCAGCGCATATGGAAATGTTTTGGCTGTCAGCAACTGAACACCACATGGTTAGCGGTGACGTATGAAATTGTCAATGAACTTCTTCCAACGGCAGACAAACTGTACCGCCACAGAATGGCTAACTGCCCGAGATGCCCTATTTGCTCGGAAGCAGATTCACTTCCGCATCGGGTGATGGTATGTTCCGGAAAAGCTGATATATGGAACTGGGTGCTAGACAAATGTAATAGCTGGATACCTGCCGGATGGGATGCTTCACATGAAGATATATTACATCTGAATCTTCCTAAGGTGAACCCTTCATTACAACGTGCACTGCTCTGGCTCATAATGGGTACATTTACCTGGATAAACCCACTGGACACGCCAAGTGATTGTTCAGTATCACGGCTCAGACGATTTTTACGCGAAGAGAGATGGACAATGATCCAGCTCAAGAAAATAGCACCCTTCAAACCGTGGATACTGCACGTTTAAGAGATATAGGCAGAATAATATCAATTTCGGACATCATCCCCCTACATGTAAAACAGTGAGGTACAATAAAATAAAGATAAAAATCGGTCCCCTCCCTTCCTCCCTCTCCTTGTCCCTCCCTTCCTCCCTCTTTCGCTTCAAAAATAAAAGCAAGTAGCTTAAGTTAACAAAAAAAAAAAAAAAAAAAAAAAAAGAAAGACTGGTATGAATGCTTTGACAAATGGTTAAAATGGATGCAAAAGTATATTGATCGTAAAGGAGAAGAATTTGAAAAACAATTAAGCAGTTTTTAATTAGAAATTACTTTGTTTTAATTATTAGGCTCAAAATATAAATAGTGTTCTTCGTACCAACGAACTTAAATGACAGGCACATTGTAATACTATGGCAAAGTGTATAACACGTTAGATTATAAACAAGCATTGCTTACCTGATGAGTGAAATGAGGGGGCCCAATACAATCCTATAAAACGTACATATAACATTGGACGTAAGTGGCTCATATGTATATTCGATTCCGAAACAGCTCCATGACATATGCTTAACATTAAATCACCTGATTAATTACCGTCTGTGTAACTCATGTGGTTACTTACTTATTAGTAGCATGTAGAAATTCTTTCAAATTGCAAAGTGATTATGTTATGTACAACAACCACATTTTCAGAAGCATAGCTTTATTGGTGTCATTAATGTTTTCAATTATATGTTATTTATTAATACTTCGTATCAATACACTAACATTTCAAATAAAACGACACTGACACAGGCTAAGGCCATTTTTTTTTTCAAAATAGTTTCAAGTAATCTTTAATCTAAAATATGGAACACCCCGAATCTGTCTTGGCACCTATTTCACTCGGTAGTTACTGAAAGGTGACAGCCCCTCCATCAACTTGGTTGAGCAAAGTTGTCAAAGAATGAATAATAATAATAATAGATGTTTATATTTCTGAAAATTGTTATCAGCGTAGTGGGCGAGCGTAGTTTGCCTCTCACCAAGATGCCTCAGACTCCATTCCTGAAGATCACATACGGGATTTCCGATGGACAAATTTGCGTCAGAATATGCTTTCTCCGAGTTCCTTTGTTTCTCCTACCTTTCATTCCTTCTACTGCTCCATCGTCACGTTTCTTTTCATCACTTTATTTCAATTGTTTCCACGTTCATAAGTAACTTCTAGCAAAATAAAAAAGAAACATATTTCAGGGTGCTCTCGCTCTTTTTTTTTTTTTTTTTTTTCTAATCCAGGGCTTTTGTGACCCTCGAGAGGCATATCATCCCAGGCGATCACTTGAATGACTTGGGAGAGTTAAGTCCTCCATAAGAGCAGGGTAAACAGAGACGAACAGCAGCAAGAACAAGAAGAAAACTGACAAACGATTTCCCTAACAACCAGCGCTAAGAACGACTGCTTTCTCCTCAAAATGAACTTTTCTGCTGACCAAAACGGATAATTCTGACATTCCTCGATTATTAGCTTATAAATAGGTTCAGCTATAGGTATCTATATTTAATACCTAACCCTAAAATTGGTCTTAACCCAACAACATTTACACAGAAACAACACAATTATGTACAACAGTCTACCAAATCAGGTATTTACACAGGTTTTCCAGCTAACAAACAATTACACACTTTATTATCAATGATGCGAAATTTGTTGTGAGTTTGCGTACGTGTAGAATAAGTATGGAGATTATCTCGCTCTCCCTTGTTCTTTTTTCCTCTTTTCTTTCCATTTTTATGTTTTCCTTCTTCTTTAGGCCGCTTCGAGCGTTAGAAATACAGAATGTTCGTAAAGTTCACGCAATCAGATTTTTTTTTTTTTTTTTTTTTTTTTTTTTTTTTTTTGTTCCAGCTTTATTTGACATACAAACTGAATGAATAAGCACATTTGTTTCACATATCTTTACATACCTGAAACCAATTTTGAATCCAATTTTTTACAATCTTACAGTCTCTGAGAGAATTAAGTACACTGATATATCAGCACACCATTTTGCGCGCATTAGTTTCGTGACGTCCCCGTTTAGAGTAGCCACTAGAAACAGTCACTATTTTCCTTCCAAACAAATATTTTTAATGTTCCTGGTGTTATTTCGGCAATACAGATGGGAATTGCATCTTTGAGTTCTTTTAGTGGGTGTGGTTTGCTTAAAGCATCTTTTAAATAACCCCACAAAAAGGAAACTGGAGAGGCAAGATCGGGGGAACCTAGCAGCCATAAATTTTTGGAGATGATTTGACTGCCGAAAAATCCCCTTAATATCTCCATGGTCTCGTTTGACGTACGGCAAGTGGCAACATCCTGCTGAAAACAATTGTCACGTTCATCCTCTTCCAGCATGGCGACGAACTGCTGCACAGTATCCCTGTAGACGACACCATCGACCGTTTCCTCAAAGAAGATGGGCCCAACAATCCTTCTTCGTGATACCGACCCTTTCTAAATGAAGCGGCTCTTCAGGAAATACATGCGCATTTTCAGTTGCCCAAATTCTAGTGTTCTGGGAGCTAATGTAGCCATTTAAATGGAACCACGCCTCATCCGTAAAAAGTCTTATCCAGAATGGCAACATTGTTGCTTGTGAAAGAATGAAACCCTGGAAGAAATAGTAACCTCTCCCTAGAACGGGCGGCCACAGCTCCTGGACGACTTTAACACGTTACGGGTGTAGTTTGGCTAGCTTAAGAGTTTTAGGTATGGAGCAATTGATGATCCAAATTGTTGTGCCAAACATCTTACCGATATTCGTAGGGAGGTAACAAATCACTGCTCGATATCGTGAACGATCTTTTCTGTGACCACTTCGTCGTCTATCTTCCACGGAGCCTGTATTACTAAATCGACATGCAAGTTCGTAAACAGTACTTTCACCTGGTGTCAGATAATTTGGAAACTGGCTTCTCCATCTTTCTAAACATCTTTCATAGCACCTGAATACAAAGTATGCTTCCAGCATAGCGACGCATTGTATGCGCGACTGCTATTCATATGTCCCTCCGAGCAACGCAAGAGCTACATCGACCTAAATATAGCGCAGAGCGATTCTTCAGGGTTACAACTATCTGTCATGCAAAGCTTGCCAAATATTAGTCAAATACCCCAGAGAAAATTTTTCAAAGTTTGAGTCCGGTGACTTTTCGAAGGCTCTGTAGTATTCCACATTTATCCCCTAATAGCCACAAATCATAAACGTTAGCATGAACGAAGATTTATTTAATGTAAATTAGTTAAAACACTATGAAGAAATCATAGTGCAATTGAGCTAACATACGGAAGGCCTAAAACGTTTGCTAATAATGCTCATAGTATTACACTACTTTGTGGCCCCTGCCATTTTTTATTTCGGAAAAAGCTTTGGTTCATAATTATGAGACTTTCATTATATGGAGTATACATGTTCATTCTAAGTGTACAAGACAAAGTACATAAGCGTGACAGAACATTAACATTGTAGTTCGCTCTTACCTTGATCTTTCCGGTGCAGGGTTGTTTAAGTAGGCTAAAGGGCTGCGATTGATATTAGCGTCAAGAAGCTCACCATGTGCCGCGTACACATGACCTCTAACCAATGACTGATGGGCTCGTTTTATGCTCTGCAAAAAATCAAACACCACACATTACTGATTAAGTAAAGTCTTTAATTCAATCTCAGTATATACGTGGAATTCTACACAGAGGATCACTTCTACGAAAAGTTATTTCATTTTCAAAAATGTTGTTCTTAGCTTCTGGTTTACCACATGGTGTTTTGTTCAAATGCCTATGAAGTTTTTAAACCACAGGTTAGTGTCAGTCACTTTTTAATGCACATAATGTATACAAATATGGTTCATCTCACGGAACACAGATTAATTTAATAATAATAATAATAATAATAATAATAATAATAATAATAATAATAATAATAATAATAATAATAATAATAATAATAATAATAATAATAATAATAATAATAATAATAATAATAATAATAATAATAATAATAATAATAATAATAATAATAATAATAATAATAATAATAATAATAATAATAATAATAATAATAATAATAATAATAATAATAATAATAATAATAATAATAATAATAATAATAATAATAATAATAATAATAATAATAATAATAATAATAATAATAATAATAATAATAATAATAATAATAATAATAATAATAATAATAATAATAATAATAATAATAATAATAATAATAATAATAATAATAATAATAATAATAATAATAATAATAATAATAATAATAATAATAATAATAATAATAATAATAATAATAATAATAATAATAATAATAATAATAATAATAATAATAATAATAATAATAATAATAATAATAATAATAATAATAATAATAATAATAATAATAATAATAATAATAATAATAATAATAATAATAATAATAATAATAATAATAATAATAATAATAATAATAATAACAATAATAACAATAATAACAATAATAACAATAATAATAATAATAACAATAATAATAATAATAATAATAATAATAATAATAATAATAATAATAATAATAATAATAATAATAATAATAATAATAATAATAATAATAATAATAATAATAATAATAATAATAATAATAATAATAATAATAATAATAATAATAATAATAATAATAATAATAATAATAATAATAATAATAATAATAATAATAATAATAATAATAATAATAATAATAATAATAATAATAATAATAATAATAATAATAATAATAATAATAATAATAATGATAACGATAACGATGACGATGACGATGACGATGACGATGACGATGACGATGATAATTATAATAATAATAATAATAATAATAATAATAATAATAATAATAATAATAATAATAATAATAATAATAATAATAATAATAATAATAATAATAATAATAATAATAATAATAATAATAATAATAATAATAATAATAATAATAATAATAATAATAATAATAATAATAATAATAATAATAATAATAATAATAATAATAATAATAATAATAATAATAATAATAATAATAATAATAATAATAATAATAATAATAATAATAATAATAATAATAATAATAATAATAATAATAATAATAATAATAATAATAATAATAATAATAATAATAATAATAATAATAATAATAATAATAATAATAATAATAATAATAATAATAATAATAATAATAATAATAATAATAATAATAATAATAATAATAATAATAATAATAATAATAATAATAATAATAATAATAATAATAATAATAATAATAATAATAACAATAGCAATAATAACAATAATAACAATCATAATAATAATCATAACAATCATCATAATAATAATAATAATAATAATAATAATAATAATAATAATAATAATAATAATAATAATAATAATAATAATAATAATAATAATAATAATAATAATAATAATAATAATAATAATAATAATAATAATAATAATAATAATAATAATAATAATAATAATAATAATAATAATAATAATAATAATAATAATAATAATAATAATAATAATAATAATAATAATAATAATAATAATAATAATAATAATAATAATAATAATAATAATAATAATAATAATAATAATAATAATAATAATAATAACAATAATAACAATAATAACAATAACAATAATAACAATAATAACAATAACAATAATAACAATAATAACAATAACAATAATAACAATAATAACAATAACAATAATAACAATAATAACAATAACAATAATAACAATAATAACAATAACAATAATAACAATCATAACAATAACAATAATAACAATCATAACAATAACAATAATAACAATCATAACAATAGCAATAATAACAATCATAACAATAACAATAATAACAATAATAACAATAATAATAACAATAATAATAATAATAATAATAATAATAACAATAATAATAACAATAATAATAATAATAATAATAATAATAATAATAATAATAATAATAATAATAATAATAATAATAATAATAATAATAATAATAATAATAATAATAATAATAATAATAATAATAATAATAATAATAATAATAATAATAATAATAATAATAATAATAATAATAATAATAATAATAATAATAATAATAATAATAATAATAATAATAATAATAATAATAATAATAATAATAATAATAATAATAATAATAATAATAATAATAATAATAATAATAATAATAATAATAATAATAATAATAATAATAATAATAATAATAATAATAATAATAATAATAATAATAATAATAATAATAATAATAATAATAATAATAATAATAATAATAATAATAATAATAATAATAATAATAATAATAATAATAATAATAATAATAATAATAATAATAATAATAATAATAATAATAATAATAATAATAATAATAATAATAATAATAATAATAATAATAATAATAATAATAATAATAATAATAATAATAATAATAATAATAATAATAATAATAATAATAATAATAATAATAATAATAATAATAATAATAATAATAATAATAATAATAATAATAATAATAATAATAATAATAATAATAATAATAATAATAATAATAATAATAATAATAATAATAATAATAATAATAATAATAATAATAATAATAATAATAATAATAATAATAATAATAATAATAATAATAATAATAATAATAATAATAATAATAATAATAATAATAATAATAATAATAATAATAATAATAATAATAATAATAATAATAATAATAATAATAATAATAATAATAATAATAATAATAATAATAATAATAATAATAATAATAATAATAATAATAATAATAATAATAATAATAATAATAATAATAATAATAATAATAATAATAATAATAATAATAATAATAATAATAATAATAATAATAATAATAATAATAATAATAATAATAATAATAATAATAATAATAATAATAATAATAACAATAATAATAATAATAATAACAATAATAATAATAACAATAATAACAATAACAATAATAACAATAATAACAATAACAATAATAACAATAATAACAATAACAATAATAACAATAATAACAATAACAATAATAACAATCATAACAATAGCAATAATAACAATCATAACAATAACAATAATAACAATCATAACAATAGCAATAATAACAATCATAACAATAGCAATAATAACAATCATAACAATAGCAATAATAACAATCATAACAATCATAATAATAATAATAATAATAATAATAATAATAATAATAATAATAATAATAATAATAATAATAATAATAATAATAATAATAATAATAATAATAATAATAATAATAATAATAATAATAATAATAATAATAATAATAATAATAATAATAATAATAATAATAATAATAATAATAATAATAATAATAATAATAATAATAATAATAATAATAATAATAATAATAATAATAATAATAATAATAATAATAATAATAATAATAATAATAATAATAATAATAATAATAATAATAATAATAATAATAATAATAATAATAATAATAATAATAATAATAATAATAATAATAATAATAATAATAATAATAATAATAATAATAATAATAATAATAATAATAATAATAATAATAATAATAATAATAATAATAATAATAATAATAATAATAATAATAAAGCCCGATCAGAAAGTCATGGTGTTTGCGGATGACTTAGAACTGTAAGCCAAACCTCAGGAGAACCTCCAATAGGAAGACTACCCTGACCGCCTTTGGACCACATTAGTTAACCGTTATGGGGAACCGGAGTCACGCCACGAGGAGAGCTACCTTTCCATAGTGATCTCAAAGCCTTGGCTTTCGAAATCCAAAGAATGAATACACATAAATCCACTGAACCTAAACCCCATAACCTTCCCAGAAGAGTACACAATCACTGACGTGAACTTTCAAAGCACGCTTAGCTCTTCGTCACTTGACATTTTGGAAAGAGGCTAGAGTAGTGTGTGGTATTAAAGCCAGCAAGGACCAGTTTTCCTATGCAGTTAGCGATTTATCAGCTTATTCCAACCATCTGCAAGGTCCTTGAGAGATTCTCCTGGTCAGCGTCTCTCCTCCTATAGGATCAACAGCTAGCTTTCCGCTAGGGAATACCGCGAATTTGTAGCCGCTGCTACTAGGCGAGAAGACTGCTCTTGGTTTCCAGATAAAATTGAAGGCTATTTCAGTAGTGCTGGACGAAGAAAAGGCCCTTGCTACTTTATTGCACCAGAGCCTTCTGTGCAAACTCAGGGAGCAAAGGATCCTCCCTCCTATCCCCCACAGAATAAAGCTGATTTGCTTGAAATCGCTCATTCCGAGTGAGTGAAAAACGGCAGCATCCAGCATTTAATCCTGGAAATTAGAGTACTTGCCAACTTGCCCCTGACAACCTACCGGCACTATCCTTATAACAGCGCATAGAACAGCGAAGCCCGATTAGGATATTCTCCACTACAACGGGCAAATGCTTACCTTCGGCCCATGGAGTGAGATGCGAAGGATCCTCATTAATCCGAGGAAAAGTTCTGCTCTACACTTGGAAAAGCTCTGATGCTGGCAACCGCTGTTAACAGTGAAGTTGTGGTGCAGGCAGAAGCCCTTGGTTTCCTCCTCTAAATGCGTGATTTTCTCTTCTATCGTGCAATGAACTTTCTGCTTACATTAACCAAAGGCCGGACTCGAGAAAGCTTCTCTCATGACTTTGTGTAATATTTACATCCAAATTGCCTATATTATCAGAAGTACCCCATTATCGGAAGTTTATTACGGCCCTAATCCTCTAGAGGTGGGCGGTACGGATTTCTCCAGGCTGCACATAACAGAGCTCCGATGCTGATATATCACGTTGGACGGAGATTTGCACCACGAACCTTGCAAAACCACCCCGCTCTTCACTACATGTTGCTAGAAGTACCAGTGCTGTATACACTAACCTTACCCCCCCCCCCAAAAAAATGGATAGTTATGACCACAAGATATCTGCAAAAGGATGAGGTACCACATCCCCCAGTACGCTTTTGCAGTCCCTCTCTGAAAGATCTGTCACTCCCCTGCACAGTATTCATAAATGTATAAAACTTCGGAACTTATCATCGAATGACGGATGACCAGAGTGCAGTTGCTTTCCCTGGAAGCTCAAATCCACTCCTTAACCCTGATCTCCTTCTAACTGGCTAGCCTGCCGAACTTGGTAGCGACACAGGTGGCAGACCGCGGCAGGCGACTTCGGACGTGGTCACAATTACAACGGGTGGTCGCACAAGTCCGCCGGCCCTCGTAGCCATGATCGCTAGAGCGCATGTCTCTAGCGTTCCGCCACATAGAGGGTCGCTGGTTCGAGTGCCGCTTTGGGCATGGGTTATTGTGTGTATAGTGAATATGTGTGAAACTAGAGAAAACAGATAAGAAAATAAATGAAAATAATGAGAAAAAGAACGGTTAAATGAGAAAAACAATATATACACACATTTTACGTTCTTATTTTTTAAAAACTTTAAAACAAGCGGTGCAACGAGGCTTTGCGGGCTGGAAATTTTCAAAGTTCTCAGAGGACATAAAGTTTATGCAAACCCTTCATGATATTTATATCGCTCAGTTATAGCCGCAATAAGTCGCACCATGTAGGTAGCTGTCTAAGTCACATTTGGTGCACCTGAGCAATCTTCTCCCTAATACTACCACCTCTACCCACCAAAATATCCTTCTTTCATGTATATACTATAAAAGTAGGCGATTCTTAAGGAAAAAGATGTGCTTATTTTGACATTTGTCACTGAAATCTTCTATCGCATTAGATAAAAAAGATACGAAGACGTTTATATTCTCACCTAAGAGCGCTCAGATAAGATATTACGTTAAGTTTATTACTGTGGTACAGTGGCATATGGTATAGTACTATATATCATACTGAATCAATATTAATTTAAAATGTTTTACATGCAGAGAATAATATTTGGACTACATATTTAAGGGACATAACTATAAAAGTGCTTGGTAGCAAGTGATTGCCTGTTATACTCCTGTCTGCTTTCCCTTATAAACAACTAACAATAATGTCCCATCATTTCTGAGTCCTTAAAACGTTGGTACCTCTACTACATGTCGAAAAATCTCCTGATAAAACCGTTCCCCTAGTTCAATATTGAAATCTTCAATACTTTACGGAAAAAGACTTTTAAATGTGAATGGAGGAAACAAAACTTCAAAAGCATTCTACAATCCATGTCTTCGTAGCATTTCCACAAATTTGCGACCAAAGTTTTACAATTTTTTTTTATTTGTGTTTCCAAGATTGCAATGCACATACCTGTAAGTGATTGTCAAGTTGCTAATTCCACCGTTTGTAGCGTTTCTTCAATCATTTCGTCCTCGAGAGTTTTTGGATTTGACCAACAACAAAAATTCTTTCTTTAAATTTTGCGTAATTTAACTGTTGAAACTTGTCTTACAATATGCAAATACGCTACCGTCCTTGTAGAGTATCTTAATGAAATTAGTCAACAGTCCAAGTTTATATGTGAGTAACAGTAGTAGCAGTAATAGTAGTAGAAGTAGCAGCAGCAACAGCAGCAGCAATAGTAGTAGTAGTAGTAGTAGTAGTAGTAGTAGTAGTAGTAGTAGTAGTAGTAGTAGTAGTAGTAGTAGTAGTAGTAGTAGTAGTAGTTGTTGTTGTTTTAAAGGCAGGGGAAAAATCATCAAAAGACGCCAACCTTGGCGAGTTGGATTCTCACCAACTAAAAACCCCTGCTAGCCACAAGAGACTTCTTCCTGGAACTACCAATAGGTATTACCTCAAGAAGAAAGGCGAAAGATGTTCGACGTACAAATGTACCAATGGAAGGTATATATCCCATAAGGCCCTGAAAACTGGAAGGTGATGCTGTGGTAGAAGTGTAAGCAGCGACCGGTTTACCCTCCTTGTTAGTCCTGGTCCTTCTCCTTGAGGATTGAAGTTTTCTTTGCAGATATGACATACCAGTTCTCCCTGAACTCCACCATAAGTGAAAGAATATTGTTCAAAGGAACAGCCTGGCCAAGTTGGGCGTAACAGTGATGACGGATGTCAAGCCATTGAGGGCAATCTAAAATCGTATGCTCCGGGCTGTCCTTTGTGCACGGTACGAGCAGAGGTCGGTGTCAATCGCCACCAGCGGTGTATATTGAGTTTAATGTTGAAGCCTGGGACTTAAGTACCTACATTTGTCAATCGCCACAAGCGGTGTATATTGAGTTTAATGTTGAAGCCTGGGACTTAAGTACTTACAATAGTAAATCGCCACAAGCGATGTATATCGAATGCGAGAGCCCCTAGTGGTTTACCGGGAAAATATGTGTCAACTAGAGAATTTAATGTCAGGACAGCACGTTTGCAATGGTAGCTCAGTGGATAAGAGCGATTGGACAGAAACCAGGGGATCCGTGTTTTAAATCCTGGTCATGGCATTGAATATCTCAAGTTGACACTATCCATCCAAAACCTTAGTCTATATATGGCTAATGTGACGAAGTTATTAATTTCCACCAATTAAGTGAAACACTGTCAAATTTGCGCTGTTACTATGCTCCTGCATTACCATTAAAAATTTTAAAGGAACCATCTGGCTCTTAGCTGCTCTGGAAATAAATTGACGGTTTTTGCAAGGTCCGCTTTAAATGGCAAACTTTTCATCCATGGTCATAATTAGCTATTAGGTAGTCTCACAAGTAAAGACGGTTTTTTATTTTTTATTTTTATGTCTTAGAAGATTTATTAGGTTTCGTTTGTTTGGTATTGCTATTTACAGGAAGCAATTGCTAGTTTGGCGAACATTGTGAGCATACATCAGACTTCAAATGTTAATAGACAATCACAAAATGAAGATAACAAGGTTTAAACTTAGAGTTCTTCTAAAACTCTACTAGGAACAAGATTATAAAGCCCCTGCCGCAGCCCGAAGAATATGTGAAGTGGGAGGAGAAGGTGGCATCAGTGAGCGTGTGGCCCAACGATGGTTCCAAAACGTTTCAACAATGGAGAAGAAGAAACTGAAGTTTTGCCACCTAAGGTATGGAATATTGTGGAAATATACCAAGTTTTTCAAGAAAATCTGCAAAATAGTATCCGTAGGCTTTCAGAAGAACTTGGTGTATCAAAAGATACCATAAATCGTCACATTAAGACAGTTGGAAAAATCATACAGAAGCTATAGATATGTACCTCATGAACTGAAATCTCAACAGGCTCAACGTAGAGTGAATATTTGTGGCCAGCTTGTCCGTAATCTCATGGATGATAGATCTGTGAGGATTATTGTCACTTCTGATGAAAAATGTGTATATTACTGAACCTCTAATGCCTCGAAGGCGTGGCTTGATCCCCACCAACCTGCCAATGTCATCGTTAACAAATCAGTTCGGTTCCAAAGTAATGTGTTTGGTGGAATTTTGAAAGGATCTTATTCCAAAGCTGGCGATTGATGAGGATCTTTATTCTCAACAATTGAATCGAGTTCATGAAATTTTGAGACGGAGATACTCAGTATTGGTTAACCTAAGTAGAGTACTATTGAAACAGGACAATGCAACACCCCATACTGGATGGTTAACCATGGAAAGATTCAGGAATTGAGAGAAATCGAACTGCTACCACAGCCAGTATACAGCCCTGATCTTACAGATCCATGGCCCATTTTCTACGTCGAGGAAAGTTTAACAACTTTGAAGCAGTGCTAGGTGCTATCACCGAACTCATCGCATCAAAAACCAGAGACTGGTACCATAGTGGGATAGTAAACCTCGCTGACGATGGCTCAAGACCATGGAATTTATGACCTATACTTTGAAAATTACTTAATTTCTTGTCATAAAACGTTTCAAATAATTCTTTTTTAACACCGATATTACCTGTGAGACAGTACCCTTGTGCGTGTGTGGTTCTAATGCTGCATGTCATTCAAGAATGGATCTTTCGGATTACTTATATTTAAGTGAAAGGCAGTATAAGGCAGCTGCTACTACTGCCATATTATTCTCTCAGTATAACTCTAAATGAGATTTATTTCACAGTAGAATCCACCTACTCTCTATTGCAACAGTGATAGTGAAAATTAAACAAAACTACCATTTTAAGAGAATCCTCTTCATTTGAATATTGCAAATTACAGCGTATTTAAGTACAACATGCCCAAGAGTTTTGTAGTGAAACTAGACTAAAATCTACCATTATAAAGTAAAATTTTAGGACAGTACCCTCCCCTGACTATGCCCATTATTTTGCTGTATAAAGATTCACATCAAGATCAAAATGGCAAAGAAGTCGAGGAATAATAATTCTAAAGATCACTTACCAAGACAATACCAGAAACCAGGGTTTCAAAGTTCTGATGTTGGAAACCCAAGGTTGAAATATCGAACAGCATTCTCTTCATATGCCCTCCAGGAGCAGAATGTGTATGAGTTGCACTTATAAGAACATTGTTGTCAGAATAGACATCGCCATATGCTTCATTCAGTTGCCGCAATACCTGAACATACACACAAATTCCTACTTAGATTACAAATATTTAGCAATTTTGATTTCATTTATATATTCTAAAATATTTTATGTCTTAATTGTTGTGTTTTCTTTTTAAGCACAGGTACTTGAAAGCTGATTGAAGAAGCTTTGTATTTGGATGACCAAAGTCAGTGAGAGAATATGGTCTCTGGTCAGTGCACTGTTAACTTGACGCATTTCGTAGTAAAAGCCGCTCCGTCATCATCATCAGCTTCATAGAAAACACTGGTTACTTAGGAATCAAATAATGCCTTACCTCAATGCGAACGGCATATCCAATCATTGCAGTATCGACGCTGACAAAGACGACGTTGGTAGCATTATCGCCGAAGATAAACGCACGAGAAAATTGACGAAGATGCAACCCCTTAGCCCGCTGTGTTATTGAGGCGTATCCCAACTGTAAGAAACAAGAGAAAGCGTCACATAATTGGTTATGAACACAAAGATAATACATTAATTAAACCATATTACAAGTTACTTTCAGAAATTCAGAAGAAAATCATCGATCATCTTTTGGGGATCCGAATGGATTGGATTGGATTATTTGGAGGCGATTCGGCACCTCGGCCAAACTGGTCTTTTGTACCTATACACCAAGTGAGGTACCTCGGGAGGGAGCATGAGGTGAGAGGACACAGGGTGGCCGACTCCAAAGAGTCACTACAGTACAGAGAGTGAGGTCCCTACAATTTACCAGATAGAAACTACCCGGCGGTGGGTTTGAAACAATCGTCATCGCACTTAACGTGACCTCGAAACAGTCACGAGGCCGGTTCGGAGACCAGAGGCCGCCGCCCTCCCCCACCCAGAGCAGGATACTTCAGGCAGTGTTGCACAACCGGCATCCCGCCTGCCGCGTTTCTTAATCGGCCCAATAGGCCGGGTCGGAGACCGAACTCCGGCCCGCCGGAGAGGAAAGCATTTCCCTCACAGCATATCATCTCGCCATGCACCGCCGAGACTCCCGCCGACACTTCTACCCTGGAAGAAAACACCAGATGAGAGATGATATGAAATGATAATATATGTGAATTGGAGCGACAGCAAATTTGGGGGATGTAATTAACCTAACCAGCATCCGCCTAGCGACCCGGGGGGAAAAATATGGGCCAGGTAGTTTGGCCACGGGAATCGAACCTAGGCCTGCCTTGCCGCCTGCGCCGTCCCGCTTGGTATCTTTGGTGGGAAAGGAAATATCAATCTAACTGTAGGAGTTTATCATAAGGATTTTTGAAAATATATTGAAGATAAAACATTTAAATACCAAAGCATGTATATATGCAAAATAATACCAAATAGATTTTAAGGCTGAAGTTATGTCTGTGGCCGTGTAAGATTATGATTGTACACTTACTCATTTATTAATATTAAATGGCATAGAAAATATTAGAATCAAAAACGCAGACATAAAGTACTTAGATTTAGCACCATGCTACACATTCAGTACTACAAATAATAAGAGTGGAAATGTAGGACCTGAATTACACTTAAATTTGAATGACATTATTGAGAGCTTGAAAGAAAATTGAGACACTATTAAGTACAGGAATGGATTGCTATACTCAAAAACGGATGGTAACAGCGCACTGAAGCCATAATCAAATTATTACTACAAACAAGTGAAACTGATGATCACTAATTGTCTGAATTTTGATAAATTAGAAAAATTCGTTCCTTTAACAAACACATGCCCCTAATTCCAAAAGGTTGACGGCACTAATTTATCGCCTCATATTACTGCCGAGTATATTCTTTTTGTCCAAATTGTTAATATATAGGTGGCGCCTTTATTTCAGCACTGCAAAATATCTATAATTCATCAGTTGCAATAAATATAGATACAGGTTTAGTTGTCTTATGTAAATGAATACGAAAAACGGCGTACTTCCAGGCATCTGGAAGGCTTTAACGTACTTCAGCATACAACTTCCTTCAACTTAGGCACATGCGTTCCTTTATACACCCTTTCTCCTTGCATTCCACGCAATTAAATGGTTTTGGTTACAAATGTTGAAAACTGTATAAAAGTGGAATACAAATGTAAGCAGAGCTCTTTTGGCTTGAAAGCTATGACTCTACAACATCAGGTTCATCTCAACATAGAGAAAACTACTTGGTTGGCACTTTCCAACTAACAAAGGATACAGCTTACTTCCTATTGGACAGGAATGTAGGAAATCTTGTTTATATACCTTCTGTTGGTGACTAGTATAGATAAGTAAACAAGTAAATGAATGAATAATTGAGCAAATAAATAAATGAAAAATTAAATGAATAGATAGATAGATAAATAAATAAATAAATAAGTAAGTAAGTAAGTAAGTAAGTAAGTAAGTAAGTAAGTAAGTAAGTAAGTAAGTAAGTAAGTAAGTAAGTAAGTAAGTAAGTAAGTAAGTAAGTAAGTAAGTAAGTAAGTAAGTAAGTAAGTAAGTAAGTAAGTAAGTAAGTAAGTAAGTAAGTAAGTAAGTAAGTAAGTAAGTAAGTAAGTAAGTAAGTAAGTAAGTAAGTAAGTAAGTAAGTAAGTAAGTAAGTAAGTAAGTAAGTAAGTAAGTAAGTAAGTAAGTAAGTAAGTAAGTAAGTAAGTAAGTAAGTAAGTAAGTAAGTAAGTAAGTAAGTAAGTAAGTAAGTAAGTAAGTAAGTAAGTAAGTAAGTAAGTAAGTAAGTAAGTAAGTAAGTAAGTAAGTAAGTAAGTAAGTAAGTAAGTAAGTAAGTAAGTAAGTAAGTAAGTAAGTAAGTAAGTAAGTAAGTAAGTAAGTAAGTAAGTAAGTAAGTAAGTAAGTAAGTAAGTAAGTAAGTAAGTAAGTAAGTAAGTAAGTAAGTAAGTAAGTAAGTAAGTAAGTAAGTAAGTAAGTAAGTAAGTAAGTAAGTAAGTAAGTAAGTAAGTAAGTAAGTAAGTAAGTAAGTAAG
>JAUKNK010000081.1:505000-572500 GCA_030765055.1 Mantis religiosa | reverse complement strand
TTAGGAATACGGCCCTGCACCCCCCCCCCCCCGATCTCCTATCCCGCCTTTGAGCTTCACTTTTCGTTTCATATTTCATCCTGTTTTGATATTTTTGAGTTACAAGTGTCGGCGAGAGTTTCCTTGTAGATGGCAAGGAACTGGCTGTCTATATACCCTCGTCCTTCGGATCCAGGAAGCTATCAGATTCCCAGGTAGCCTATGGAATGTGTAAACCCGCAGGGCATGCGGTTATATGAAACACCTCTGTGAGGAGCCGTGTATCTCCTTAGGTCTGACCTTAACTCCCAGTTTTTCTATAGGTGGAGGTGCTGAAGTCTTCCCTCCGAACCTTGTTCTAGAGTGACAGAGTCAAATCATCCAATTGTACAATTGTTACATTGGTACACTCTGAAAACAGAATAGTAACCCATGCCTTTCCCTATTACATTTGCCTTTCTACGTGCATGAATGGTACAGTGATTAATACAAATACACGTATAGGATATATTTAGCTACTGTTAATGCGAATACTTACTACTAAATAGCGCTGTTGTAGAATAAATGGAACATGTTAGAAACTGTATTTAGTTTAAGAATACTCAGGTACTTAAAGCTATTTCTTTAAGTATTTACAATATTCTAACTATGCTAATGATTTAAAATAACCCCTTAGTACGAACATCTAAATAATGACTAAGCTTCAGACTATAAAGTTTTTAAAATCTTATTCTTTTCCTCTGAATCCCATTGGGCAGTTAACAAATAATGTGCTAAGTCGAGAACATCTAGTTTTATGCAAACACAGCGGTGGTTGCTACTATTTCAATACATTTCCCCACACAGAGGAAGATAAACTTTAGCTTGATATGTTCTTTATGGCTTGTGTTTCAGGAATATCCTATTGGCATCTGGTACCTTTGTACTTTTAAATGACTGTTTTGGACGTAAGTGCTCTAATTTCAATTCATTGAATTTACAAGCGGATAGGTCCCTTATTGATTTGAGTCTATTCAAATATCATATGTGTTCATTATAAACAAATAAAACTAGTCATTTTCAAATTAAGAACTGCAGCCACGAGGGTCCAGCGACTTTCATTCATGAAGACACAATATGTTCTTATGGACTGTGCTTTTATTATGGAATGATCAAGTACAAGTTGCAAAATTTGTGTTTTAAAATACGGCTAAGGCAAAGGAGGAAAGTGGGTTTAAAATAACATTTGTTGAAAAACAAGCATGACACACGAGAAACATATAGTTTAATTGTACGTATTTGAAAAAAAAATATATATATTAAAGAAGACCACTAATTTCGCTTTTACTCAAAAAATTAAAACCCGACTTTAAACAGAACTCATAGCAATGAAAATATACGGATTATTTGATTGTTTATGTAGAACATACTCGTACTTGTATTTTATAAGCAGATGTAAACATGCTAGGTACACAACATAGACCAGATGTGGAATGGAGGTTCAAGGGGCTGAAATGGGGGGGGGGGGGTGCTTCGTGAATTATTTGAGGTTCCATGTTTTAAATATATGGTGTTTACAAGTTTATTATTAATCTTGTGCACTGAATTTGTTAAGAGGTCAAAGCGCAATGGATCTCAGGAAAGAGGGAAATTATGAAAGCTACCGTCTTCTTAGTGTGATTATTTAAAAGAAAGGAACCCCAGACGTACTGACTTGTTGATTGTTAGCATATTTTTTAACATGTGAGAATGCATAATTCTGTAATTATAAAAGCAATGTAAAGAATATCCTACCACATCGCTAAAGGGGGGGGGGAGGACATACATACAAAACTGGTAGAGATGTGAAACATAATTTTGTGGGTAGTGCTCTACGACGCAAATTTCATGAAGTTGAACTTCAAATATTTTCCCTGCAGTTCTGTCAGAGTTGAGAAGGATGAGTAACGAGCGGATTTATCACATTTGAAACATTTAGCTTCTTATCGCTTGGCGAAAAGTACGGGATTTTATTTTGTAAATCGAGAGATAAGTCGCTTACGATTCAGAGATACCGTAGCATAGTGAAAATTAATTGTTCTTTCACACTGGCCATGTGTAGGCTAAAGTATGGAAAGATAGAGTCAGACTGAAAAATTCAGTGCCATAGCCGGGATTTGAACCACGGATCTTCTGGTTGCAGTCCAGCCGCTCTAACCCTTGAGCTACTATGGCCAAAGTGCCGACACGAGTCAGTTGGAGAATTTAATGTCATGTCGGCACTTTGGCCATAGTAGCTCAAGGGTTAGAGCGGCTGGACGGCAACCAGAAGATCCGTGGTTTAAATCCCGGCTATGACATTGAATTTTTCAGTCTGGCTCTATCGTTTCATAGTGCGTCCTACACACGGCTAGTGTGAAAGAACAATTAATTTCCATTAATTGTACCTAATAGTGGTCCGAACTATAAAGTCCGGGCCTTAAAGTACTTACAGCATAGTAAGTCGTCATTAAGGTAGTTGTCTCATGTGTTTATGAGAACTCCTAAGTGGTTTACCGGGAGAAACACGAGTCATTTGGGGAATGCAATGTCATGTTGTCACGTTGGTCATAGTAGCTCAAGGGTTAGAGCGGCTGGACGGCAACCAGAAGATCCGTGGTTTAAATCCCGGCTATGACATTGAATTTTTCAGTCTGGCTCTATCGTTTCATAGTGCGTCCTACACACGGCTAGTGTGAAAGAACAATTAATTTCCATTAATTGTACCTAATAGTGGTCCGAACTATAAAGTCCGGGCCTTAAAGTACTTACAGCATAGTAAGTCGTCATTAAGGTAGTTGTCTCATGTGTTTATGAGAACTCCTAAGTGGTTTACCGGGAGAAACACGAGTCATTTGGGGAATGCAATGTCATGTTGTCACGTTGGTCATAGTAGCTCAAGGGTTAGAGCGGCTGGACGGCAACCAGAAGATCCGTGGTTTAAATCCCGGCTATGACATTGAATTTTTCAGTCTGGCTCTATCGTTTCATAGTGCGTCCTACACACGGCTAGTGTGAAAGAACAATTAATTTCCATTAATTGTACCTAATAGTGGTCCGAACTATAAAGTCCGGGCCTTAAAGTACTTACAGCATAGTAAGTCGCCATTAAGGTAGTTGTCTCATGTGTTTATGAGAACTCCTAAGTGGTTTACCGGGAGAAACACGAGTCATTTGGGGAATGCAATGTCATGTTGTCACGTTGGTCATAGTAGCTCAAGGGTTAGAGCGGCTGGACGGCAACCAGAAGATCCTTGGTTCAAATCCCGGCTATTTAATTGAATTTTTCATGCTGACTCTATCTTTCCTTAGTATAGTGTTTCGACTTCCCTGTTCGCAGGAAACAAAGCAAATCAGAAAAGAGGGAAGGAAAGTCGTGTAGCTTGATGAAAGTTGGAACATATTGACTTATTGTGAAAAAGTTGGAAAGCTAAGATTACAAAATCCCTTTAAGATTGTTTTTTGGACAGATTATCTACTGGTCGTAAGACACCAACTGCTCGCGGACCACGGTTTATAATGTTACAGGTTGATGGTATGGTGAGATTTGAATAGGGTGTTACACTTACTTTTGTTGTTTTTGTTGTTATCATTGCAAAAAGTGGTTCTTCAGTCATCATGAAATGTACAGCTATAGATTTGAACAGTGTTTCAGGAACCCATTCACGCCCGATATAGAACCAAGAATGGTCATTGTTATAGACAATGCGTTGTATTCTGGTGGAAATTCAGTGACTCCCTTCACTTCAAAAATACTAAAGAATATATAAAACATTGGGTGGTATCAAAACAAATCGATATCCAGGCGACTATGGTGTGGTCTGGAATGTTAGTAGAAATAGTGTGTGGGGTATATGAACCACCACATAGTTCTTCTGTATTTTCACCCGCTTTAAATGAAGCATCTTTGCCGTAAGCAGATACTGTTCGTGCGTTAGAACAGTTCCAGAACGACACGGGGAAACTTCGACTAAAAGCACGGCAGTGGCGTAGCGAAATTTCTTTCGCTCCTCTTGAGTTTCAGCAAAGCGAGCGACGAGAGGCACATTCTGAGTGTACACCATGTCATTAGAAAAGAACAGTGTAAACAGCTAAAAGATATCACAATGTCTTCCACGTCAGTTACAGATTCTTTATTTTCGAGGAAATCAACTTGCGCCTATTTACGCTGTTATTGCCTAAGGTTACGAATACACTTTGTAAAGTGATGTGATCATGTGACAGAATCCGTGCAAACATTAGTACACATAATGTTTTGTTGCCATTTGTTCGTTTCTTATTATTAGTGTTGTTTTATATTGTTGTTTATTGTTATATTTAGTTTGTTGTTATTTCCATTATATAATAATAATAATAATAATAATAATAATAATAATAATAATAATAATAATAATAATAATAATAATAATAATAATAATAATAATAATAATAATAATAATAATAATAATAATAATAATAATAATAATAATAATAATAATAATAATAATAATAATAATAATAATAATAATAATAATAATAATAATAATAATAATAATAATAATAATAATAATAATAATAATAATAATAATAATAATAATAATAATAATAATAATAATAATAATAATAATAATAATAATAATAATAATAATAATAATAATAATAATAATAATAATAATAATAATAATAATAATAATAATAATAATAATAATAATAATAATAATAATAATAATAATAATAATAATAATAATAATAATAATAATAATAATAATAATAATAATAATAATAATAATAATAATAATAATAATAATAATAATAATAATAATAATAATAATAATAATAATAATAATAATAATAATAATAATAATAATAATAATAATAATAATAATAATAATAATAATAATAATAACACAGCTGGTTATTAATAAAACTCTGTAATCGGGGTAGCGGAATACATTATGGTATCATTGCGCGAATTCTCCATACAGCTATTGTCTTTATGACGTGAAAAGAGTCTAAGCGTCGCACAACAGCATACAAATGCTTCTTTCTTAAAAGACGATCCAATTTATAAATAAAAATCTCCATTCATCTGAGAAACAATTGTATACCTATTATCAGGTACGAATGTCGATATGTCCTACTAACAAAAGAAATGCAAACTTCCTCTAAAACTGCATTGCAGTATATATGGAGTTCACTAGTAGGAAACTCGTTAACACCTGGGGAGTTATTAAGGACTAATGCCCGGTTGATTTGCTGTCCACGTCTTAGTGAATTATTCCGTGCCCACTGTAGCCCCGGTGACACGAATACCACCCGCGTCCTCCTAGTGAAGTAGCAACACCCAGTGCCACACCAATGTTGCCAAAAATCTCCTACCCGACACATATATTTGGCGCACTGTATGCACACACTAGATGATACTAAGCAGCTCGTAAATTATGCATTCAATGCTGCCGACACAATTGTTCTGATAGCCGTGTTCATGCTAAATAATTGTAAACAATTGCATATTTAGACCACATTATAATTATCCCAGTTTACCACGTGCAAAGTCTTTCCCATAATATTATGGTTTATTTTGTACCGTATGTGAGCTCAATATGTGATGTAGGATTAGAACAATTGCAGAGAGGACTCGGTGCTGTGACCAGTCCTGATCTATTGAACCTAAGCCCCCAAGTGGAGCATCCCTGGGGGAAGGATGAGGCGAGTTGGAAACTCCCCCAGCAGGCCAGCACGACCGGCATCCCACGTGCCGTGGCTGGTCCGGAGATCGCAAACCGACCTACCAATTAACATGAGCATGTCCACCTGCCATGCAGGGCCAAGATTCCCGACGGCACTTACACCCTGAAAGAGACCACCAGATGAAAGATTATGTGAAATGATAATGCAGATGAAGTGGAGGGACAGGACATTCGAGGAATGTAATTAATCTAGCCAGCATTTGCCTGGTGACTAGGAAACCCCCTAGAAATCCCATGAGTTCGGTAGGACGGCCACTGGAATCGAATCCGGTCCTCCCAACCGCATGCTATATGGCACATTTATGAGTATTATGATTCCAAAGTAAAACTGAAAAAAAGTTTTAAATTGCCTTTTTTTTTCATTCTCTCTGTATGCTATATTCAAAGAGGACTAAATTAAACATTCTGAAATATTTATTCTGATGATAGTAAAGAGATTTAAAACGTTTTTAACTTATATAGAATATGAGTAGTTGTCAAGCAGTTTTTGAGCTTACTCACTCAGATAAGATGTTCTCCATATCTCCATAAGCGCTTTTAAAGAAGACATTGTCAAGTTGTTAAAAGTGAGATATCTTTTATATAGAATATGAGTAGTTGTCAAGCAGTTTTTGAGATTACTCACTCAGATAAGATGTTCTCCATATCTCCATAAGCGCTTTTAAAGAAGACATTGTCAAGTTGTTAAAAGTGAGATATCTTTTATATAGAATATGAGTAGTTGTCAAGCAGTTTTTGAGCTTACTCACTCAGATAAGATGTTCTCCATATCTCCATAAGCGCTTTTAAAGAAGACATTGTCAAGTTGTTAAAAGTGAGATATCTTTTATATAGAATATGAGTAGTTGTCAAGCAGTTTTTGAGCTTACTCACTCAGATAAGATGTTCTCCATATCTCCATAAGCGCTTTTAAAGAAGACATTGTCAAGTTGTTAAAAGTGAGATATCTTTTATATAGAATATGAGTAGTTGTCAAGCAGTTTTTGAGCTTACTCACTCAGATAAGATGTTCTCCATATCTCCATAAGCGCTTTTAAAGAAGACATTGTCAAGTTGTTAAAAGTGAGATATCTTTTATATAGAATATGAGTAGTTGTCAAGCAGTTTTTGAGCTTACTCACTCAGATAAGATGTTCTCCATATCTCCATAAGCGCTTTTAAAGAAGACATTGTCAAGTTGTTAAAAGTGAGATATCTTTTATATAGAATATGAGTAGTTGTCAAGCAGTTTTTGAGATTACTTACTCACATAAGATGTTCTCCATATCTCCATAAGCGCTTTTCGGTCTGGTTTAGACCATCTTCAGTGGGTGTTGACCAGCTAACTTACTCTAAATTAAAATAAGAAGATAAAAATGTTTGTGCCGGTGTTCATTTCAGATGATCTGGCAGTAGGTTGCTTTGGATGTTCCAAATAAAACCCAACAGCGAGCAATACGATATCACAGTTAATAGCTAAGAAATACATTATTGGTACAATATACAAGCAGTAATTAAAATTATATTGTTCGTTAATTGTGCATAAAGTGATGATAGTGTGTAAGATACTTTGCTCATGCTTGTGACAGTTATATTAATACATTTTTATTGCAGTGAGTGCATTTTGTTTCCGCTTACGTATTTTTCCTCATATGGGTTAATTAATTATATGATATTCTATAAACTTAAAATTAAAATTCTATGAAATAAATTTTGACACTGTTTGTATCCGTCAAGGTAGCGAAAGGGATGGCTCAGGCGGTTTCGTCTGTGGCCCTCATTCGGAAGGCCTGGGCTCAACTCCCGTGGCCGACCTACGTGACCCATGGATTTTTGGGAGTTTTCCCGGGTCGCTAGGCGAAAGCTGAGTAGGTTAACTACATCCCCCGAATTCCCTATCCCTCCATTTCATTTCCTTTATTATTTCACATTATCACTCATCCGGTGGTCTCTTTCAGGGTAGAAGTGTCGGCGGGTGTCTCGGCGGTGCATGGCAGGATGATATTCTCTGAGGAAAACTACTTCCTCCTACGGTAGGTCGGTCTTGAATCTGCTGTTTCGACCATTTCGGGCTCGGCTGCCGGGACCGTTTCAGTACCGCAGTAGGTCGGGCATAGCTACAATGGATCACGATTGGTCTACACGATTGACAATATTCTTGTCATTGTATGTTCTTGTCTTTAAGCTAATGAAGCGTAAAGTGCTGTATACAAAGAATAACATTACATAATAACCACACCACAGCCTTCCTCATTTTCCCAATATATTACAAGTGAACAAACCAATTGTTCAACTAAGACAATGATAAATAATCGCAATATTCTGTGCTTAAGGTTTTAAATGGAAACGTGTACCCATTCTGAGATCATTAAAAACGCTGGGTAAGCGCCATCCGAAATTTCGTAAAGCGGCCCCTGCGGTATCAACCCCAACATTGGGTTAACGATCTGGTATAAATCTGTAATCAACAATGATTCAATCACTTGAGCTTTGGGGCAGTCTCTCTCCAGGGTCGGTGTTCATAGGGAACTCCTGTAGTATATTATTATGCTCACAACTGTATTTGTGGCATGGTGACACCAAGAATCACTTGAAATGCATATTCCAGAAACTATTAGAAAATATTTGGTAAGGCTAAGTTTTGGTGCAGAGATTAGATTTAGTTAAAGTTTTGTGTAGACGTAGTCAACTTGACAAGTTAGTGTTTGCTGCACATACTTCATTAGCGTATTGTAGGGAAAATGCATGTAGCTGAATCGTTAGTGTAATTCAATGAAAAAAAAATAGTGTTGTATGCAATGTTTTGGGTAATGCGAAAAGAAAACTGGCGGGTGTGCTTTCTTCAAAATGCCAATGTGCGCTGTAAATACATAAACAAATTGTTTTAAATCTTAAGCCATGCAAATAAAACGGTTACAACAAGAAATGACTTAAATAAATAGTGCTAAATATATATTCTACAAAAAAACATGAACGCGTACTTACAAAACAAAAATGCCACTGATGTTGAATCTGTAATAAAATACCGCGCCATATGTTGCAAAATGGAATCCTTAAATTCAGTTGAATAACGAATAAGAAAGTAGGTCAACTTTTACTTAGAAAGCACTCGTCATTATATTTCCTGTATAAACGCAACTGTAAACTTTCTCCCTTTCAAAAAATTTGATTTCTTCCCAAAGACTGTGGGATCTACTTTAAGTACCAAGACTTTCATTAAACTTTACAGATTCAGCCAAGCTCTTTAGTTATATTTTGAAAATAAACATTTTTCCGTCATATGATTAAAACCTCATGCATTATTTAACGGTACAATAAAAAGAGCCCCTATGGCTTCTGTAACTGCTTTCGGGAGGTCGTAGTTTCGATTCCTGTAGCCGATCTCCATTGTTTCCTGGTTACTGAGTGAATGCTGGCATTGATAGCTATATTCTATTCGGCCAAAGTATGTGTGTGTGTGTGTGTGTGTGTGTGTGTGTGTGTGTGTGTGTGTGTGTGTGTGTGTGTGTGTGTGTGTGTGTGTGTGCAGTGTGCGAGCGCGTTGAGTTACTTTGGCGGAGGGTTCCGTTCCTCAGAGTAGTGTACAGAAGCATAAAAGTGGTGAAAATGCTGCTCCATTAAACATGTTTATCTTTTACTTTCAACTTGATGACACCCTGACTGCAAAAGACGTAACTAAACAAATGTAACTTAACTGAAGTCTTAAGCAACTGGTATATACAGTATGTTAATAGTAACCGGTACTTAGGGATAGAATAAAATCGTCAATCTATCAACGATGTCATAGATTAACGAACACAATTGCATATAATACCTAACTTTCAAACAAACATGTACACAGCAGATATTCGTTGAAACTTTGTATCCACTCCACAGAGACAATAGTGAGTGAGAACCAGCCCCTTTATGGCAGTGACAATGACATATATCTTACAAGTGCCTGAGAGGTGTCCTGATTTGGGCGGGGGGACGAGAGCACAAGGTAGGATTCCTAGCAATTACAGATGCCCCTGTGGATGACCTCCACCGAGTCGGAGAACGAGCAATGCAACTGCCATAGAAGTGAAACCCTGCTGACACTTGGACCCACGTGTAATGGAATACAATAATTTCTATTCCGGTGAAATTCCGGGAATGTAATTACCCTTCTAGCATTCCCCCAGACAGTCGGAGAAGTTGCGCATAGAACCCATGTTTCAGTAAACCCAGTCTCTCTAGCGTAGGCCATAGACGCTACTTCCTGAACCAATTGTTCGGTTCAAGAGTGGGTGTCTAAAATTTCATCAGCACATGAAGGTAGGTGAATATTGAACTGTGTTTGTATCCGTAACCATCCTTTGGGAATATCTTTAACTGTCGTACTTCATAACAACCAGCACGGTTGTCTTCCATTCCTCTACAAAAGCCTATACTGAGGGTGTTCTACTGTTTGAGAAGAGTTTTATGCACACATATAATGATATAGCGCAGAACTTTGAAAGAGGAAATATTGGAGACTTGATATAACGAAAGCATGGGTAATATGTTGAAGCCTTTTTGGAAATATATGTGGCAAATATACCGTGCGTTCCCTGAGCGACCGGACCGCTTGGCGGCGGCGTTGGCCTGAGTGACGAGTCTGTCGCCAGAGAAGGGTACTCTACCACTGCCGTGTCAGTCGAGTTGGATCTGTGGTGAGGGAAAGAGTTCTGTGTGCGTGTTCCCCACGCTGCAAAGATTGGGGTTTGGTGTGCAGTAAACGCGCTTAGAATTATCGGTCCCATAGTTTCCGACACAACAAATGTTTCACACATTTATGTAAATTGCACTTTATATACTTTTTTTCCCCGCAACTAACAAGAGATTTCAGCAGGACTCCACTACAGCGCACATTGCTGCGAATTCTATGCATGAATTGCGAAGTGCGTATGATGACAGAATAATTAGTCCAGGTTTGTGGCCATCTCGTTCCCCTGACCAATCTCCATGTAATTTTTATTTATGGGGAAGTTTAAAGAATAAGGTGTACGCATCCAACCCGTACACGTTACAAGAATTGAAGGACAACATCACGAGAGAAATACTGTCAAACAGGCAAGATGAACTTCGAGCGACCCAGAACTGTTTTCGTAGATTAAGGAATGTATTCGCGTTGAAGGTCATAATTTCCAACATCTATTGTGATTTCAGGTAAGCCTAATGTAAGTGAGTACACGTTACTTGCCGGTCCTTTAGGCGCAATTCTGGCGTAGAACAAACCGGCCGTCAGTCATTACGGTGCCGCCGCGAGGCGGTCCAGTCGCTTAGAGAACGCACGGCATTATGCAAATAACACAATGGAATGTGTGCACGCTCCCTGGTTAGATTCCAGACGGGTAGTGGGTATTTTTCTCCAACCAAAATAATTCCATGTTCTACCCAAATTCTGCAAGTTGTGTGTATGTTTGTGTGTGGGGGGCGTAGGTGGGGGGGGGGGGTGAAAGAGAGGCAGGGGAAGCTAATTTGCAAATATCCAAAGAAAATCAAAAGGCGCTGTGATAAATGTATAGGAGTTACATGATTACAGAATATCCGAAAGGTATAAAGGTGGCTTATATGAGCACTGGAGCTACGGGAGGGTTATAAATAGAACAGTTAAAAGAAAATTCTAGAATTCTGTAGTTTTTTGCACTAAGCGGGAACAAAAAGCGCATGCAAATTTTCTCTGAAAGGGTCTATTTAATTATATGGCCGAGCTCCAGCTTTTTTTTATGGAGAATGCTTTGAGTGCAAAATAAAATTCTTTGGCAATGCATGTGTGATATTTGATTGTGAGCTACAACAGCTTCTATGGCTTTGACATCTCAAGTAAGAGCACACTTCAAAAATACTCTTTGTTGCCGACTTGACACTCCAAGTTATTGACCTGAAAAGAACAGAAAGTACATAAGCACACAAAAACTAAACACCCTATTTGATATGGTATACAATTATCCGTTGAATAATGTAAAACCCATTGCCAAAGCATTTTATATTACGCAAAAAAAAAACGCTTACTTTAAAAAAAGTGAAGGATTTCATTGGCCAAGCACATTATTTATCAGATCAGTCACTGAAGCTTGAAGTCGCTGTTTATGTAACGGTATAACTTGTGTGCGTGCCATTAGCTCAACAAGCATAGGACACTGATAGGCGTCAGCCTAATGATAAGGCATGCTCTAAGGAAGCGTAATTGAAGTTATATACTCTGGAATATTTTGATGTCAGGTTTTAAGTGCATAACTATTCTCTGAAAGGAAAATTAACCCCGAAATATAGCGTAGTCGGACAGCAAAAGGATTCTGATAATTTAATTCAATGTAAATAACTATATAGATGCACCGACAAGCTGGTCAAACATTTACCTTTACTCAGAAGTATTCTCAGTAGCATGAAGCAGATGTAAGTTGGATGCATTATTAAATATCCCTTACGCCCTTTACGTATACAGCTACTTGTTCACTAAATTTAATGCAATGGTCTAATTTTACAAAATTCTACAACCTGAATTTACGTTATACAGGTATATTAAGCAGAACGAAATGAATTAGGTACTTATTTTGTTTGGACTACTTCCTTGCAATATTCGTATTTAATTTGTACGAGCACAAAGCTTTAATGATTAAATTTACCTAAAACAATGACAATAGTACTAAACAATTTTACATTCATAACATATTTTTATAACTGTATTCCCCTCTCTTTTTGCAACCTTCTTTTGTTTTACGTTATTTTTCATTTCACTCTGAAATGCATACGATATTATTTGTTCTGTTAATTATATACGGGTTTAACTTTTATTAGTTCAATTCCAAACATTATATAGGTATATGATAAGTGTTGCAAATAGTTGATTGGAGCAATTAGTAGCTAAATTAAAACAAATAGTGAACATCAAAGACCTTAGTGCCCCGAACATTCAGTAATAATTAATTGCATTGACAGTGTGTGCTTTGATTAACAGTCGTCCCTCGTAGCCATGGTACGCTAAAACGTATGTCTCTAGTGTTCCGCCGCGTAGAGGGTCGCGGGTTCGAGTCCCGCCTTGGGCATGGGTGTTTATGTGTATATTGAATATTTGTGAAACTAGGAAAACAGATAAGAAAATAAACGGAAATAATGAAAAATCGGTTAAATAAGAACAAAAATAAAATAACCTATACAGTCTAGAAGTAGTTATTCATGTTTCAGTACAAATTTATTTTTTTAATTCTCAAATAAATGTTCTGTATTAACCGTTTAAGTTTTATTTTGTGACATAATTTTCTAACATTGATTTTCAAAACCACACTAAAAATTTCATTTATCATTGTACAAGTGTTAACATGAATTCTATTTCGTAATATGACATTAATTACGGTTCGATGTCGTCAAATTGTAAAGCAATATTACGAGAAATGCTACTAAATTTGTGCTATATTCTCATCCGATGACATTTTCTGCACACTTGTACTCTTTGTGAATGCGTATGAAGAGTATTGTCACTAGCCACACTGTGATGATGTTATTAATGTGTTTGACCAGGGAAGGTTTACTTTCTTCTCGCTGTTTAAATCTAGTTGCCAATTTTTTTACTAAATTCATTATTTCATATTCTGAAATAACTCAGTTGCCTTCTTCATAAATAAGCGGGAGCATCATCTTCACTTTTTAATCAGAACTTCCTCGAAAAGCAGATTAGAAGGAGAGAGATATTCTGATGCCGCATAGTAAATCATGTTTTCTCTCCGTTCTGTATCACTCAGCAAACAAATAATATAAATAATTATAGATGATGAGCATCTGTAGTCAGATTAAAGTTCACTTTGCATCATTCAAATTCGCTTCAGCAGCTGACTTGGTAGTGTTTGCCAACCTAGATTTACAACACCTTGCAGCAGTTATCTTGAGCCTTAGTAATCTTTATACACAACAGAGTGCCTAATGAACATGCTACCGAGGCCTTCTAAAGTTCTGATATGCAGCTGTAAGGTTTAGTTTCACAATACACATGATTTAAATGTATTTATAATTGACCTGTTTTACACTAAAATTCACTTCATTAGAGACTTAATGATTTTATATTAAGAGTCCGGAATATTATTAACATTTTCAAAATGTTCAAGTGATTACAAAGGAATGCTCTGTTAATACGTAGCTTTTAAACCTAACAAAAATCACGACATAACTTTAAGACCTTTTCAATGTTGATGTCTGAAAAATGAATACTGTAGCTTAAATTTAATGAATTCTTATACAATCCTTCATAATTTCCCCATGCCCCTGAATCACAGATAGGTTAATGACAAATTTGCAAAATGGTATCCATATTTTTTTTACAAGGCACGTTTTTTTCTGTTAAATGCATGTTTAAAAAATAAGATCATATCAAGATAATTCTGGATCCATTGTTTTATGTATATATAAGGTTGGCAAAGCTTCAACGAACACATGCATTTTTGTAGAAGCTGCTACCAATGCGTCTTTAATTTATTTGTGGGGGTTTCCTTTCTATTCCTATTTTACATTTGATTATTAATTTAAGTGTAAGGTTCATTTTTTACAAATCTGTATGAAAATCTCGATGTTTTCCTTAACCCATTTAGCTAATGCCACATAGAGAATCACTGCTTCGTGATTCATTTATCACGAATTCTTCATTTATAAGTAATTTATAGCATAACTTCAAATGGCGAAATATTCTAAGTGATATACAGGTTTGACGTCTTTCATGCTGAACGTTACTTTAGACACTGCCTTGTCATTCGTTCTGAAGCAAAATTAATTAATGCATGTGTCTAAATGAATATTGTTGAAAATATTTTACGAAGTGGCTTATTTTCTAAATAAGCAGAAAGGTTAAAACATACATTCAGTGCAAATAAATGCTTTTTATACCACAAATGTTCTGCTTCTAAACCAACTATTTCGCAGAAATCAATGACCATGAAGTTCTGGCAGAAAATATGCGCTGAAGATTGTGATACGGACATGAAAAGGATAGGTTTATTTTAAAACAACTAAAGCGGTAATTAATTTTCTGTATCATTTTCTTGTTACACCAATGACTTGGCAGGGGAGAAATACTTGACTTTCTCATTGTTGTTAAACCTCAGTTTTCTTCTAGTTAGTAAAATAGATTGTAGCTGGGCTCAGTACTTGATGGGATGATCAACAAAATAAAGCTGCTTACCTCGCCATCTGCTGCTCTGGACTTGAAGAATCCTCGTGCTCAAAACAAGGGCAAACGTAATCCTAACCTTCAGCTGTCAACACATAACCGAGAAAGTCCGTCGCAGACAACCATGCCACTAACGAGGACGGAAGCTGAAGGATCATAATGTATCAGCACAGGACGTGACGTGAGTTTTGTCTATTACATCAATTTCAAGGAGACCTGATTTCTGGCGCGAGAAATCTCTGTGTTCCATTTTGCATTTTAATTGGAGCTATTTACTGTCAAGGAGGCTTTTAAAGATCGATGTTATATCTGATTTCTTGGAGAGTTATCAGTGGCGGCCCATGCTTTAAGAAATTGGTGAAGGGCTGCAGGGTTTAGCAAGGGAAGATTACAGTATTAAAAGCAAAACACAAATTCAGCTAGTTAATTATCGCGAGACTCGACACTTGTTCTATGTTTAGACCATTCTCCGGTCTTTGACAGCAGCAAATTCATGACTCCTTCCGTTCAATTGAAATAAAACTTCCAGAATTCGTTTTAGTTTCACATTTGTCCTGCCTTTTAAAACCATGTTCTGCTAAATTACTACACCATATAGCACGGTAACCATGACCGGGGAGAAACGTAGCCATTCAAATATTTTCATTGAGTTGAACAATAAATAGCCTTGCATTTTTCTATAGCGTGTCAGAAATATTGTTTCCGTTCTTAGGATGTTTTAACTGTAATTGGCATTTCAGATATTAGTGGGAATTGTCGTGTTTGTTTAGAGCTCACGTTTGATTTTTACGATCTAAAAATCATTCTTTATCCAGACATTATATTTTATATTACAATTCAAACAAAGCTGACAAAAGAGTGTCTGCAAACTGCAAGTGGTACGTGATTAAGGTAATTCTGACAAGCAATATATCTTAAAATATACACTATAACATTAACGGCTTCTTTATTTCACTTTTACAGAACTACTTAATGGTGTAGTAGGTCTTCATCTTCCTCCTTCCATTTGGAGGACCGTGTCTCAAATATGTCATAAACAATGTCATTAATTGGACTTATTTTGTAAACTCGAACGATTACATCCAATAGCCTCTTGTAAAAACACAAAACATAACATTGTTTCCCCACTTGGGCGTGTGAAAAACATTTAGATACATAGGGAGGAAATTGAAACGATGTGCTTATGTTGATTCTGTCAAGGCAGTTTTAGCTTTGACATCACAGAAAATGGGAAAAGCAAACAAAACACAGCCTGTTTGAGGTCACGTTGTCACAGCAACCTTACAAACATAAGGAAAAGACAAAAGTTTGACGGTGGTTGTCTCCTCACATCCGCTAGGCAGGTGTAGGGTTTGCAGCAAACGGAACGTGTTGTGATCCTTGAACTCAAACATACCCAGCTCCTTGATGCGAGGGGGAAAGGTTCAAAGGACATGTCAGCCTGCCAGCTATCCGTGTCGTACTGTGACACCATTCACCAAGTTCATTTTCAGTGGCGGTGGGCTTGTTCAACTTGTATATTCAAAGATCTAACAATATTTATTTCACAAATCGTGGAAGATGCATTAGGTTAGTGAGCAAAAGAACGACCAAACAACATTTCTCTTTTATTCAAAATATATTGATAGAATCTCAATACAATGTCTAGTGACGTTTTGCAAAGCATAATAATTTTGGCTATTGATACCAGAATTATTGAATGGTAACATTAATTGTTTTACAAAAAATAATTGTTAGAAACAATCTCCATGTGTTAAAGTGAATGGAAATGTAAGAAACACAAGAGTTACAATTTTGTGATTTATGTCAGTGCAACTTATTGTGTGTAATTAAGTATTCTACTACAATCATTAGGGAATGAGTACTGACAGTAGTAGCTTTGGAAACATTAATGTTATTGCTTTTCTGTAATTCTTTATTGTTCACCTCCAAATGAAGTAAGATTATCCAAATTAAAGAATGTAAAGCAATCTGCTGTGCAAGGTCCAAACACCGCGGATAACAGCAAATGCATGGGAAGTCATAAAATAATGTGTGACATAAGACGCCGAAAACACGCACCTAATTTTATAAAGGAACTTTTTCAGTCTTCAAGCTTCTCTAGAAATTTTGCTACAAGGAAAATCGAGAAGGTTGCATATGGTATAATAAAGCAACTGCAGGAAAATATAAAACGGTTCTTCTGTTTTTCATTAGAAGTAGATGACAATACAGACCAATGCAGTGAAACTCAAATGTCTATATTTTAAAAGGAATTCCTGTAGACTTAAATGCTTTTGAAGACCTTACGGAAATGGTTTATGTCTCATTAGAGACAAATTCAGTGTTGTTCGTAATTCTGAGCACAAATATGAACTTCCCACAGCAAAACTTTCACCATCTCTGAAGTTGTCCTCCATGGTCTAGGGATAACATGCTATTCTCTGGCTCCCGAGGTTCATACCGGTTCAAATGGGTGTAATGCCATGGATATTTTTAGGGTGTAGATCTTAGCATGGCTTCCTTAGGAAAGGCTGTATAGCTGGTGAACCCGTTTCGTAAATTAATCGCACGTAAAAGAAACTCAAGCCTAATAAAGAGGCCTCAGAGCAAATTTAAGCGGTCTTTGGCGCCAATTACTGAATGGGGCGCTGAGAACATGTTACAGAGTGTCCATAACAAATCTATGAAAGGCCAAAAAGATGCATTCATAGTTCGGCTGAACCAACATTTACAGCGTTCTGGTGCAATTTCAGAAAAGTTTATTATTCATTTTATAATATCTTATATGTATTATGTGCTAAATTTCGTTAAACCAAGCCCGTTCTGTCATAGAAAATTCAGAGATTTATTTAAAAAACTGGGATATGAATATTTTCATGTATCATATTAATGTCATCTAAGGTGGATGTAGGTGTCAGCAAAGTAGATCCTGATTATGTTTGTTCTCATTTGTGATTAGCATAGGACTTGCTATCTTTCTCTTCCTATCCCTTACAAGTCTTACACCTAATGGTAACATCTACTGTCTACTGTCTCACAGGACAGTATAGGATTTGTAGAGCAACAAACCTCAAGTTCACTTGTCAAGGCAAGCATTGCTTTACCCCACTGAAAGAACCACAAACGTTACTATGCAGCATATTCAGAAGAAGAAACCGCTATTTAATTGAGCGATTAACGAGAATAATGGAAAAGAGAATTCTCTTTTAAATGTCCAATTCTTGATCACTATAGTAAAATATTTATACAAAGCATTTTAGAGTAGCAATTATTTAGGCATGCGTCAATTACATGTGTCAACAGCAATACAATTGTTCACAGATAGGATAACGATCTAGAGCTAGAGTTGCTAAAATTATTCGTTTAACCACAAAATGATATGGATGGACTGAATTCTTGTGTGTTTAGGACAATGAGGTCGCGTGCCTACGCTTGGCGGCCCCACTACGTTGACTTTTGTGTAGAACGGACGGTCAGGAATGTGGACCAAAACTACCTGTCGCGACACTTGGCACAACAGGAAGAGCTGTCAGTGTTTGAGATGCGTTAAACGCATTTAGAAACATGGCCGTCTTTACATATCAAGAAAGTGATAGCTGCTTATGGCAAAGCTGGCTGCATATCTCGGAAAGCGCTGGGGATAAGTTTCCAATAGAATTGCAAACCCAAGAGAAGACTCCAATGTAGCAGATTTTGAACATCTACTCCAATTGGATATCTTATTTATGTTGCTGTGATTGACCATAATACATTTTCTATTTAGCAAATATATGGCATTGATTTAATTTTACACGACATATCTGAATGAAATATTTCAATAATTAGCAGCTGAATTTTCCATCTTTGGTCAGCACTTCATCAAATCATATCTTATGTGTAGCTTTTGTGCAACTGCTTATTACGTCTGGCGAATACGATTGAACAGCTTAAAAATGAAAGTACCCCACCCCTCGTTACTATCAGCAGCTGATAAACACACAGGTACGTTGCAAACCAGCTTTCGAGCGCTGGCCTAGCTTAGACTTTCACCGTTACAGGTGTGAACGCATTTTTGGCTGCAAACCAAAACAATAACATTAAGCTAAGAAATCCTAATCTGTGGCCATACTGTGCAGATAATGTACTCAGAAATGTTCAAGTATCTCTTCTTTTTTCCCCCGAGGGAAGATGTTGGTGGTATACCTGGATTGTCTGGCCCACTACGATGGTGCTGTTCGGGACGACCAGCCTTGAGGAGGGAGCAGTGTTGCAGCAACAGGCGTACAAGTTTCGGCGCAAATAGATAACAGACGGCGGATAGTGTTTCGCGGTAATAAAGGGCTTGCATAAGCAGTTAACGATAGCGCGGCTAGTGTACACAAAGAGCCGGCAAATAAAGGTAGCTGATATTAAGGACTTGCCGGAACAGATATGATTTCACGTTTGGAAGGTTCTAGTGATATCTTGATTGACAGAGAAGAGTTGTTTTCTTTTTTGGACCAGAAACCTCTCGAATTTATGAATGAGATATATAAGAGATTGTGACACGCCAGCGGGGAGTTGTAAAACAGTGAGGCGAGCAGTAAACAGCTGTACAGTGTCGTTGTAACGAGAGCTGCTTGTTATTGTCATCGACCTTGGAAGGTTGTGTTGTATATGTGACGTAATGTTGTTACGTGAGAATTGAACAGTGTATTTCTAAGGAAATAAAGAACATTTAGAATTTTAGCAAATTGGACTTTTAATTCTACGAACCCACAAAGTCACAGTATATTCGACTGTCATAAAGGAAATGGAGGAGAAAAGAATGTGTTTTCACCTTATTGTTCGCGTGCTTATAATTGCATCTGTTCTAGTAAAAACAAAGCTCTATTCTCCAAAAGTGAAAAGGTGTAGCACGCCTTACAAGGAATAAGTAGCATAAAATATAATATTTCATATATTATTTTTATAACCAAAATGCCTCTGAATCCAAATATTTCTCTATGAAATTGCTTATTACACCTTTTGTATTACGCTTTCGGTGTCCATTGCAACTAAACGCCTTTCTCTCTTTATTTCTGTTTCAGTGGCAATGTTTAGTGGCTGTGTGCTCAAATTGCGCAATTTATAAAACCGGTAAACTAATTGCTTTTAGAATTATATACGAAGGATTTATGCTATACTAAGTGTGGCTTTCGTTAACTTGTACATTCCTTTGTAATTTCAACATTACTGCAAAGATTACCTCCATATTTTTTAGGCAGTGATCTAAGTATGCAGAAGAGCGTTTATGGTTGATGAAGGAAGAATGAGGATACAAATGAATGTTTTAACACAAAAAATTTAACATTAGTCGTGTAAGAAAGAAGTATTCTCTGATACCAAAGTTTTGGAGTTTGTCTAGCCGTTTCTGTCACTAGTGTCCGCCATGTTGTAAGATTGGGAAGTTCGTAATGTCGCTCACTACAGTGTTCCTATTATTGCCTACTATACGATATTTGGAACATTTATTTGAAATGAGCTTTTTATTTTATTTTACAGATGCGAACGCGTAAACAGTGGGTCAAAGCAAAGATGAAAGAAGCAGTGATGTCCACTGAACGTGGTATTAAAAGATTTTAAAATTACAGGCATTTTGCCGTGCAACTCCCAGATATTTACTGATGCTGACTTTTGCAACACCATCGACCTTCGATCTCAGAAGAAAGAGATGTATTGTGTCAACAATCTTCCTCATCGACGTGCCAGCAATCATCATCATCATCCTCAATGCGTTGTCAGTAACCATCACCATCAGAATGTCAGCTTTCCCAAATGATAGATAAGCAACCATCGGCATCGTGAAGCTCAGTAGCTTTGCCTAGTCCGGTATCAACAAAAGACATCATGCCAGAACCCCAATTTCTGCTTAAACGACCAAGTGGAAGGCGTGGATCTCTCACACTGATTAGTGGATCTCTCTTCAAAAATACCCTCAACAAAAGAATATGCTTAGTCCGGAAACACAAAGCAAACAGAGTCATATAAAATCTCAGGAAATATAAAAGAATTAAGAAAATAAAATAAATCAGAAAAGATGCACGAGATCCTTCCCTAGAAAGTTCAGTTGAGGAAGAGCCAACTTAGATCAAAATGTGATAACGACAGTAGCTGCCCTGGTAGTGATGATACCGAATGTCCAAATTGTAATAGATACTATTCTGATGATAAACACAGAGAGCAGTGAGTGGATAAAAAGTGTCACTTGTTTGAACTGGCCACCGGAAGCTTCTGATCTCAGAAAGAAGGGGAAAACATGTTACCTGTACGTTTTTGCAGGTAAACTGGATCTCTCATTGTTTTTTTCGCATGTTAAAACCAGGTTTATCACTAAACAAAGATACATACTCGTATTCATAATAAATTAAAGTAATTAAGTAGCGTCAAAACTTTGCTCTTGGGTTTTAATATTGAAGTTCCAATCTGTTTCTTTTGATGTAGAACAAACTCTCAATTCGACAAATGTAAAACTTTGTTTATATTACAATGTTTCTCTCACTTTAATATTTGTAATGATTTATGGCAACAGAACAAAATTAAAATAAATCTTGCTTGGGTTTTTTAGACATTTTTTATCATTTGTATGGTGGGCGCAATTTGGAACAACTCTTTAAATTTTAAAAATGGGCATATATTTTATATCTTTTAGCGATTAAACGCCTCAATAATTAGGTGATTGCAGGACGATGTGGTAGCCGAATATATAATGGAAATTTGGCGCTAATTTCGGGATAACGCGATGAGAATTGCGGGCATGTTTTAAACATTCCCTTAAATGAGCGATATTTGGTCCTCCTACCCTATATTAATCTTTTGGCCCAGGTTTCGAAATAAATATACAGAAACATATTTGATATTACTGGTTGCTCTAGCTCACTGCGTTTTATAACAATTAAACTGCAACGAGAAAAATAAGAGTTTTCAAAACAAATCCTCTTTATTCGGTATAAACGTTTTCGTTTCAGATTTCTAAAATGTGTACCTTGTTACTTACAAAGAGCACGCAGGAAAATAGACACACACACACACACACACACACACACACACACACACACACACACACACACACACACACACACACACACACACCTACAGAGAGAGAGAGAGAGAGAGAGAGAGAGAGAGAGAGAGAGAGAGAGAGAGAGAGAGAGAGAGAGAGAGAGAGAGAGAGAGAGAGAGAGAGAGAGAGAGAGAGAGAGAGAGAGAGAGAGAGAGAGAGAGAGAGAGAGAGAGAGAGAGAGAGAGAGAGAGAGAGAGAGAGAGAGAGAGTTACACCCGAACCGCCTAAAATTTTAATAACAGGATCTCTGAAACTATCAATGGCAACCGACAAACCACTTCCTCGGGCGCATTTCCTGTGCTATTTCCAGTGTAATTTGTGTGTTGATGTCGCATATTTAGTCACCTCGAAATTGACTGTAACCTGAAGCGTGAACTTCTACACTTCTTGGGATATAATTGATCTACGGCTTCGTGACAAGTGATTTCTAAGTGATATCTAGATAGATATCTAGATTTCTAGATACGTCAAAAATAATGCGGTGTATCTATTTCAAAATAACGCTTATGCGTAGAATCATTTCCCCGAAAGCTTTAAATGTCTTATATGGCGCTTTAATGAGCCATTTTTAGTTGCTATTCTGGTTTCCATATATGGAAAAATCTCTTAATATTTGAAGACTGTATTCTTGCTTGCCATTTAATTAGAAGGGGCGTTCAATAAGAAAGGAGCTGGAGTCTGGTATAGTAGCTGCGCTCTTTGAATCCCAGGCGACGACAAAGCGGACGGAAAGGTTTCACCTCTGACCGCACATTCCACATGGAAGCAATTATAAGGGTCTTCCATCCTAGAACATATGGGGGTGGTCTTTCACCAAAAGAAGCGCTGTTGCAACATTTTTCTTGTGTCCTTAGATGTTGAATGTGTGCTGTTGGCTTAGACTGTGAACACGTGCTTCTTGTGTGCGTTAATTAAGCTTATATTTACAGAAGTTACATAGTGTTTTACTTGGTGTAGCTAGTGTAGTTTTATAAATTTATTAGTGTTTAATAGTACTTGCGTAGTTTGATTAAGATTTGGAGACCGTGGAAATCGAAGGAAGTTTCTCTCCCTCCGGCTGCACCGGAAAATTACCTCTTGCAAAGTACCAGTGGTTCCGGAAAACCGAAGAAAAAAAGACGTACAAAAACCTTGAACAAGCAATGCCAGATTTTCGTGTGCAATATTTATGAATATGTGAACTACAATAATTTAGGCAAGGGTTCGATTTCTGAGACTGCAAGAATACTGAAGTTGGACAGGAAAACTTCTACGTAGAGAGGCCTTGTGACTCCTAAAAAACCAGGTAACAAAAGGGCCAAATTTAATAAAGTAGATAATTTGGGCTGTGACTTTATAAGGCGCGAGGTGTATCGATTTTATGGTAAAGGGCAGTCGCCAAAGGTTCGAGAACTTTTGCAGCATCTGAAAAGTGTAGCAGATTTTCCTTACGAGGAAGCTACACTTAGGGAACTGCTAAAGAAGCTGGATTTTCGATTTCACCGTCTGAAAAAGAAAAATGTAGTAATGGAATCGGCAAGAATAGTGGCTTGGTTATATAAATTCCCGCACAGACTACGAGAGCTGCGTTCGTACGGTTTCAGGATCGTGTATCTGGATGAGACTTGTTTCGACACTCATGACGTTGCTAAGATGGGATGTGATGATGGTACCTGCAACTGTGTCACGAGGGAAGCGTATTATGGTGTTCAATGCTGGGGATAATAAATGGTCTGTGCCGAACTGTTTGTTTTTGTCAGCTTAGAACAGCAGATGTATTTGAAAGGTGGTTTTCCAATAGACTGCTTGAGAACTTGCTAAACAACAGAAAATGTGTGACAATAATGGTCAATGCAAGCTACTAACCGCGGCAGTTGTTTAAAATTCCATCCATGAAAACGAGAGTACAAGTTATTTCGTTCATGAAAGAACATAACATACCTGTACCAAATCCTGTCCTCATAAAAGCCGTCCTTATACATGCAATTAAGTCTGCAAATATAACTAAAAAGTATTGGTTGATGAACTTGCAGCTTATCACGGCCGTCCACCCTATCACTGCTTATTTAACGCTATAGAACTCATATGGGCTAAATTGAAATGATTCCTCAGGAAACACAACATGACACCTACCCTAAGTGCAAACGTGTGTGAGCTGTTGCGTGAAGGTACAAAAAGAATTGACTACAATCTTTGGTCATCATGCGTCCAGCACACCAACAAAATCGAGGGAAAATGTGTAAGTCACGATGCAGACAGCAACCAGGAGAGATTAGTGACTCATGTAGGAGACAGTGACAACGATGACTAAAGGTAGGATCAAAGCATTTTTAATCACAAATGTATAATTTTTATTTTTATCAGAGTTTGTTAATGGATTTTGCAGAAAGCGCTAATTGTTCCCTTTTGTACGTGCTTTATATTTCGTAATTCAGGTATTTTTTTAAATAAAGAGAAATTGCATTGCTAGCTAATAATCTGACATTACACCTAAATCAAAATGCATGTCTTCTTATATTCGTTTTATATACTAAAAACATTGTCGTGTGGAAAGATTTATTTTCTGATCAAAGTTACTAGCAAAGCTACGTTCTTAAAAGGACCACTCATTGTGTATCATTCTGCTGAAAATAGTCTTTCTTTTCTCACCTGTTTTTGAAGTTTTGACGAATGCATTGCTTTTGTTTATATCCCCTCGAATTTGATTTCAACACATTCTCTGTTTGCCACAGAAACAAAATGTGTATTTATTTTGTTTCTATGTTCAGATGCATATAAATAATTATTCTCAGGAGAACTTATGCATTTATTTGTACCAAACCAAAGATTACAAAAAGGGACAAGCCAAAGAGTATTCTTATATTAGTAAATAAATATCCGTTGCAAAATACATTTATGTTTTACTTCTAAATATTAAATGATGGTCGTCTGACAATGTGTACGTTTTTAGGGAATGTTTGTAAGTTTTCCTCGGATATGTTAACATTGATACTTGTAATATATACCTAACAGTATTTCTAACCTCTCTCGAGTTTTTAAGTGTTTTTCTTTAATTCCTTAGTTCGCTTCTTTTTATACATTTGAGGTATTTACTGCTTTGTTAAATCAACTGAAATTTGATTCCCCGTCTGTAGCTGCCATATAATATAAGAAAATGACTTAGGATAAATCGGCTCACAGTTGCAATAAACAAAGCTCTAACGTGCAGTCTTTGCTTATAAATTATTAACTACCTGGATACCCAAAGTGCTTCTTTAATTTGCAAGTAAATATCCCTCGCAAAGTCATGCACACTGATGCAATTTAACCCTTTTATAATTATAATGATGGCCCTACAACAGGGTATTGGAATGTTTTACTAAGCCTTCCTTGGATATTATGTTAATAACACGCATTTAGTTCTTGTAGGTAATATAAGTACTAATACCATAACAGCATAGGTAATATATGTCTTTTCAGTTGTTATAAAGCGCTGTAACATTAACATACATTAATTATTTAAAATTTATTTGAAAATATCAATAAGTAAACCAGATGACTAGTTCGTACAGTGAAATCATCTTGAATATTTTTCCTTCTAAATGTTATTTTAAACAACGGCAACCCTGGGTAGTCTCAGCTATGAACACGAGCCTAACATTCTTCACCCCTCCGCTCCGGTAAGTGAAACTAAGGTGTTTATGACATTGTCGTTAGGGATGAGAACAGTTTTTCCTTATGAAGCGAACCGCCTGGGGATGCTTTGAGCGCGGTCATTATATGTGCAAACCGATGCCTGGATGGTAATAACGTGGCGTGTGTAACTAAGTGTTGTTCCGACCAGAGCGTGGAAGTTCACAGTCCGTTGCTAGAGGGCACGCGTGCATGTCACGTGACTATACAAAGCTAGCAGCAGCATACATCAATCGTCCAACGCTGTCCAACGCGAAGGATTAGTGGGAACAGACATCCATCGATGAATGTTAAAAGTGCAACTTGAACACTCATGTCCCTTGCAAGGGCCAAGGCGTAGCACAAGCCCTTCAGGGGAGGATGGGGGTCGTTAGCCAATGATGCACCGTCTGGAGCACCACACTGCATTATCAATGACATCGTCCAGCTGGTTGATGCACTCATTTTCTAGGACCGCCGAGTGACAGTGAAAGCCATAGCCGCTGAGTTCGGATTGAGCGTCGGAAGTGTTCTCATCATCATGAAGGAACGACTGCTGTTGCGCAACGTGTGTGCCCAATGGGTGCCCAGTCTTCAAACACACCAGGAAGCATGTCGAACGGCCCACTGTCTTGATCATCTACAGCGCTATGCTAGGGAAGCAAATGAGTAGCTGCCGCGAGTGGTAGCTGGAGATGAGTCATAATGTCATCACTTCGAATCAGAATCAAAACGACAAAGTCTCCAGTGGAAGCATCTAGGGTTACCACCACCACAAAAAAAACCAAGGTTATCCACACAAGTGCAGGGAAGGTTGTGCTGACGTTCTTCTTTGACCAATATAGCCCCCTTTTGATACATTTCCTGCAGCACGAGAAAACAGTGAATGCCCAGTGCACTCGCAATCCTTGACCAACCTTCCCCAAGCGATCAAATAAAAAAACGACCGGGCAATCTCACCCGTTGGGTTATTCTGCTCCATGATAATGCAAAGCCTTTTACGGCTAATACAGTCCCGGCACTTCTGCAGAAATTCAAATGGGAGGTTCTCGGCCACACTCCATTCTATCCAGACCTCTGTCCCTGTGATTACGCCAGTTTGGTCCCATATAAAAGGCTCTGAAGGGCAAACAATTCACCTCGAACGACGACGTCCAGCTGTACGTGTGGTACTGGCTCACATCGCAGCCCCGGGACTTTTATGAGACAGCCATTCACCGCCTTGTGTCGCAGTGGGACAAGTGTCTCAACAGCCAGAGCCAATACTTCTAACATAGATGTACTGGTTTCTGTAATTATGTCTCCGGCTCGTTTCTTTTTGTACGAACCTTATATGAACAGGAGTGAAAATTAATTGCAGCACTCTGACTACAGGTGCATGTTATATGCAGGGTTAGGATTTTTAGGTGAGTACCTTTTTCTTAGGGTAAATTTAAGCTCTTTGGAAAGATACCACAGTGTGAACTTTTGTTCGTCGTACCCAAAAGAGTCATTATTTCATGTACTTTTTCCCCTTTTGGGTATCTTCATCCCCCTTTCCCCCAACAATTCCCATTATTCCCAATTTCCCCTTTTTTCTTTTAAGTTTCTTTCCATTTTACTCCATATTATTTTAATCAATACAAAAGTATTTTATTTTTAATTCACATCTAGCTTGTTGTGAACGAGTGAAGAGTAAGGCTGTCTTTCAGAAAACGCTGCTTGGGTCACACCTCCAAAATGAAAAATAATTGTGTACGACAAATCCCCGTTCTCTGGCTTTCCCGCAATAAAGCAATGCGCAATAATGCAACTGACAATGGTTAATCCTTATTTCATATCTTTCTATCCTTTTAATTTCACCAAAATCAGCGGCCTACTGTTCGTGAATGTGAGTTTGTTACTGTGGCAGACGTCATCTGTTCTCGCGGATTCCAAGGTCATGCAGAGACAGCAGTAACCGTACACGCGTAGTTCCAGGAATTGACTCTGGGTTCTACTCGAATCTACTAGTATCACTGAGACTGCAGTTCTGTCATGAATGAGAACATTCTGCTAATTGTCGCAGTTTTATATAAGAGTGTGGACAGCAAGTGACAGAGCTGTGTAACAGTCACAGTAAGTTAGGAAGTGAACTAGTCTTACTTAGTCATTTGTTGACTTTTTGTTTTGGTTAGGAAATTTCATAGACACTGATGGAACGATTATTCGATGTACTATTTGCGATTCAGGAATTTATTAGATGAAAACCATCAGCAAGATCGCATCAAACAGCACATTTGCAGCCCTAAGAACCAAATGAACAAGACTTTTCTGGCAAACAAATCGCGGCAGCCTCTATTACAAAATGCATCTCTACAGAGTTCTTCAAGGAGCAAAAACACGTTAAGGAAATCAGCATTGAGTTGCAACTCTTACACAAGCAGGAATTTCTTTCAGTAAGGTGAATTATCCAGCCTTCAAGGGATTTCTTTCAAAATACACTAAGATGTCAATGACAAATGAGAGTACTTTAAGACAAAACAACATGGAGGCTGTTTACCGAGAAACCACAAAAAGAATGAAGGAGGATTTGTCTGATTGCGATGTCGAAATTATTGTGGATGAGACCATAGACTCAATGGAAAGATGTGTTTAAACATTCAAGTTTTTCCCTTAGCAGGGGAGAAAGTTAAGCCCATGTTGTTAAAAATGTATGAGAAGCAGAAGTACAGTAATGCAATCAATTATGGACCTTTGTCAAAAACTCTGGGCTGCTGGTATCGAGTTTGAAAAACTTCGTCTTGTGGTACGGACCAGGCTCCATATATGTTATCAGTTGAAACATTGGGCATGTTTGGTTCATGCTCTGCACTTCATGGTTTGTGAATCCATAAGGAACGAATACGACATCACAAATCAGTTCATCTCTGCCCTGAAGAAGATTCTGCTGAAAGCTCCGATTAGTGTTGTGGTGTATATGAAACCACTGGCCTGCCCCTTCTAAATATCCCAATTGTTATTCGCTGGGGGTCTTGGACCTAGCGTGCTTTTATGTTACGTGATAATTTTGACAAAATTAATGTTTGTGCTTTCTTTGGATCTAGCTTATGCAATTGCAATTTCCAAGGCACATCATCTTCTTTTACCGGAGGAAATAGCTAATTTGCATACAGAACTATATTATATCTATAGTCACCTGACTGTAGCTATTAAACGATTAGAAGAAAAGTTTGGGAAAGGAGAAATAGTGGGATATATTTACTTCCGTGAGGGAGCAGTTAGATGGCTTCGCCAAAAATAAACTTGAGTTTAGTCTTCAGAAGAGTCCGGATATTGAAGATTTGTTCACATCTGTAGAATTTCCATTCCGAGAGAATAAAAGATTTGCCGCTTTGGTTTCTGTGGATGTCGAAAGAAGCTTTAGCATCTATCAAGACGTATATTATTCTAGTAGAAACAGACTTACTTAAAAAACTATAGAGATGCTCAATGTCTTGAAGTATAACATATTCGCGTGTTTTCCTTCTTCTGTTGAGTGATAACTTGATGTGCTTGATTGTAATTCAACAAATTAGAATAGAGAATAGAGAAGTAATTGAATTAGGTAAATAAACCAGCACATTTTGTGCCGTTTTTATCTTATTTGGGCACATTTTCTTTTCTTTTTTCATCTGGAATTTGCACCTAAAATATTAACAAAGATTATTACGTTACAATATCAACACCTCAACCGACAGAAACATATAAAAAATTATTATAGGCGTCATATTAGGATACAACTCCCACTTCAAGTATTTGGGCAGCAATATAGCTTTGTCAGTTATGCAGATTAGAAAACGGAAAAATAACTTTCATTAAATATGTGTCACAGTAGTTACAAACTCACTAAAAGTTATAGTAGGAAAGTACAAAAATTAGGTTTAAAACAGTGTACGTGTTATTGGCTGTAAGTCGTAAACTATGAACGATAAATATAAAACTAAATTACAGGCAGCAGATGTCATATTTATCTGGTAGCACTAAACTTGTACCAGGAAGCACATCTTTCCCAATTCCGATATGTAAATTTAAGGTGCTCGTCTGTTTACATTTGATGATGAATCAAATAGAAATTATTAACCAGTTTAATAATATATTTTATTACGATGGTTTCTCGGGATTGCAGACAAGTGATGTTTTCCTCCTTTAAGTTTTCAGACATCTTAACCCTGTGGTCTTCCTCACGATTACCAGGCTCATGAACCCGAGGAAAGGTACAGAGTTAAGGTGGCTGAAAACTTGGAGGAGGAAAACATCACCTGGATGCAGCGCCGAGAAAGCTTTAAATCTATAATGTATTTAATTGTTAATTAACCTTGGGCCGCGGCTTTTGCCCCGGCAACCACCAGTGGCTGCAGAAAGATTCAGTCCTCACAGCGATATGGATGGACGGTGGTTTAAAATAATTCCTCAAAATAATAATTGCAAACCAAGACTCTACAACAATCGTTTATAGAATACCAGCTTTGGAAGGATGGTGTAGACGATTCAGAAGTTATATACGGATAGAACATTTATGTCATGTGCTCTTTGACGTCAGATGTCTTTTTTTAACCTATAAAAACCTATTTCAATCTCTATGGTAACCTATATTTTCACGACCAGCCATGGTTACGAAGGAAAATATATGCCTATGCATGAAGAAACAATTCCGTTTCTATATTAAATATATTAAATTTATTTCTGAAATTCCTTTCCGAAAATCTGTCTTTAGTTCCTAAATACATTACGTTAAAGAAGTATGGAATATCTTACTTCTGATGTTTTCTCTTTAAAAATTAACAATGTTCACTACAAATCAACACAAATTACACTATAGTTCAACAAATATATTATTATCAGTCCCGCAGTGATTGTCTACCTAAAGGGATGTAGTGTGAGTCTTCCTTTTCCATTCTTCGCTGTCGAGAGAAGCAAAAAGATAACTCAAGTACAGTCGCTGATGTATTTAGCCGGAAGTAGCCCAGTTGCACCACGCTGAATGTTTCCAGATCGTTCGATTACGGTAAATCTGGAAGATTGGGCTTCGTCAAACGCTCAATTCCTTCGATTCGAATGTGCGAATGTGTAGTGTTTAACGCCCGCTTTTACTACATCAACACCCCAGAAGGTGACAATGATGATATATAAGATGAACATGGAATTCCGGCGCAATGACTTGGCAGGGGAACCCGGGATTCCGGAGAAAATCCACCTCAGCGCCGTGTTGTCTGTCACAAATCTCGACGTGGTTCGTATAGGACAGGACCAATAATAATTAATAATAATGACAATAAATAATTTAATAATAATAGTAATAATAATAGTAATAATAATAATAATAATAATAATAATAATAATAATAATAATAATAATAGTAATAATAATAATAATAATAATAATAATAATAATAATAATAATAATAATAATAATAATAATAATAATAATAATAATAATAATAATAATAGTAATAATAGTAATAGTAATAATAATAATAATAATAATAATAATAGTAATAATAGTAATAGTAATAATAATAATAATAATAATAATAATAATAATAATAATAATAATAATAATAATAATAATAATAATAATAATAATAATAATAATAATAATAATAATAATAATAATAATAATAATAATAATAATAATAATAATAATAATAATAATAATAATAATAATAATAATAATAATAATAATAATAATAATAATAATAATAATAATAATAATAATAATAATAATAATAATAATAATAATAATAATAATAATAATAATAATAATAATAATAATAATAATAATAATAATAATAATAATAATAATAATAATAATAATAATAATAATAATAATAATAATAATAATAATAATAATAATAATAATAATAATAATAATAATAACCCACATGGTTATAAATGAACATCATATTGGACGTATACGAGTAATACAGAAATGTTATTGAACCTTCTCAGACAGGTACACATACTTGCAACCAGCAGGAAGCTACTAGCTCTTGTATGATGTAGCTTGAGACAGTTTACGACGCCAGTTTGGCGGTGAAAAATTATTTCATAGAATCTGGTTCATGCTTCCACAACAGACCTTAGGATTCTACCAGAAGTTCAGAAGACATGTGTACGTATAGCTTCTCTCTCTCTGATGGGAAAAGAGAAAGCTTGGCGAAAAAACATCCAAGCTGAGAAATTTGAACGTATACCAGAATAAGGGATAAGAATCAAACAATCTGAAACTAATAACACATCACGTGAGATTTAAAAAAAAACAGCAAGAGTGGGAGAGAAAATCATCATGGCAGAACTTTGATAGTAGATGATAGTTCACTCTGCAATCTACTCAGCAAGGAACTCGACGTATCTGAACGCGGATCAGACAACAGTGTATCTTCGAAAAGTTACTTTTATTCGCGTGTGACAAATAACATGTATTACACTCTGCACTATTCACACCGAGGAACATGCAGTACAAGTACTGCGTCCGGGCGCAAGAAACTGTACGTATTTCAGACAATTAAATTCATTCGCGCACGAGAGATTGGTGTATCTTCGAACACTTAATGTTGTTCGCGTGGAAGAAATAAGCTACGATACATCGCACTACAGACACGAGACATAGCAGCATATATCACATTTCTGCACTTGTAGCGATATCACTGGTGGCGAGCTCAATGACAGATTAAGGAAAAAAATAAACAGATATGTTAAACAGTGGAGGTGCTTTTTTAATTTACGTCCTCCACCCTTAAGTCATATCGGACGATGAGTGAAATGGATGAAATGATGCTCAAATGAGTCCGGGGTCACTGGAGCTTAGAGTTACCTGACATTCTTCTTTCAGGATAAGGGAAAACCCCGGAAAAACCTTATCCAGGTAACTCATCCTGAACGAGATTCGAACTCGGGACCTCTTGAATGTGACACGCTACCAAACACGCTACCGAGGCGGGCTGTCTAGGTATTTCTGTCAGAACTACACCACCTGTTAGGACGCACCCACACCCTGACTCCAGCTAAGAGAACACATGAAGAGATATCCTACAGAAATCCCTGACCAAGTATAACTCTCCCCAATCCTTAATCCTCGCCCGTCACAAAACCCATCATCGTGAGGCGCTGAGCAAGGGGAGAACTCAGCAAGATTTCACCGCCCAAACCGCCTCAAGGAGGAAAACATTGTCTGAATGGAATCCTGAGGAACCATTGTAATAAATCAGCACCGAGAAAGCTTTAAATCGCTAATGTATTTAACTGTTAATTAACCTTGGGCTGCGCCTTTTGCCCCGGCATACAGCAGTGGCTGCAGAAAGATTCCAGTCCTCACAGCGATATGGATGGACGGTGGTTTAAAATAATTCCTCAAAATAATAATTGCAAATCAAGACTCTCCAACAATCGTTTATGGAATAGCAGCTTTGAAAGGATGGTGTAGACCACTGTTTCTCAAAGTGCGGTCCGCGGACCCCCCGGGGTTCGAGAGAGGATGTCAGGAGGTCCACTGGAGTTCCCTTAAGTCAGGCTATAATGTTGAATTAAAAGAATAGAAAACGTAGAATTGTATTTACTGAGTCACTTATCTGCTCGGTGCCGAATTATACAGGGTGTCTCTAAAGCCGCTATCCATTTCAATGAAAACGCAGTATTTTGTTTCTTTTCTTTTCAGATACTGGTATCTTAGTGCAAGATGTTTAGCACAGAAGAACGGGTTGCCATTGTTTGCGCACGGGTACGCGGATTGTCATATGAAGACGCCAGAGCGGAATTTACCCGTAAATTCCACAAACCAGTCCCATCAAGGCCACACATTCCTCTGCTTGTGAAAAAATTTAAGCGTACCGGCAGTGTGTGTGATGAGACACGTCCTGGACGATCACACGTCTTGGCAGAAACAGTGCAGCAGGTTTAAATTGCCAGTGATTTGAGTCCGAGGGCATCAATTCGACGCCTCAGTAGGGAATTGAACGTCCCTCGCAACACGGTATGGAAAATTCTACTTTTCACTCCACGAAAACGTTCGTATCACATTCAAGTTCTGCACCATCTTGAGGACGAGGATTTCGCCTGTCGTCGGGCAATGTGTTATGACCTCCTGGAATGTGTAGAGAATGAGAATTTAATTGACAACATTTTATTCTCCGATGAAGCCACTTTCCATGTTTGTGGGAAAGTGCACAGACACAACAACCGAATATGGGCCTATGAAGAACCACATGAGGTATCGGAGTGGGAACGTGATACACCGAAAGTCAATGTTTGGTTGGGTATGACAAACGCAAAACTGTATGGTCCATTTTTCTTTGCCGAAAAGTCAGTAACAGGTAACATCTACCTAAACATGTTAGAGCTGTTCCTTGAACTGCAGCTTCAAGAAAATGGCATACTGGATACCGTTGTGTTTTAGCCAGGTGGTGCACCTCCACATTTTGCAAACATCGTCCGTGTTTACCTGAACAGAACCTTTCCAGGGAGATGGATAGGCAGGGGTTCACCTCGGCTGTGGGCTTCCCGTTCACCGGACCTTACTCCTTTAGACTTTTTTGCATGGGGGTACATCAAATCTAAAGTGTACACTAGCAAAGTGAATGGTCGGTGTGAGTTACGGAACCGTATCAGGGAAGCAGCACGTCAAATTACGGTTGACATGTTACAGTCTACACTTCGTTCCACTACTGAAAGATGGCGTATGTGTTTTGAGCTAGATGGAGGTCATGTAGAAGGGCAACACTTCAAAATGATATTGATTTTTCAATCACTGTCTTCCTTCATTGAAATTGATAGTATCTTTAGAGGCAACCTGTATTTGTTTTAGTTAACATTTCTTATACATCTATGTCGTAACGATGTCACACAGCTGAGAAGTGCATCAACGTAACAGTTGGGAGTATATAGTACAGCGTTATAGTAGCAGCGACGGAAGGTTGTTGAACTTTCTACCAAAGGACGTATATTGTGCCCTTTCCAACCTCCTATATGTGCGAGGAAACATTTTCAGTGTTGTGTAACATCAAACCATTGAACAGAAACAGACGTACCAATGTAGTTACCAACGGACTTAGGAGTAAGAATCACCAACATTAAGCCCAGCTGAACTGAGTTTATTCAATAAAAAAAAAAAAAAAAAACAGTGGCATTGTTCACATTAGTTCATTCCAAAGGTAGCCAGGTAATCTGGTTTTAGTAACCCAATACTAACTTTGTTGAAATGGTGGATTCAGAACATTAAGAATAACTTTTAATATGTATACAATTAGTTTCTTTACATGGAAATTATATATTCATTTATATAACATGTGCGTAATGTTATTAATCCTTAGGTAATACGAAGAGTGTGATATTTCAACTTTTTACAGATATAAGGCTAAAGTTAAATAAAAATCTAGTTGGGAAAACTTGTATACAACTAACATCAAAGTGAAAAAAATTAATTTTAATAGAGGCAATTTAAAAACTGTTTTATTTAAAATACATTTTATACACAAGTTTATTTCATTTAGTCTAACTTTAATTTTTAATTTATTGTTAATTAAATTTAAAACTAAATACAACAAGAAAATATCTTAAATTATACGTACCGTAGTCATTCAAATTCCAATTATGGCGTTCAACCAAAAGTCAACTCGTTTATTTAAATTGAGTTGCCAAAGTACGGGGGTCCGCGAACAAGTTGTTAGATGATAAGGGGGTCCTAAACGCAGAAGAGTTTGAGAAACACTGTTGTAGACGATTCGCAAGTTATATCCGGTTAGAACACTTATGTCATGTGCCCTTTGAAGCAAAGATGTCTTTTTTTTTAACCTATAAATACCCATTTCAATCTCCATGGCAACCTATATTTTTATGACCAGCCATGGCTACGAAGAAAAACATATGCCTATCGATGAAGAAACAATACCGTTTCTATATTAAATATATTAAATTTAGTTCTGAAATTCCTTTCCGAAAATGTGTCTTTAGTTCCTAAATACATTACGTTAAAGAAGTATGAAATATCTTCCTTCTGATCTTTTTTCTTTAAAAACTAACAATGTTCACTATAAATCAACACAAATTACACTATAGTTCAACAAATGTATTATTATCAGTGCAGCAATGATTGCCTACCTAATGGGATGTTGTGTTAGTCAACCCTTTTCATTGCCCGCCTCGGTAGTGTGCATGGTAGAGTGTCTGTCTAACGTTCAAGAGGTCCCGAGTTCGAATATCGGTCGTGACAGAACAGGAAAATTACAGAAGGACATTTCTGCTGCTATAAAGCAAGACGTTAAGAGGTACAAATGCAGAGAAAGCCATTATGGAAGAGGAAAATCAAGGAGAGAATATTTACCTCCATAACTTAATATCTGAAGAATGTAGAACAACTATTGCAAAGAAATAAGATTAAGAAATCTATCAGTCTGCTTATTGTCACAATATAAATACATATTTTACAACTTCTTCAATTTTTCATTCCGTACACCACACACTGACACATGCTCCAAATGCAAAATGGGACTGTTGAAGATTAAGACAGAGGCAGATGTAGAAAAGAAAAACGAACTAAGAACCATGTACAGACTGCAAAAATTGCGTTCAAAAGGGTTTTATCTGATATTGAAAGAGCAAAACGCCGAGGCAATCAGTATTTGCTTTGATATGCAGCAGAAACAACCTCTGCCTAAACTTTCTGTTAGCTATTCTATGCAAGACAGATATGGCTGTATAATCTATGTATCATGATTACATGTAAAGTGCAGACCAAAGACATTTCCTTGTATATATGGTTGGCAACTGAATCTGCTAAAGGCTACAACCAGGTTACCTTAGCGTTGCACCACGTTTTGTTGGAAATGGAAAAAAGGATGTCCAGCAACACTCCTTCTGCCATTCATTTATTGTCAGACTCTTGCTCTAGTCAGAACAAGAATAGTGTGATGATGTTCGTGCTTATTGCTTTGCTGGAGAAGAGTAAAAAATCTTCCCGCATTTCACATATCTACCCAATGCGTGGGCACAGTTATATGCCTCCTGATAGAGTGAGCACAGAAAAGAAAAATGATGTTCAAAATCTAGCTAAATGTTTTGAAATTCCAGAAACTGCAAAAGAATTTTCTGAAGATTTACTAGAAGGTACCAATAAAGGTTAAAGTTTACATATTCATATTGCTTGGAATTTCTTTGTATTCGATATGTTTGTTATATAATAAATAAAGCTAAATATTATATTGTTATTGTGAATGTAGCAATACTTAGTTTCTAAGTTTATACCAAATCAAATAATTCTTATAAACATTAACACGTTGGTTGTATAATACATTATCTATTATGAAAATAAATAAAAAATAATAAATACATATATAAAAAGTAAAAAAAAAAAAACAACATAAATGACAAAAATAGCTAAACTTCAAGGGCTAATTTTTCGCTTACGCAGAAAAGTTAATTAGCCTCTATCGGTATTTGGAAAAACTGCATTTTCGAACCTCAAATGCGCATTAGTTAAATTACGGCATTTGTTTCTTTTTACATTCAATGAGGCAGTTTCAGGAAGGACAATTGAATGATTAATATAGTTGCTGTGCTAACCAATTAGTATTGCCAACAAATAGAACAAACAGTTTTTCTCAGAAACATATTTTGTGCATCTATCGAGTTTTGAAGAAACACCCCTCAATTGATGGCGATATAGTCTGATGTGCAACAGTGTCAGGGGATTTACTTTCTGCACACACTTAGTTTACCTATCTACTGCTGCAGCGAAATCAAGAGCTAAGGAGTGCGGTGGATTGGAAGCACATTAGTACCACTCGCTCCTGAGTTTGCTATTTGAAAACTCCAGATCCCAAATTGTATGGTGATACTCGTACCTCCCTGTGTTTCTTTATATATTTAAGCATTCTGTATTGTTATATATAGTAGAAGTATATTTCATTACAGTTTAACCTCGTTCATCCAACCGCCCTTAATACGAATCTCCAGTTTATTCGGATCTCACTTTTCTTTCAATTTTCTTGGTACCAAACTATGCTGAAGACTTTCTACACATCTCAGACTATACTACAGACTGTCGGATTAGCACCCTCCAACAATCGTTGTGCCAGAGTCGAGGGTGACACACGCCACTTGGGACAAACAATGGTTACAAAATCGCGAAAAAAATTGGTGCTCACCTCGATAGCGGGCCTGCCCCACGTTCAAGAGGTCCCGCGTTCGAATCTCGGCCACGGTGAGTTACCTGGATAAGGCTTTCTCCAGGATTATCCCTTATCCTGAAAGACGAATATCAGGTAATTCTAAGCTATATGGACCCTGGGCTCATTTGAGCATCATTTCACCCATTCCATTCATCGTCCGATATGACTTAACGTTGGAGGACGTAAATTACACACATAAAAAATTACCAAAGAAGTACTGCATGCGGAAACCCTTTCAGTTGTCAACAAGGTGTCCTAAGAAATGTATAATCATAGGTTTACACTGTCACTGTTAATTAATTTGTTACGTTAGATTGTGTCTGGCTGTTATTTGCTAATTCTGGTATGTTATCAAATATAGTCCTTCATTAAGGTGATAAATGTTCACACAGTTAAAGAATGTACTTTGTGGGGGTTGCTCTGATGTATGTTTTCTCCAAGAGTCTTCTGACTGCCAAAATACTATTTGATTTAATAAGGTTATTGATTACTTATTTATGCTATTGTATTTATCACACCATATTAATGAGAAAAGAAAATGCCTGGCATCTGGTAACTTATCCCTTATCTATAATAAGTAGTCTTTGTAATAAATGCTTTCCAAATACATTTTCAATTTAAAATTTCTTTTAGAAATGTTGCTTTACATGGCTTCTTGTTAGCTTCTTCTAATCTGCAAGTTACTTAATTGTCCATAAAGCATCCTTACTGGCAGTAACGTAAAATGGGCAACAAAAATATTTTAAAATAGTTTTATTCTGGCCGTCAAATACTTTGGGCGTGTACGTAGCTCAAGCCACCAATTCTATTAAATAATGAACAGAAGTTTAACTCAATTATACTTGGGCCAGAAAATGTTATTTGTGTATGGCATCGAATGGGATGTAATAACAATGTTGTAAGCAATAGTTTACAGATACAAAATTGCATTCGAAAAGCCTTCCGCTATGGGGCATATCAAGTTTGAAGTAAATTTGGTGATGTGCAGTATCACTGTAGACTTTGAAACTGAGCTGGCAAAATGTACTTACCTTGTTTGGATTGTGTGCCTTTATTGTTATGTAGGTTGGTGAAACTAAAGTTTTCTCTGATTTACTGGAAGCAATTGACGGAATTAGCAGGGCTACATGACAGAAAACCAGGAATGGTTACACAGTGCCCACCTGAAGTGACAAAAATGTTGAAATGTCAACCAAATAAACAGCTGTAACTACAGAAAAGCACAGAATACACAGGTGCTACTGATTATTTTGAATTACTGCCTGTGACAGTTAACCTTGATATACCTAAAGACAACAAGCAAGTGGATCAACAGAGTGCAGATGCAAAATCATTAATAGCTGTTGTAGACGAGCAATGGATATCCGTAGTCTGAAGTAATATATTGATGCTTTAAAAGCAAACGATTCATTTTTAAATAAATTCCATTATTTGTAACTCACTTTAAAATATAGCCTTTCATTTTTTATTCTATAGCATAGAAGAGTAAAATGTTTTTAACTGTAGACAAAAACAATATCAGTAAACCGAATATATTTATTTTTATCTCCCATATAAATATATTAAAATAAAATATCAGCTTACAAAACATTTTTCTAGTTAGTGTTTATATTTAAAAATTCTTAAAATGAGAATGCTGTTTATGTTGTCAATGATGATAACATATACGATGGTTCCTTATGTAGCTAACAGCTGAAACACGTACTGCGGGTTTCAGTTAACGTGCATATTTTCTTCAAAATATTTTATCGCGTCAATCATTCCAAGCATCATCAGTCAAAATATTCTTCTTCTTCTAGGGCAAAACTTCTGTTTATCGTTATAAGATTCTCAACATCAAAGTAAACAATTTAAAACACATTAGACTGATTCCGTATTTCTCTTTAAATGTAAGTATTTAAATCAGTTTGTTCGCCCACAGAGAGAAGATATAAACACTAGACATATAAATTGAAGGGGGAGTGTAATTGTTCATTTACTTACTTTACGTACGTAAGTAGTATATGAAGTAAGTATCCAAATGGGGTATTCTGCGTTTCTTATTTTATCCCTACTAGTCAACAAAGACTAAATGCAGTTCCTAGCCTGAAAGAAACCTTGCCAGTATACAAAACGCTTAAACCCTAGGATAGGTTAACTAAGGTTTGATTATGTGGGAAGGAATAACAAGAGCAATCTATGACACACAGCCTTATAGTGAGTTCTGGATATCTGTGTTTTGTAACGGTACTTTTATTTTAGACCCCAAGAATTAAAAAAATATTCAAATATGTTTAAATATGTGGTTTAGGAATCAATTTGGACATGTTAGAATAAGCAAGAAAAGAAATTGTTAAAATTCAGTAAGTCATGAGGTGACGCTACATGTAAATGAAATAATGTTAATTTTTTATGATTGGCAGTTTTAAAAATGAGATTACGTAATGTGTGACATTGACCAGTAAAATTAAGTTTGATTGGTACTGATGGCAACGAATGAAGGAAAAATCAATAATTTTGGTAAAACAGCTAGGAAACAAAGCGTCTTTCGATTGTGTAACGTTGAAGAGAACTGACATGTTCTGGATTGCGGAATATATCGAACCGAACGGACCAAAATATAAGTTAAACAGAAACTTTATTTTCTGAAAATTGAAGAAGAAGAAGTGTCGCATGGCTCTGGTGTTCACATAAAGAATGAACCAGAATCTTTTGCTTCAGTCTATGTCCCAGAATATTATACTAGTGTACATGAGATATATCATGAAATTGACATAAAAACAAGATCAAATGAGAACTAGATTATTTGGAAACACCAAATGAGCAGATATGATCACCATAATTTTTGCCACAACATGGCGTCCAAACTTGGGACCCGAATAAGATGGAGAGAAATTAGCAACAACACATCATGGAAATTTGAATTTCTTGGAAAAAACGATACCAGGAATACAGGATGGAGGTAACAAATATCAAGAAGGAAGAAAGAAGATGCGTGAATACAAAAAGCAACCATTCACAAAAACATTTACAAGTGTAAGCAGAATTTAGGAACTTTTTAAAGAATAATAATGATAACAGAAATCACATATTTGTTGTGTAGAAGTAATTAAATAGTTTAATTATTGCGAAGATAAAAAGCGAGTTAGCAAGATGGAGATTAGTAAAGAAGTAGAGAATAAAAGTTTAGTTGAGAGGGAAGAAATAGAGCGAGGTAAAATGGATAAAGTGATACAGTTTTTGACAGGGTTTAAACAAGATATGAATGCTAAACTGAATAGATTTGAGGTTAATATAAGACAATGTATAAGATTTTGCTGTGATAGTTTACCTCAGAAATTAAACGAGAATTTTGCTAATAATATGACACAAGTATCAGAATCAGGTGATGAAGTATGTATGGGTGATAAAGAAATATTAGCACAATGTGTAGGTAAGAATAGTGATGAAAATGAGAATGAAATGGTATTACAAATAAATAAAAAATTGTCAGGAATACAATGTAGGAGAAGTAACTGGTGAAATAGTATTACATATAAATAAATTAAGCTCTAAATGTAGCTATAAAAGTGAAACAGATATTTACTTACCAAACAATGAATGTAATAATACCGATGGTTATCAGGAGATGTATTTTGTAGATTCAAACACTCAGTGTCTTGATGTAAATTGTAACGTGTATGTACACAAAATGTTCTCACAAACACACATAATGATCTAGGTCACATTGGACACACATATCACACACCACACGAACTAAGTTTACTAAATGTCGAACAAAGAAATAACCACCACACAAACCTAACCTTAAAACAGTTTCATGGTAAAGATACACACACACAAACAGAAAAATTAGAAACCAAGTTAAGAATGCTTGGAACGCTCAGGTTAGCCAACAGAGTAAAATTGATCATACTAATGTTTCAAAAGTCAGAAGCACGAAAAATAAAATTGTAGGAAATTTCACTTTTGATATAGGACAACTTGAACAATTAATCATGTGTGCGAATCAACCAACATAAAACACAAAACAGACTTCTTTTGTATATAAATTCTATATAACTGGTTAAATTTAGTTAAAAGTGTTTGTATATTATTGTATTATTTTTTTCATTGTGATTAATTTGAAAATGGCAATTATACTAATAATTTAATGCAAATTTGTTGTGGGGCGCACCCCACATGGAATCAAGGAAGGATATTCAAACAAAATTGTGATATAATAGAGTAGAATAGGTTATTCAATGCTTATTTATTGTTATATTTTATGTATTTATGTTACTGATCATAGTTGGGGCGTTCTTCAAAATATATGGAAGCACATTGTTGAAGTATTAAAATAAAATTATTTTCCACATATTTGGAAGAGGGGCATTTGTAACGGTTGTTTTCGTTTAGGCCTCGATAATTGAAAAACATTCAAATATATTTAAATATGTGGTTTAGGAATCAGTATTGTCGTGTAAGAATAAGCAAGAAAAGAAACTGTTAAAATTCAGTAGGTCATGAGATGACACTACATGTAAATGAAATAATGTTAATTTTTTTGTGATTGGCAGTTTTAGAAATGAGATTACGCAATGTGTGACGTTGACCAGTAAAAATTGAGTTTGAATGGGAGTGATGGCAACGAGTAAAGAAAACCTGAATAATTTTGATAAAACAGCTAGGAAAGAAAGTGTCTTTCGATTGTGTAACGTTGAAGAGAACAGACGTGTTCTGGATTGTGGAATATTATAAATAGCTAACACAGACTTTCTGGAAATTGTAGCGACGAAACATAATTCGTGTGTAAAGTTTTGTACGAAAAACGGCAAACTGTAATTTAAATTAAATTAAAAAATTTGGATTTTTATAAATTAAACAAAATTCATTTATTTCTGTGTTTATTTAACTGAAGAACTCTTTCGATTGCGACCATGCCTGAGAAAAGGTTTCTCATGTAACTACTGCAGCTGCGCAGAGGATTTTAGACAATCTGTGTGCCAGATCGGTCCGAGAAGAGTTAGCAACCCGTAGCTTCATCATCTTCTTCTTCTCAGGGGGCTAAATTCAAACAGCAACCTCAGTCACAACACGGGACGAGTGCAGGTGAGAATCCTCCCGTTACACATCTTCTCATCTCATCACCAACAATCCCGCTACAGTTGTATGGCCAATTGGTTATACTGCAGCAAATATGGCCCGGCGCGGGCTGACACTTCAATATTCTTTCTCAATCGGAAAAGCTGAAATGTTTCTCAGTAGATGGAGGTTCAGCCGCTCACATATCGAGTGACAGCTTTGTCTCCCGCTGTGTAGAGAGGTGCTGGACTGCAATACCTCTATTAGCCAACTTTGGAAATACAATAAATAATTGACTTCACTTTGTTATAAATTAAGAAAAACTATAGACACTTCCAAATTATTACATTGAATTCTGTTTAGGAATCGTAAATTACACAAACGAAACTTAGACGGTGATATAAGAAGGTGTTTATCCTTATGCTTCTGTTCTAAGTTAAATTAATGCAAGTGTGAGTGGGTGTAAGAATACTTGAGATCCCACACTTAAATATATAAGTAGTACCCATTAATTACGTCTCTTCTTTTTGTAACTGCCCTAGCTTTCGTTTAATCCACAAACATTTAATTTGTGGCACAAGAAAGAGAATTTTAGAGCAATGTAACATTTTTGATGTCTTGTGTGTCTTCTTGACAGTTTTGTGGACTACCTGTGAATGCTTGTACTTACGCTAGTGTAGTATTCTAATTTTGTGACAAATAAGTTATTTCTTGTTCTTTTTGGAGTAATAGACTGTGACTGTCAAAGCTCTGAATATTAGCAAATGTTTATATATTCTATCTGTCTAAACCTCATACATCACATGCAGATCTTAGATATGTGTGTGTGTGTGTGTGTGTGTGTGTGTGTGTGTGTGTGTGTGTGTGTGTGTGTGTGTGTGTGTGTGTGTGTGTGTGTGTGTGTGTGTGTGTGTGTGTTCCAATCCACCTTTCTTTTACCTTTTACATGTTGGAGTTTCAACTATTGGTTGCTGAAAACATAAGCGACGTACTGCAGTAACACATTTCTAGTGTCGTTTCTGAAACTATAATGAATTCGAATTTAGTGCCCATTCTGCTTCATTACCTTATCCCTAGAGTACCACTTATCGAGGTGTAAGCGGATACTTGCTCCTCTATGCCTTAAGGTCGGGTCTGAGGATCCGAAGCTATGGATCAGATGGAGAACCAGGATGGCTGATTAGCCCGATGCCTGATGTGAGGGTGAGAGAAGTGGATGAGAGTAAGAAGGCGAGATGAAGATAGGAAAAGTGATGATGGAGCAATTGGTGGAATGATGGCGGGGTAAACAGGAGATCCCGGAGAAAAGTCATCCCAGCGTCCTGTTGTCTACAACAATAGTGCTTATTCAAGAGCGTAATTCTTATTAAAGTTGTATTTCAGAGCGGTCAATATTCTGAGTGAGCTGTGCAGACCGCAATTGCAATTACAGGGATTGTAAGATCAAGCCACTGAATCTGTTTCATGAGGTAGGTCCAGTGTTGCCGACCAATATCGCTCATACGACAAATATCAACGATGGCCAACCTATGTGTCAGCCAATCGGAGCAAATCGCAGACGGCGGCCCTCCCGCAATTCACAGCTCTACGAAATTTCTGCTTTTTCGGACAGATGTCTATAATTATTACTTTCACTGTTGATTGCCCGGTCATCACATCTTGCAAACGAACAAATGGGCAGATTGCAGCAACTTAAACTTTAACGTTGATCGGTGACCGTACGTTCAAACAAGCTCAGAGCCAATTACAGCTGGTAAACAAAGCAAACATCTGGTATCCAGCACGTACGCTCGCCAAGCTATTTAGCCATTGCTGCATACTTGTGAAGCAGAGGAAGCGATGTTTGGTACATTTACCACTGTATTCAGTCCAAGGAAGTCTTCTTCCTTCGAATCCATCTCCAAAAATTACCCCCCCCCCCCGCAATAAACATCTTCATTGCCAATACCGGACTGGTGTAGTCGCCATGTATAATAGTAAGCCTTACACAAAGGAGAGCCACAGAAGGTGATTTCGCCAGCAACGTTCTATCGGCAAAAACAACTTCCAGTTTGTTTATAAGACCAAGCATTGCGCACCGACCAGGGACATCCACAGGATGAGGATTCATACATAGCCTAAATTTAGGAATACGATTCCATCGACTTTTTTATATAAACAATCAGGATCACAAAGGGGAAAGGTAGAGTGGGAAGTCTGGTTTTACTTTATTTATTCATGTTTAGTTACATTTTGTTGCAACATTTTAGAATGAATCGGTGTGCGCACCCGCGCAAAAGTTAGCAAGAGAGATCCAGTTGATCATTTAAATCGGTCCACACCTCATGATATCTACGCATTTTGTATCGCTCTGCTCTGAGCCACTTTATGAATGCAAATAAATTACGATAATCTGCACTCAGGCAATAATGGTAGAAAGCCATTATCAACCACATTTGAGTCCGTGCATGTTGCCTTTCTTAATATTCCAGGACTGAATTATTGACACTGTCGTATATTCCACTCTGCTTCCAACCAGCACGTCGATTTTATGTTTAGTCCATTTCCAGATCTCAGATATGTTTTTGCAGGTGGCAATTCTGTGTATCTGCGTGTCCACTTTTCCACAACGTTTACACCATGGGACTGTTGCTAAATTATGTTTACATTTCTTTAATTCCGTGGGGATTAGTTCATTCACAAAGAAGTAAACGGACACTTTCCAATCACGTGGAACGTAAGTGTTTCGAAAAATTTTCCATATGCGATCCCATGTTGTATTTAGATATTTTGCAACAATTTGTTGGCACAGACAAATACTCCTTTAACAACTCGATGTACAAGTGTTTGGTCGTAAGGCATCCTGACTCCGTTGTAATCAATAGCAATAGATGTTGATAGTCCTTTACTACCTGTCGAAATGCAGAAGGTGGGGTCGTATATGAAGACGTCAGGCGATGACAAAGGTCCATGTCCTGACGACTTCCCTGTCCTTTGAGTGCGCCCAAAACAGAACGCAGTAACAGCGCTCTGCACTTCACGTACACATCTGTTAGATTCCAGCCTCCTTCAGTTATTTTCCGGCGTAACTGAGTTCGGGCTACTTTGTAGAACTAATTCCGCCAAATATAATAACCGAGTGCCCGTTCCAAACGCTGAGAGTATTTTTGGTACATTGGTATTACCTGCGCTGCGTACCATATTTTGGCTAAAACAAACGTGTTCACATGCCAAATTTGGGAACAAGATTTAAGTTTCGTGTTAACTGGGACTGCATGAGGTAAATGCAGGTATTAACAATTCGCGTCCAATTCCTCTCAATTAGATCTTCCAGCTTTGAGGTGAAAGTCAGCCCTAAGAGTTTTAGCGCCCTACTGCGGGTAAAAAGAGTATCTTCTATTGGCCAGTCATTCAATGTTAGTAGCTGCGATTTGTCAAAGTTGATTTGTGCTCCGGACGCCCTTTGGTGTTCCTTTAACAATGGTGTAACATCATTAAAGTTCCTCGAATTAGTAAGTATCAGGGTGACATCATCAGCATAATCGAAGATCCTCTCATCACTCAAAGGATGGGCTCTCTGTGCAAGGATATTCGTCATACCTCGAATCAGCGGTTCTATACACAAGGTGTAGAGAAGCATCCATAATGGACATCCCTGCCGTATAGATTGCAGGATCGGTACTGTTTGCGTGTAAAACCCATTTATTTGAATTCTCGAATGCGCCTTGTCATAGATGCGTTTAATGAGGCTTTGAAATTCCACAGAAAATCCAAATTGTCTTAAAACTCCCCAAAGATAGCCATGATGAACCTTGTCAAAGGCGCTGGTGAAATTCAGGGCTAAAATTGCCGCAGTTGAATCTGGGTACTGCTCACAAGCAATAAGAGTATCCCGGAGTGTCATGACAATGTGCGTAATTCTCCTTTCTGGAATACCTTTCTGGCGCTCGCGTTGCGATAATGCAGTTAGCTTTCTTCCCGACTAGTGATTCGTTATTAAAAGGCCAAGGTGACTGTAGCACTTGCGGCGAGTGAGGAGAGGTTGAAAGGGCAGAATGCATTGCTGGTTACCATAGCTTTGGATTCGATTCATAGAAGGTTCATGTTCTGCATTAACTCGTGTTGCCAACACATTAGAGGACCTTCTTCTTACTTTTTCGTTTATTTGAAAAGAAATTTGTTGGTAGAAGTGGTAACTCTCTTGAAGCCAGCCCGGCGTGTCATGTGCTATTGTTTATTAGCAGTTTGCATTCTGTGTAAAGACGTTGTTTTTATATGATCAGCGATTATTGTCTGATATACGAATTGTTTAATTTTTCATATTAAAGCGATTGTAAAATACAATGAGAACGTTAAGCTTAACAGGCTGTTCATGTAATACCTCATTAGGGAAATAGATAACAAATGACATTTCGTAGACATAATGAAAGCAAGGAGTATTTAAGTAAAGGCAATTTTATGGAGCTTTTGGATTTATATACAGAGGAAAGCCCCATCGAAATTCAAAACTACTATTCCAGTATAAAATCCGTTTTAGCGGTGCAGATTTTGCGAATTTAGGTTAGCTAATTTTCCGAGTCATCTAATTAATTCGCCCAGAACCGCGCCTGCTACTAAAATAAAATTAATACCTGCTTTATGAGATAAGCTAACTAGCCATGTGAGTATGGTACAGGTGGAATGAAGATAGTTCTAATAATACATTTAAACTATGGAAGGAAGTAAATGTAAAAGTATTACAGACGACATTGGATTTTCAGATATCACGTGTTTCGTCAGATTTAACAACAAGAAAAGAAGGGAGACGTCAAGATTCATTATAAATTAGATGTACTTAGAGAAATTTGGGAACTGCTTTCTTTCATATATTTCTCTGTTTCTCAGAGAAGAATTAATCTCTTTTAAGGAAGCCCCATAAATCCATAACTTTCTAATTTTATTATTAGCTTTTGGTGGTCAATGGTACTGACAGCTTGGATAAATCTAAATATATAGCTGAGTTGTATTCCTTTTCATCAATTATTCTTAGGGAGTTGCACACGTAGGAGGAAAATTGCTGTCTCACTAAGCAGTTACTTGGAAAACCAGATTGTTTCCCAGACAACGGGCTATTTCTCTGTTCGAAGCTTAAGAGGTGCTTGCAAGATAGTTTTTCCAAAATATTTGAAAACACAGATGTTATTGCAATGGTTGCCATATTATTTCTTTCCCCTTTTTGTAGACTGGTTTAAAAACAGCTGTTTTGAAGCAGGCAGGAGGAATTCTACTACTACGATATACATTACATAGGTATGTTAATGGACAGGAAACTAGATGAGAATATGTTTCGTAGTCTGATGTATCATTAATTACTATAAGCATTAGGGTTTTAGTTCCTTTATTATTTAAAGAACTTCAAATTTATTTTTTAGAACAAGGTTCATTGAGTCATTCATTAAGCTTCTGGTTTCACTGACAGTCAAGTTATATTTGTGGTTTGTTTACTGTTTTTATTAGGTTATTGCCTATGTAGACAATATATATGTTTTCATTTATTTTAAATTTTCTTTTGGACTAACATAACTGACCTGGATTAAGGTTCCTCTAGTTTCTTTTTTAATTACATTTCGTGTAGATTTTGACTTAATGCATCCTGCTTTGATTACTTTGTCATTTTCCTGCTGCTCTTATAAAACTAGCTAGAACCTCTTTGTGTATTAATTGTAGTAACATTTTTTAATATAGGACTAAAAGGATGAGATTTCAGTAAACTTAGTAGGTGGCATTTGGTTTCATAAGATTGTTTTACTCCATGTGCAATTCAGTTTTTGTTATTTCCAGTTGCTTTGTAATGATTTTTAGCACGAAAGCTTGTTAAAATACAATTGGAAGGTTTGTATGACAGAATTGAATATGCCTGATACATTGCCATTGCATATTCCCTCCTAAGTGTCTTTCCTAAGATGATATTTAAAACAGTGAATGTTATCATCATTTATTCCACATTATTTTTATAACCTCTATGGCTTGAGTCAAATTAACTGTAACAGGCAGCAGTAGAGCTTGAACACTCTAATGACTAAATCCATGATCAAGTTACTCAGATCTATATTTAAGTAACCTCAAATGATCAATTTTGCACTGTTGCCAATACTTTGCATTAGTAGTGCATCTAGTTTAAGTAATAGGACATTAGTGTTATTGTTTTGGGTTCTATATATACGTATGATTGTGAATTTGGAATTTAACAGTTCAATAACTGAACATTCAAGTTTTCTTTTATAAGGTTTCGTAATTATTGAGAATCTTAAATTTTATCTTAATCTTTACAAAGGTACAGATTTCACCTCAATTCAAAATGGATCTACATGAAAATGTTATCATTCTTCCTAAGCCAATGTTCACCAAGGGTAAGAATATTAGCTTCCTTTAGTTGTGTTGAAAGTAGGATATCTATCTCATTAAGTTTGTTACTTAGTGACTGATCATTCTGACAGATGTGTAGTACTTGTTTATTAGGCACTACCCAGTAATCAAATACCTTTTCCTTCTTCCTCTTTTTTACTTTTCCAGTTCTAGTTCTGAATCCAGTGGACTCTTAGAAATGTTTGCCCTAATGAAACTAGTGCCTGATAAAACATCTGATCCTCTGCATGTTTTTGTTTAGCTCATACACAGTTTGATCGATAATCTTAGTCACTCTAATGTGACCCATTACATGGTGTCACATATGTGACTCTGGTGGTGATTTGTGCCATGTCACTTGTGACATCATCCTCTCAGACTTCCTCTTGTATGTGACCATGTTGCTCTCTCTCTCTTAGCCCACCATCCATCGCAGATTAAACATGTGTACTTGTAGCTAACAGCATTGTGTGAGAGATGGCTGGTCTCTGACAATTATTAGGGCAAGGTAATGTTTCTGTTTGTGGTATCTTAGATTTAATACACTTAGAATTTAAATCATTTTTAGCTCTTTCATTGAATTACCTAAAAGTACCAACCTTTCCTACCGAGCATGAGTTATAAAAATACCATCTGACCCTACATATCCCTAGTCTGCTCTGCCCACCTGTTAGAAAACCTAAATCCAATTCCATCTATGCCCAGATCATGATAAATTGGTGTCAGGCGACAAGTATAATTCCCTTGAAAGATTAGTTTTAGCATTTCCAAATCTATTTTGCAAAAATTTCAATAAAGTTACGATTAATTGCCATAGAACACTTGTTGTCACCACATGTACAAATTTTTTTCTCTCTCACCATTTTGTTTCCATTTATCATAGTTTGCTCATTAGTTACACACAGATAATTATCTTGTGGATTCAAAAGCTTATTTTCTTTAGTATTTATTTTCTTCACGTGTTTCAAAATTTCAGTTTCGTTACCCCTTAAGCTGGTACACTTTAGATTCCCTTGATGTTCATGTGTTATGCTTGTTGGCGTTGTAATTATTAATATGTGATAGTTACAGCTAATTTTGAGCTAAATAAGTATTTTAAAGTAGAAAAACAGAACAGTTTAAGGTCAGGAGTGAGTAGTTTATGTAAAGAAACCCATGTTATTGTGTGCTAATATATATTCTATTGAGTAAGATAGTGTGGAGAGAAGTCACCACGTGTTTTCATGTATGTTAGCTAACTTTTTTTTAAGTGAAAGAAGTAGACTGGTTGTGAGCACCTTTTGATCAGCACAAATGCTAGTATTCTTTGATATGATATTGTGACTTTGTGGGTTCGTGAAATGAAAAGTCCAATTTCACCACTCAAAAATGTTCTTTATTTCCACCGACTTACAGTTAAACACTTGCCAATTACGCAGAATTGCGTACTGCACACAATTACAATTCACCAGTTCGTCCGTTACAATTTCACTTGTACTCACGATTACATCAACTCCGATACTCATACACAGTTACGTACAGTCTTCCGTTGCACAATCTTTTCATTCATTAACACGTCACTGACTAACACTGCCTTCTTACACCAAGAACTGTCCCTCACTCACACACTAAACTTCTGACTAGCTGTAGCCCTTTTTATAGGCATCTCGCCATCTTCTCAGCTTTTCTTGTTCCCAGGCGAAGATTCCAGAAGTTTGAAAGATCCCGTAATTTCCAGAACAGGTGGAAGAGAAACAGACCGCACAATCATGTTTTTTCCCCCAGCCATCCCTGTCACCACTATAAGACGGACGAGGGGGAGGCGTGGCTAACACGGACCTCCCCTGTCTTCCGCTCTCAGCTGCTTCCATAGGGTGTTCCAAAGCCCGGGTGACAATATTTATCTATGGTCCTAGTGGGTAGGACCTAATTTTGCTCCTAACTGGGAAAGGAATTCCTAATTAGCTCTGCTTCACGTATGTTCAATTTTTGTTTGTATATTTTTTTACATCCATTAATAATTCTGCATAACATGCCTTAGGGCCTTAAAAGTACTAAGTTCCATCACATTGTACTTATCCTTGTAATAATGGTTTATATTCTTTAATACTATTTTTAGTATGACACAGATATTTTCATCATATCTGAAGCAAATATAGATCGACAAAAGGAAAATTTTTATAAATTTTTAAAATATAACACAAGTATATTAGAAAAACATAGATAGCAAGTGGTATACTTGCTGGCATCAAATAATGTGTAAATGGAAAGTTTGAAATTGTAAAAGAAATGAACCAAGATGACACCTCTGAAATAATTAGAATAACAGCCTGCAAACAAAAACATAAATTCAAAATCTATGGAATTGACAGCCCACCCAATAACAACCACGTCAGCCTAGTAGATAGTGACAATAAGACAATCATAATTGGCGATCCCAATTGACATTCTTCAAGATGAGGCTACAGTGATAATGATAAAGGTGGCATAATCATTGAAGAATTTGTAGATACCAACTTAATGAAAATACTGCTCAGGAATGAAGACCCAAAAACCTACATACACTACACAGGACAGTCAACCAATCCAGATATCGAGATCATATCAACTGATCTAGAAGATAAAACTACAAAAAAAGTAATCGAAGACAGTGGTAGTGGACACAGAGCCATAATAACAAAAACAAACCTAAATTAACAACCATCCAACACAAAAGGAAAAATAAGCCTAAATGGAACTTCAAAAAGGCACATTGGGAAGAGTATAAAATTACATCAAACAAATCCCTGAAGGAAATTAAACTAGAACAAAACATAAATGAAGTAATGAAAGAACTAATGCAGTTCTAAAAGCTGGAAAAAAGTGTACTCCTGGAAGAAAAATTCATAAATATAAACCTTTCTGGAATGAACAGCTAGCGCAGCTCAAATCAAAACGAGACAAAGTCAGAGAAAGAGCAGAAAGGTCACAAGATAAAACAGATGTTATGGAATGGCGAAAAGCACAGGCACAGTTAAAACAGGCTATAAAACTGTCAAAAAAAGAGAGCTTTGAAGAATTCATAAACAAATTAGACTATAGAACAAATAGTACCAAAGTACACAACTACATCACACAAATAAAAGGAGAAAACCAACAAAATCAGCCAATAATTGTTGATAATAAAGAAATATATGAAGAAACCCTTATAGCAGAAAAGCTAGCAACATACTACAAAACTAGTAATACATTAAAAAATAAAAACAAAAAGCAGAATAAATACCTAAGGAACAATAACCTTCACAAAGCATCCAACTTCCAAAATATCTTCAGTGAGCCATTCACATTTCCAGAAATAAAACAAGCAATAAGGACACTAAAAAGTAAAAAGAGTCCAGGCCCTGGTAATACACATCCTGAGCTACTAAAAAATTTAGGGCAGGAAGCACTTCACACCCTACTAAAAATTTTCAATAACATTTGGACCACCAGAAATAATATACCAACACTGTGTAAAAAAGCAAAAATAATACCCATCAAGAAGAAAGGAAAACTGGACAGTCGATAGATGGTTACAGATCGATATCATTAACTTCAAACATAGCAAAACTTCTACAAAGAATGATAGCTACAAGACTGACATTTTACCTGGAAACACAAAACATAATAGTCCCTGAATAAGCCGGGCTTAGGAAAGATAACTCAACAATACATCAGGTTGTAAGACTCACACAAGACATTAAACAATAGTTTAATAAAAATAAGACTTCTCTAGCACTATTTGTTGATTTCAAAGGTGCATTTGATAGAGTATGGCGAGAAATGCTACTATACAAAATGAAAACATATGGCATATCAGGTCACATGCTAAATTGGTTTCAAGCCTTCTTATCTCAAAGATGGTTTGCAGTGCAGTACAAAACAGCCACATCCAAATGGAAACAAACCTAAGTTGTGTTACCCCAAGGGTCTGTTACAAGTGCTATTCTCTTTAATATATTTATAAATGATCTAGTAGATGCACTGCAAAATCTAGATAACACACAAGTGGGAATGTATGCCGACAACCTAGTAATATGGACCTCAGAAAAGAATATCATTTCTGGGTAACATTATAAAAAGTTACAAACAACAATGGAGAATGCAATTATAATATTAGAGCAATGGACTAAGCCTAACAATATGGAGATAAACACAAAAAAAGTCCAGTATCAACTGTTCACAATGCAACACAAAACAGAAAATATATGTCTGCAAATCAATAACAAAAATTTACAAGAAGCATCTACAACAACATATCTAGGAATAAAACTAGACCGGAAACTATCAATGACAGAACATGTAATCAATGTAACAAATAAGATCAAAAAAAAAAAAATCTTAAAACGCCTAGCAGGAAAAAAATGGGGTGAAAATATGGACCTCCTTAATAACACATACAAAACATACATAAAACCCAACTTACTATTTGGAGGACAACTGTTGGCAACAGTAAACAAGAAACTCAAAAGGAAAATAGAAACCTCACAAAACAATTCACTAAGAATAATAATAGGAGCTATAAAAACTACACCAATTGCTATACTACAGAGCTTCCCAAAAAATATGGCCATAGAACTGGAACATGAACTAAAGGCAAATACCCTAGCACAAAAACTGCAAGTTTACAGAAATAGACACAAGTGGTATCACACAGCAGATAATATAAGCAACCTAAAACCCAAACAAGCTTCAGAACCTACATCAATAACTCAAAGCACAAGAACATAATAGCAACAAATATAACAACAATAGAGGAAACTAGCCCAACAGAATATATTAATATATATTATAAGAATGACCTGTTATATACAATACATAAGCAAAACAATTCACCAGATTAAATGAGGGCAATAGCAAAAGCCACAAAAAATGAAAGATATCCAGAAAAAGAATGGCTCCGAATATATACAGATGGCTCCTTTATTAACAAACAAGATGCTGGTGCAGGAGTATACTGCAAAACTTTTGCACAATATCTAACAGTAGACGAAACTTCAAACCATTATGATGGAGAACTAACAGCCATAAAAGCAGCACTGCAGAACATCCTATACAGACCGTACATAAAGCACAGCATAGTTATCTTAACGGATTCAAAATCGGCCATAGATGAAATTGTAAATTATAAAAACAAAACAACAAGAAACATCAAAGATATAAGAAGTTTGATTAAAGCTGTTGAATCAAGAAATCGTATCACCCTGCAATGGATCCCAGCCCATGTTGGACTTTTAGCTAATAAACATGCTGACCAACTAGCAGAAAAAGGTGCAATTCAAAATATAAAACCTGTAAGACAAATTGAAATTAATAATAAATTAAGCAACATTAAGCTACATTATAAAAGAGATCAGAGACTTGATAAAGAAGATAAACTAAAAGACAAGGTTATAAGAACATTGGAGACAAAACTGACATACAAAAATTGCCAAGAAAAACTGCAATGGCCCTATTTAGAATGGAAACTGGCCATGATTGTCTTGCAGAACACCTTTATAAAATACACTGCATACCTACACCTAACTGTAAAGAGGATGTCATCATGAACAAACACCATTTGGACAAATGTAATGGTCTCAAAAGTGGGAACCTACAGGCTTTATATTGGGAAGCTAGGGGGAAAATGATGCAAATCAACTAATCCCCAGTGCCATTAGTCAACAACATTTTTGGTATTTGCTGGTTTCTTCGAAATTCAATTTTTGGTTTGTGTGGTAACTTGTCTTTATAGGAATTAGTATGTGGTTCATCATGTCCCAGCACCATAAACAGATATCTAATTTACCAATTGAGTCCTTGTTAGAATCATTTGAAGAGGCCTCCAGTTTTAGTAGTACTAGTAATACTGAGCTTTGTCTACTCCAGATTAAGTTATAACTCCAGTAATGCAACCCCCTGTATTTAGGCCTGTAATTGAACCATTATATTTTAGTAATGTTTCTTCAAAATCATAATTTGACTTTCTTAGAAATTTTGAAATGGTAGCTACAGCTAATTGGTGGAACGATAAAATGAAATTGAAATTCTTTCCTTGTTACTTCAAAGATTCTTCTGCACAATGGTTCCAAACTTTTTGACATAGAAATTTGCACCATGATAGGATATTTTTAGCTACTAACATTCTTACTGCATTTCAAATGAGCTATACAGTTGATTTGTTAGAAATTAAATTTAGACAGAGAGTACAATTGGGAACAGAATCTGTAACTGATTAAGTGCATGACATGTTGTCACTGTGAGACCAAATTAACCCTTCTATGTCATAAGCTGAACAGATTAAACATTTGCTAAAAGGTTTTAAACTTCTGTTTGTGCAAGCTAATTAACTACAATTAGTTGATGATGTTTTAAGTGTCATTTTTAAAGTACACTAAGCACAGTTTTACATACAAAATAGACAGTAGTTCATAGCTCAGTCCCATTTCAATACTACAGTGTAGTCTACTTTAGGGGTTATCCCACGTGTAATGCCACAACTGATGCCATCTACCAGTACTGCATCTGCACCTGCTGTACCTATTGCAGAACTAATTAGAGTAGAATGGTTATGTACACAGTTCAATCAGTTTCAGCCATTACCATCAATACCTGTACAGCCAAGCCAGCCTCATTTTCAGTTGAAGCGCAATCAACCTACTGGGCAATCTTTAGGTCACCAATATCAAAGTGACCCATCAGTCACCTATTACAGATGGAACAGAAGAGGTCACACAGTGTGAGCCTGTTGCAGTCAGATGCCACATTGAAAAAACCACCAGTGCCAGCCTCAAGGGAACAGACTTAGTGACAGCACTGCCACGCTCCAGCCAGGCTGTAAACCATCAGAAACCAAGTCTACAGGTACCTCAGGCACCTATACGCCATCAGTACAAGGCAATGTAGCTGCTTTATCAAGTCAGATCTTACAAATTCAAGGTACAGGTAATAGCAATGATGTTAATGTTTTACTTGATACAGGTAATTTAGTTAGTATTCTTGATGCAGTTCATGTTAATGATGTTTCTAAAATGCAACATATTGAGATGATGATGAGAACAGCTGGGAACAAACGCTTAGATGTACCCTATCGTACTGCTGTTGAATTTGTCATTATCAATACTCTTCTTCAGGAAAATGTTTTGGTAGTTAAATATATGACACATGACTTAATTTTAGGCAATGATTTTCTTAATTTTTTTGTATTGTTAGTATGTGCATATAGCTATGCTTTTTATTTTAACTTTAGTTTCATTTATTCAGCTTAAATAAGGATAGACTATTTTGGAAATGTTATTCATGTTGTTCATCTATACTCTATATGTCATTATAAACCAGCTTTATTGTATATCATATTCTGGTATAACCTGTTGCAGATTTCTTAAATTAATTCTCTCTGGAGTCCCAATTTGTGATTGTTCAAGTCACCATCGACTGCGAGTACAACTTCCTCTGGCCTGGCACTCTCAGCACATTTGCTACTCACTTTTCTCATCGAGTATGGGAAGTGGTTCCCCCTAAGCACATGTTACCTTCAGAGGATACCAACAAGGCCAGTAGGTCCTCTTAACTAAACAATTTAACAGTGAGTTGGTGCATCACAACATTGTGGACAGTGATTCATCAAACTCATTCATCAGTGGAGTTGTGTGACAGTGCTTTTTTTTTATTACTTTTTTGCTTGAGGCTAAAATTTAACATTTTAGAAGTAACTTTTATTTTACTGAGGATTCCATTATTATAATGCATACATTTTAATTATATATACAATGTAAGTCTCTTTTTTCAGAGTATTTTTAAAATTATTATTGTTAATTAAACAAACTCTACAATTTGTAACTCACTATCAGAAGCAAAAGACCTTATAATGTTAATCAATGTGGGCGTTGATTCCAGTGGACCAGGAGGAGATGTCACACAAGTGACTCTGCTGGTGAGTTGTGCCACGTCAAGTGTGACGTCACCCTCTCTGACTTCCTCTTGTACGTGACCATATTACTTTCTCTCTTAGCCCACTAGCCATCACAGAGTAAACATGTGCACTTGTAGCTAAGAGCATTGTGTGTGAGATGGCTGGTCTCTGATCATTATGAGTAGAAGGTAATGTTGCTGTTTGTTGTATCTTTCATTTAATATACTTAGACCTTAAACCATATTTAACTCTTTCATTGAATTACCTAAAAATCCCTATCCTTCCTACCAAGCATGAGATTCTGAGCCTATGTGTCCCTAGTCCGCTCTGGCCACTTTTAGAAAACCTAAATCCTGTTCTATCTATGGCCAGATCATGACAATGGTTTATCGGATTTCCTCAGACACTGAGCTCATTATGTCACACAGCAACCTCCCAAAACAGGAGTATCCTTTGTGGCCAAAGAGAATTCTTGATGTCCCATCCACAAGTTCTTGTCTACATAGGTGCACTACATAGTAGAACATGGTCAGTTTAACACTTTGTTTATTTGCATAACTCTTCTTTGTGTTATGTAATGTTGTCTGAGATGCCACTGATAATTATCTTAACATCAGATAATGTCATGTTATATAAGATTTGGATCTTATATAATATACGAGCTCCATTCTAATGCCAATCATTTCTTAAGTTTGTACAACCTGTTTTATGCAGCTGGATCAGGCATATACCTACAGTGACAATGCCATGATTGCATTCTTTAAAGTTAAGTCTTTCAACTTCATTTTGTAACTCATTTAGCTTAATGCCTAGGAAGCACTTCATGTTGAATCATAGATATTTGTAAACTATCCTTAAAGCTTTAACATTGAGTTGCTTACTACTAGAATATCTGGCAATTTTTTGCCTTCAACAGTGTCAACATCTGGGGTCACAAGCTTTATGTACCTGTTGTCTTCCTGTTTTTGTTATCTATTAGAACTTTATACCTACTTTTTACCTATATTTCATTGTTTTTATTTGAATACTGCATATAACTGTATTTCTTCATCCCATGATCTTCTTTTATCATTATATATTACCTCAGCTTATCCAAGGCCCATAGCTAATAACTTGGTTTTTAGGCACACTGTTTGTCCCTTGTAGTTCTGCGTTATTCTTCTTCAGATCTTGAATTTATTCTCTCAAAGTAAAAAAGCTCCTTCTAAGCTTGTACTCTGTTCTATTTTAAAAATATGGTTTCCACTTCTGAGCCCTTTTATTTATTTTTTAGTAAATCCTTGTTCAGAATATAATTATTGTAAAATCAAAGATACCATTTCTTTGTAATGTAAGCTGTAAGTCTCCAATTCAGATGTGCAAAATTAACCTGTTTTTATCTCCATATTAGATTGATGCTTTAAGTCTCCTTCATTTACTTGTTTTCTGTCATTAAAATGGTTTGACCTAAAAGGTCTGTGGGTGTTACAGTGGCGTACTTGATACCATTATTGCTCATTTTAAGCTCCATGCTATAAATAACCATTCCACTTGCTACCATTTTAGTCCAATTAATATAATATTTCCATATGCATGCTCATAGTTTGATAGGCTATAGGCTAATTTGAGCTTCAGTTTACTCCAAACATTCACAGAGCCTTTAGATATGTAGTGTTAAAGGTCACTTACCTTAATTATTTAAAATGAAAATCTGCTTCTCTTTTCCAGATGTATGATCACATGCTTTATATTTAATCATACCAAGGGTAAAAAAAGTATAAAAAGAAATATACAAATGTGAATATGAAATCTTCCGTAATGTATCAAAGTGATACATCCATAGTGTGATATGTTTTGACTTCAGGCACTCTTAAAGTAAGCAATTTACGATATCACCACAGACAACAATTAAAAGCTAAAATCTAATATGTTACATTCACATTATAAGTAATTCTTATTTCCTTTTGGAAATCTATTCTGTTTCTAAACATTTAATGATAATATAATGCCAAGGGTAAACATTTTTCACAAATGTTACCCTGTATTAATGCATTTTGATCTCTTGTGAGGACAGTATAAAACAGTGCTGTCCAACCTTCTCATATGCTCGGGCACATTTTACCCTTACATAATGAGAAGAGGGTGCTGCTGCTGCTGCTGCTGCTGCTGCTGCTGCTGCTGCTGCTGCTGCTGCTGATCAGTGTAAAAGTATTTAAAAGAACTACATTTTAAGTTGCTTAGGTTTCAACTTGCATAATTAATGTGTAGTTTGGCCATGCATGTTCTCTGTAAGCGCAGAAAAATCCAGTGTGTAGCTGGAAGAAGCTGTTCTTAAGGCGTCATTTATATGTGAATCTGTTAAACTGGATTGGTATTTATGTTTGATGATGCTCATAGATGAAAATGCGACCCTGCAAATATATGTCGAGCTAAAAGAAGAATAAGTTTTTAAGCAACCTGTCCACCAGAGTCTAGAATAGGTTGAACTTGATAAACATGATTTCAAAGATAAATTCTCTTGAGGATTTAAAATTTCCATTTCTAATTCTTCAAGATTACAATTCGCAAAGATCTCACATAAGCTATCTCCAAGTTCAGTAACGTCAAATGAAGCGATAAACATTATCACTGGCTCAAGTGTTGAAAACTGGCTAACCCTGTTACTAAATTCTGTCACACACTACTGCTATATAATAAACACACGGGTTTTCCTCTGAATTCCACAAAACAATACTGCTCCTCCCAATCACTATTATAACTTTAAGTTCTTTGTCTCTTAACCATATTATATTAAGAACATTCAACCAACACAAAACACAACAGTGAACCTACATTCACAACTTTGCAACTTATACTGAATGTTTGTTTATAAAAACCTGACTCCTACATACCTATAAACAAACCGTCCCTTTCGTTATCACTACTAGCAGTAATGTTTAGAGGAGTGAACTTACTGCTGTGATAAACCTTAGGTGGATTGAAATGACTCTGCATCCAGGTATATTATTCATTGAAGAAATAACGATTACAGTTTCAAGTGTATAAAAGCAAGATTTCTGGTCATGGGTGTATACTAAGATGTTCACAGGAAAGTAATTTTGTGCTGAAATATGATTTAAATTAGAAATTCTCAGAATAAAAATTGGCTCAAGAAGGGCACCAGGAAATCATGGGTGTCATGGGTCTCATGGCACCCTCGGGTGCCTCTTTGAACAGAGCTGGTATAAAATATGCACTAAGATCATTCATATTATGGTCACTATTATTTTACTTATGAGGAATGTCCATGTGTTCAGGGTAGAGCATCCAGCAAGAGTTAGCCATCATCCAAATATCCTATGGTTCCTGGTAACATTGCCCTATGTCTTTGATATTCTTATGGAAGCTGTCATTCTGTTTCTCATCTACAGCAGCCAGGTTTGAAAGAAAAAGGTCAAGCTGCAAATTTTTTAAAAAATAACTTCAAACTCTTTGAATATTCTAGGAATTTGAATGTCATCAACATGTTTCCAACTATGTCAGTATACTATGAGCTAAGATTGTTTCCCAAGAAACTTAGAATGACATACTCAAAGGCAGTCCACACTTCTCTCTTTTTGTGGCATTCTTCAAATGAAAGAAATCTTCAGCTAGCATTGGTCTCTGAATATTGGGGCCAGTGAATTTGCCCTGTTTCAATTTAGCATCTGACAAATCAGGGAATCTCTAACATAGAGATTTGTAACAGTTGTCTTAGATAATGCCTTCACAACCTGCATCATTATACCCAATTTCATGTGCAGAAGTAGCAAGGGTACTCTCTCTCTCTCTTTCCTATATGGGGTCATGGTCAATATTTTTGTATTTTTATCCCCTGGAACCAATTACATCCTTTTAAGCTATTGTTTGTGCTCCAAAGGTATGTCCTGAACCCATATCATGATATTGTCAAATTACTATAATCCATCCAAATTTGATCCTCATAGTAAGTGGTAGTAAGAAGTGCCTTAATGTTGTCATATGTTTCTTTAAGGTGCACAAAATGGTTGATAGGTGTTGAGGCATACATGTCTACATAGCGCAGCATAACTATCTTCAAGCTTCTTTTAGAAGAGTCAGTAAAGTCTGAACTCTTCTCACACATACAGGATGTTGAACTTACCCATCCAACCTTGGATATCCCTGCATTACACTAACATGTTGTTTTTAGCACAATATTTTGTGAATATCAAGTCCTTTTTTCTGGAAAATATAAAGGACATAACAGCTGCTAACATAGATATGTGTTTTATGTAGTGTTGTCTACAGGAGCTCTGGTTGGTTCTTTAATGGTCACAGATCACAGACTAGATCATTTATATTCACCTGAGTGAGCAAAAGGGACCTCATCTGAGCCCACTTCAAACTAAGTATAGTTTTATCTATTAATTTTTAGATGAGTCGTATTTATTACACTAAAAATTAATAATTATTTCGCTTCACTGTGGTGTTCCAATACAGTTAAATCTAAGTATAGTTTGTCTCCCGCTCAGTATGTGTGTCATCAGTCTGCAGAGGCCATGGAAGATCTTTATTTGGTGCACCTGGAACAGGATGTATTGCTGAGCCAATGTTGTTTGGATGCTCAATAGGGATTAAGTACATTTAATGGACTGCTTAAAAACATATGATCTAAAAGATGTAATAAGCACTCCAATTAGGAATACACCCACCTCAATCATCTACTATTATTGATCATATATTTACCAACATTAAAACTGGGTATTCAGCAGAAGTTGTTAACTATCATCTATCAGATCATTATGCACAAATGATTCAAATAGATAATATCACTGCCAATACAATTGAAAAAAAGTAGATTTGTCAGCTACCGGAATATGAATGATGAAAGTGCAACTAAACTCAAACATGAACTAGAACATGAAACGTGGCAGACGATGTACTCAATGAAAGGAGTTAAATCAAAGTGGGAAAGTTTTTTTGATAATTTGAACATGCATTTTAATGAAACATTTCCAATTATTATAAAAGGGGAGAATGCTTGGAAAAGTAAAAACGTACGACTAAAAGTTGAGGGAGTATTTGAGAAACAAAATGAAGGATGCATATGAATGGTTCAAATCAACAGGATGGGAACATTATAAAAACAAATAAAAAAAAGTGAAGGAGGATTTTCATAAAAAATTTAGTTGAGATGCAAAAATTGCAATATAAACTTCAATTAGATACTTGCAATAATATTACTAAGGTTACCTAGAATATCATAAATAAGGTAAAATTAAAACCCAAAAAGCCTGAAAATATTGTAATAATTAATGATGGTAAAATTGAGAAAAATCCAGATGTTATATGCAGTATTTTTAATGAACACTTCTTAAATATTCCAGCAACAAGAACTCCTAAGCCGAACAATGTTTTGCCAATTTTAGAAGGTCATCAGTCTTTGGTGAAATCTTTCTTTTACCATCTGCCTGTCTTTCATGCTGGTGTGGTGCCATGTGGCAAAGGTGCTGTTGTGTTTTTAGGTCATAAATGGCCTGTTTTGAAACCTTTAGATCAGCAGCTATACGAATTACAGAGGTACCTACCTCTAACAGAGTTAAAGCACAAGTCTTCTCCTCACAAGTGAGCTTATTGAGTCCCACTTTGTATATGGGATGCAGAAATACACACCTTCAAACACAGAACTGAGATCAAAAATCGGATGACAACACACAATAAATAATTTCCTGTAATCAAGCACCAGAGGTAGACTGAGACCTGGGCTGCTAATGAAAGGAAGTTGCTGCTGTGCACTCGAGAATCATGTGATTTGTAGCTCCACCTGCCTTTCTGTGTAGTCGTGGGAGAAGAACAAACTGAGCACACTGTGTATGTAAAGATTTTCCTGGCATTTCAAAATGTAAATATTTCCATTGTGGTGACTAATGTTGTTAGTCAGCATGATTTTAGAAACAACCACTCCACTGTAACTGCTGCAACTAAATTTCTTGGAGATATTATAACCACCCTAGAAGATAGGAATAAAGTAGCTGATATTTTCCTGGACCTTACTAAAGCTTTTGACTCCATTGATCACAACATATTACTGCTGAAGCTGAACAACTATGGAATAAGGGGATTGGCAGAACAATTAATTTCATACTATTTTGTAGATTGAGGGCAGTGTATAGAAATTCCAAGTTATAATGGTAATTGTAAATGCATGTATAAGAGTAAAGAAGGAATTCTGCAATATGGGGTCCAGCAGGATTCGTTGTTGGGACCTTTACTTTTTGTATTGGTTATATAATTAAGGATATCCGTAGTGTCTTAAGGGGAGGCATCGGTGAAATATCCTAAAAAATGACAAAAAACGACATTTTCCGTTTTTTGCGTTAAAATTATGTTTAAATATTGTAGTTTCGGAATCTACCATCGGTTAGGCCCTAGCGCCATTTAAAGAGCTGCAGCATCACTATTTAAATGCCCATATGCGGGTGGGCGTGGCCATTTATATTCCTTTTGCTAGTGTGTCGCAAAGAAATTGATGGAATTCTCAAGTTTAAAATACACGGTTTGACTCCATACACCAAGGTAATCTGCAGAGACATCTTCTGGATGCTTGTGGATGCTACTGAACCTGTCTGCTACCATTTTTAATATATTATTTCCCACTTACTACTTTTGATAGTATACAAACATTTTCACTGACATGTAGTTTTTGTGAAATATGGTTTACATGCAAGTGAAAGCTGTGGATAGCAGCTTATATTAAATTAATATTGTTTAGAATAGGAATAAAGTCTGATTTAACATCGTATTGCTTTCTTGTTGCAACAGTAGGTATATTATTCATACCAAGTTAGGTTAGGAGTACAGTGGCTATTTCGAAGCAAAATATAATCAAACTTTAGGGTTTTCTAGCCATAATAGTAAGTAATGATACTAGAATGCTCTGCTTGAGGTAAATGTTAAGTGAAAACATATTATAGCCCAAAAGTTAACAGTGATTCTAGTAGGTCACCTTTTGATATAAGTATAAGAATGGTTGTGGCTGGCCCCATAGCTCAGTCGGTAGAGCACCTGCCTGCCATGCTAGGGATCCGGGTTTGATTCCCGGCAGTGGGTGTGGGGAATTTTCTCCGACCAAGATAATTCCCCATCTTCCCCAGAGTCTAGAAGTATGAATAAGAGTGTGAATGTGTGCGTGATCTAATGATTAAAAACCAAAGATAACGAGTGAACACCTTCAGTATGTTCCAAAGGAGAACGGCCGCCGATATGACCATAACAGTTAAAGGCGGGGTATAAATGGAACAAGGAAAAAAAAAAAAAAATGAATGGTTGATGTATTTCTGGGCATTGGTAAGGGTCATATTTCTAAGCAGAAGTTTTGTATGACCATGGGTATGAATTGCATGAACTATGCTACTTACAATTTCCATCTGATAGACAAAAATAATGAGATTCGTTAGTAATATTCTACAGGAAAGTTACATCAAAGAGAAGCCCAGAATTCTACTGAAAGCTTGCATGGAGTAAATGTCACAAAGAAGTTTTTGAATTAAGAAAGAAATTGCAAATTGCAGTGATTGCAGCTATTGAAAAAAGAAAATTGAGAAAAATTCAAGAAAATTCTATTATATTCCTTAAATATTCTCCTTCAGAACCATTAGACATGGGCAAATGAGTATATAAATATATAGTTTTGTAACTATTATCTAAAGTAACCAGAATCCAAAGTTCCATTCATTTATAACAAAAATGGTAAAAAAATTGCAGCAAAATATTAAATTATCAGTTTTTTGGTAAAAGCTATTGTAGATAGAAAAAGTATAAAATAAGAGCCAAAAGTAAACAAATTAAAGAGAAAGAAGGTAATAAGATAGCTGTAGGGCCTGCATATGATGCATGGAGTTTTCAAAGTAAAGAAAGTAGTGTAATTTCTATATAAATCTTTAAATTCATTTTTCTCCACTTTCAATTTTTGAACATTTTTGTATCTTCAAAATGCTCCAACTTCTGCAATTCTCAACGAATTTGTATTAAACTTTGCATACATATTCCTCAATAAATGTTTAATAAAAGTTGGTATTTTTGTTGACTTAAATTAAATAGTTTATTTATTATTGAATTTTAAATCTCAAAATTGCATAAAGTTAAGAAAAATTTAATATATTCAAACAAATTTTTTTTTTCTCCAAAAATACTTGACACAAACTTTAAAAGTATAGCAACTTTTGTAACTGACGTACAGAGAAACCTGAATCTGAAGTTTAAAGTTTCTAAAAGAAAAACTGTATGACCTGGGATTTCTTATTTAACATACAAAGTCGTACCATAAAAAACACTAAATATTTTTTTGCTTTAAAATACTGTTTAAGATAGAAAGATGAATTTTGAAAGCTTAACTATATTCTCTATACCCCAACTAATGAGAAAATTTCAAGCAGTTCTGATGTAAACTCTGGATTTTAGCATTTTTCACAGATGCCTCCCCCTTAAACTTGAAATTCTTTTCCTATGCTGATGATACCACTGTGTTATGTTTGCATAGATCTATAGACAATCTTGCTGTAAAAATAAAAGTGGATATAGCCCAGCTGATGAGCTATTTCAATTCTAACAAGTTAGGATGAAGTAAGACAAAAATATTAAATTTTATAGTTTGCCACAGACAAGTGAACAGTTAATAACCAAAGTAGGTAATAAGCATGTTCTTGAAAGGATCAAACCTCTTCTGTAAACTGCAAACAAGAGACAGACATATTGATCAGTCTGTAATAACATAAGTAAAGGAGGATATATATTAAAATATTTCTCTAGATTCTAAAACCTAAGTTTATTACACACAATTTACTATGGTGTAATATATCCTCATTTGCTTTATGGTATAGAACTCTGGTGTGGTGCTGCAAGAGTGCATATGAACAGAGTGTTAACATTACAAAGAAAGTGTATAAGGATAAATTCAAATGTAAGATCTGACCATCCATGCAGAGAGTTATTTATCAGAAGTGAAATTCTTACAGTTGTATGTATATCATGTACTGCTTTTAAAACATGGATCTAAAGACACATCAAAACATTGTGAGGTGCACAAGCACAATACTAGAAGTCAGAGTAATGTATATAGATTTATCTGTACACACAAAGAGTTTTCTGACAAAGATCCATTAACTATAGGAGCAACTTTTTATAATAAACTTTCAATAGAACTTAAAACATTATGGATTAACTCATTTAAGCCTAAATTATAGAAATACCTTGTGAACAAACCTCTCTATAGACTGGAAGAATTGTCAGCAAAGGCTTGTGTGAATGCATGTGTGTGTGAGTGCGCAATAGTTTGTAATAAAATTAATAAGTGTATTGTAATACTTGTAATTTAAATGGTGACATGACCATACTTGTAACATATTTCCAAGTACACAGTTAATAAAGAATCACCATCGCCACCGCCACCGCTGTTACTCTCATTGTTCTTCTTGATAGCTTTTACCTTACTGGTCAGTATCATTCTCTTACAGCTGCCAAACTACAGGGATGACCAATTGTAATGATTTATTTCTTGCCGCTCACTGTCATCAGTCTTCTATATACATAACATATGAGATTTGTAAAGCCCATGCATTAATAATTTCACCTAGTTTCATTCCAAAATGTGCAAGGTAGGCCTTTGCTACAAAGGCAGTAATGCGTTACTCTTCTGGTAAAACTATAAAACCGAATGATGATAATTTAACCTTTCATGTCAAGTTAATATTTTAAAATCAAATCGGCAAAAACAGGATATCATGGAAAACATTTAATGCTCAAAAAGGGATTAATAGACATAAACTGTATATTTTAACTAAGTCTTATATACTGTGGAGTAAGGTTTCGTCTAGGGGAAAGTCACCCGGTATCAGATGGAACTCTTTATCGGACAGTTCAGTTTCTGATTTTCAGTACAGTGTGTCAGCAAATTTAGCTCAGGTAGAGTTAATGCTAGACCTTCTAGAGGCAAGTCGGAAGGGGAACATTGTGTGACTGTGAACAAACAATTGATCATGTAAAGGAGAAGTTTCTTATTTCTGACCTGCTTCCTGCTGTGCCAAGATAATCTTCTGAACCTCATTGTACAATACTGGTGAGTCAAATCTACTTTCCAACATTGCAAATTATTTAGCATATGTTGATTAAAACTATGGATGAAGGCATTGCTTTTACAAAAGTGTGTTAAGTGTAGTGACTCATTCACCTTTTATGTGTTATGCACCCAATATTGGACAAGAATTCAAACACAGTATTCGACATACATATCTTTAGCTTTCTTATCAATTCTTTCATTTGGTTTGTTTCACACAAATAGAGGAAACTGGATGGCAGAACAAAAGAAGTTAGCAAATTGAAGCACCTAATAATAGTGGGGGGGGGGGGGGGGGGGGCAGAACTGAGCTTTTGGGAAGCAAATGGTGGTCCTATGTCCCTAAAGGCACATAAGGAGACAGACTGAATTTCATTTCTGCAGGAAAAGAAACAAAAGTGAAACCTGTCATTGGTACATATACAAGCACTTTTTTGGATGAGAGGATAGTGCATTGAGCAACC
>JAUKNK010000081.1:372500-500000 GCA_030765055.1 Mantis religiosa | reverse complement strand
ATTTCAACCATTTCCTTTATTCACTCTCCGATATTTCCTACCCATTTGTTAAAGATTTGTATATATGACAACTACAAAGCCAAAAAGTAATGCTGCCACTATCAGTGCATTCATGCTTCAGTCGCCCGAAAAAGCCTGAAGTAATTATGGAGGTTGATTGCTGCAGGTCCGTTAACTCAGAAGCGTAAATAAGTGCTTAAATTTGTTGCACGATTTTTTTATCCGTAGTTAATTTCTCTCCATCTTAATTAGCCACACGTTTGGGCGCAATATATAACAGGATTTCTATGTTGGAGATGGGATGCAACTTGATTGTTTCGAAGACCCAAGTCGGGAAGCCAGATGTAACAGGGTTACTTCGTTGTATTCTGAGTTGTTTCTTGATGATTGTGTTTGATTAAATAAGAGTTATGATATCTCTCGTTTTCAGGTGTGGTTTTGAGTGAAATAAATAAAATGTTGGATAAGTTGAATTTCATAATATATATTTTAATTGTATAAGCTGTATTACATTTTACTCTAACTTTCTTTCCTAGTCAATCATGGCAGGTTACCTCCAGCATATCGATAAATCCTTACTTCCTTTATAGTTTCCCTTAATTACATAAAATTCCTCGCTCCTGCACGTCCACTCATCACTAACAAGATTACAGAATATCTCTTTCTGTTACAAAACTTTTATATTCACCGCGACATTTTTTTTTATCCTCATGAAACAAGATTTCAGAACATATATCTGAAGGTTATTGATTTTCTTCCCCTAGCAACCGTTCATCATTTTTCTTATATTCTCATTACATGGCCCACTAATGGATCAGAAAACGAAACTCATCTTCAATTCAAACAAAAACTACCGTTGCATTTCACATTAGAATTTTTAGCCTCACTGAGCCTGCAGCAAAAGTTTACATTAATTTTACATAATCTGAGCACTACAGAGAATATATTTTGTGCTACCGATGAGCTGGGCTCTGTCCCTTTTGTCATTAGGAGTTCTTGAATACACTTACCTGCTTACGTTTTGTGCCATTAATTTTCATTTCCGCATTATCCATTCTATTTACCCAAATTGCTTTCCTTCTCTGTCCATTGTTTAGCTTTCATTGAAACATTTTACTGTACCATTTCACTCAGCTCTGTTTTTCTTTACCTCACTTTTCCGATGCTTCTCACTTTAATTTCTCCCTTTTCCTTCCTGCAGTTCTGAAACATAACCTTAAGGCTTTAATAATCCTTCTTCATATTACCTTATATTCCATCTCACTTGCTCGCATCCACTCCTCTACCTCTTAGAAGCCCTATCTCGTTTCCTTTCCTATAATTTTTCTATCCCTTTTAAAATTCAGGTCATTTTGGTGATACTCTCTTTTTTGAATATTCCTCGCCTAGTAGCTATTTTTAATCACCTGTGGTCTTACGCTAATTCATCCTTCAATTGCTCTATTGCAACTAATTTTTCTCCTCTTTTGCAAGCTGTTTCACGTGTTTAACATGCTACTTACACTATGCATTTGCCACTTGGGTGACTCACTCTCATCTATTCATTTTCATACCACTAACCACCATATCTAAATTCCCGCTTTCTTGTAATACATCAGCACCATTTTCATCGACACAATTTACCAATACTACCCGTACGTCTGTCCATTGGTCATTTCTTGAGGATGGCGAAGTAATGTCAGCTTTTTTTGCCTCACGGGTATTACTGCACTACCCATCCTTGCTATCCTTGCAGTTTGTTGCTCGGTTGTCCTGCAGTCACTGATATCACTGTTTTCCTCCTTCACTCTCCAGCTACTCTACAGTTTGAAGCCGTTTCTAAATGTATCTGTTTATTCCAGCCTTATTCCTATTTCGATCAGCCTCTTTCATTGTTCCACTTGCTCGTATGATAAACCCTATTAATATAAAAAGAGGTTGATCTTAACGTATCTACTTGTTTTAGTACTTCTCTTGACAATTCTGTATTAATGAATTGCATACATACATACATACATACATACATACATACATACACACATACATACATACATACATACATACATACATACATACATACATACATACATACATACATACATACATACATACATACATACATACATACATACATACATACATACATACATACATACATACATACATACATACATACATACATACATACATACAAACATACATACATACATACATACATACATACATACATACATACATACATACATACATACATACATACATACATACATACATACATACATACATACATACATACATACATACATACATACATACATACATACATACATACATACATACATACATACATACATACATACATACATACATACATACATACATACATACATACATACATACATACATACATACATACATACATACATACATACATACATACATACATACATACATACATACATACATACATACATACATACATACATACATACATACATACATACATACATACATACACACATACATGCATACATACATGCATACACTCATACACACGCATACACGCACACACAGATATACAGACAGACAAACAGATAGACAGACAGACATAGAACGTGCATAAGGTGGCGGATGATGTGGATTCGTGTGTTGAGAGTGCTCTTCAGAGAGTGCTTAGTGTCACAGAAATAAGCAAAACTGTAAGATGAGACTTGAAGGATAACAGTGAAAGCCGTAAGTAAATTAAGGAAATAATTTGTGAAACTAAAAAATTATATTTCGGAGAAGGAGAATGAGCTGAATGGCCTGCGATTTGAGATGAAGAATGTGAAACAGCGGTATCCCAGGGGCCACGGTTATACGTCACTCCCGGGTCAGTCGGCGCCATCTGTTGCGGGACCGGTACAACCAGCTTCAGAGGTGGGCTCGCAGCGTTCTCTACCATCTAGCGTCGGAGACCGAAGCTATGTGGCAACTGCAGCCGGGAAAAAAGTATCGACTCGTCTGAAACCGCATAGGTTAGTAGTGAAATCAAGGAATAACAACACTACTGAGTTTATGAAAACTTTGATCTAAAGTAATCGGAATCCAGTGGAGATGAAAGTGGGAGTTAATGCTATCAAAGCTACCAAGAGTGGCCATCTTCTCATTTAGACAGAGAACAATGAAGAAATAGATATTATCTGTAGGAATATAAATGAAAAATTTTGAGTAGAATTGGATGCTAACTTAAGAAAGCTATGGAATCTGAAAATAGTTACAAAAAAGGAAGGATATAAGTGCATAAACTGCATCAACTACAAAAAATACAACAAAGATGAAGCGATAAATGTTGATCACTCTGCACTGGAGTGACAATGCCTTAGCCGTAAGTTTGCCGTGAGAAGAATCGAACAACACACAGATTACTAACATGGATAAAAGTAAATACAACTTTCTGTGATTTCAAGTAAATGTTCAACACTTTAGAGTAGCAACTTCTAACTTGGTGCACTTAATGCATGAGCAGTGTATAGACTTAGCATTTATACAGGAGTCCTATTTAATAAGTAACAAGTTAGCTGGCATACCATTAACACCTAGGATATTTACTGCTGGCGATCACAGATTAAGGGCAGCAATTATAATAAACAATAAAGACATTGATGCTACCACAATCAGACAGGTATCGGATGAAGGCTGTGTGGTTATACAGGTGACACACGGGAATAAAACTCTTCTTGGAGCTAGTATGTACTTCGATGGGCATGCAGATATGGAAAACAGCATTCGAAAGATGGAAAAAATGTTTGCAGCTTACTACTGGTCAGGGATTGATGATTCTGTAACACACCAATGCTAGAAGCAAATAATGGCATGACACCCTATCCAATGAACGAGGCAGAAACTTCGAAGCATTTACTACTACGAATAACCTACACATTCTCAACGAAAACAGTGGAGTGCCAAGCTTCGAAATATAAAATGGTAAAAGTTGCATCCATTTGACCATATTTAATAATAAACTACTGCGGGACATCTACTGGTCAAGGACTGATCAATCCTACTGTTCAAGGATTGATGATTCTAGTAGACACCGTGCCAGAACTTTAACTAACTTCTTGCTTTTACAAATACACTACTATACAATGATTTCACGACAACGAACATTGAACATTCGTGAAAATAAAACATTTCCCTTTATACAAAAGTAGACTGAACAGTTTTTAGAATGTTTTTCAACTTCACGACAACGAACATTGAACATTCGTGAAAATAAAACATTGCCCTTTATACAAAAGTAGACTGAACAGTTTTTAGAATGTTTTTCAACTTCACGACAACGAACATTGAACATTCGTGAAAATAAAACATTGCCCTTTATACAAAAGTAGACTGAACAGTTTTAGAATGTTTTTCAACTTCACGACAACGAACATTGAACGGTTTTATGAATATTTTTCGCACCTCAGCACCGCTTGTCGAGACCAGCCTCAAACACCCAACTGCCTCGCTCAGGACAAGGTACCCAACCTTGACCTCCCAATAGAGACGGTGGCGCAGTCAAACACTAGACAAAAGACTACCACCGCCCTTATAGGGAAGTCAGACAATTACAGGCAATAAGCCTTTGTGCCAATCGGCACATGCCCCCCCTTATCACAAAGCCGGGTCGGGAGGACAGGAGGGGGAACACTCATCCGGATGGCACCACGCCCCCCTAACTTATGTCACAGTTGGTGAAATCCGATTCACTGTAGAACACTGACAGGTTAGCGATCACAGGGAGGGAACAAGCACAGTATAGTACTCTTGCACTAATGCCGTGACGTAAACTTGCGTAAGGATGCAGGCGGCTCAAGCTCATAATTCACGCGCTGAGAGACATCAGGAACCAAAGATGACTGGAGAGGTTTGCCCCCAGCGGGTCCACAAGCTACTCCGACGCGTAAAACTCCAAGAGAGCAGGTAAGGAACATAACGGAGCAACCGCCAGACGCAAGTAGAGCTAGCGGTGAGCTAGAACACAGCATCCTCCCTGGAACCAATATGGTCAGCCACTGGAACAAAACTTGTGCTGGCGTCAGAAACTTGCAGATGGCATGGCTTAGCAGCACGGAGCTGGTGGCTCCATAACGGGAACAGAGTGTAGGTAACAGGACAAAACCAGGAAAGGATGAGCGAGCTGCAAAATAAAAGCAAACAAAACAGCAAGTGGAGCCAAAATGAACAAAGGCACAGCATAACAACGTTATAAACACTGTTCATATACAAATTGTGAACTATCAAAAACCCTATCATTAAAAATTGTAATAATCACACAAATTATCACAATATATAATGGCATCATAAAAGAATAATTCTTTAGTGAATTGTATTAAATGACTTTATGCCAGTAGTCTTTAAATTGAAGATAAACTTTAGAATAGAATATAAAACAACAGTTCAATTAACAACAGGTTTTAAGTTTCACCAAAATAGTATAACATTATTAATAAAAACTTCTGCCCAATTGAGGGCGTTCACAAGACACATAGAAGTAGTTCACACAACACAGGCCAATGTAAACACATACAATACATATGAACTAAGATAAATATACACGCAAACACAATGTACACGTGCACACGTAACACAACTTGAGGCAAAGAAAAACAGGGGATGCAGAAGTTGAGGAAACTTAAACAAAATATCGGGCATCGCGGCAAACAATAACATGTCGCGCCGTAGCATATGCGCCACGCGTCACACACAAGGTCAACCTGTACCACCAACAAACTCCTACACCAAAACATAAAGAAAGGAATGAAAAAAAATAATGAAACAGCAAAACAAACACATAACACAAAACCAAAGCTAAATGGCGGTGAAAGATCAAAACACAGGAATAACTAATTAAAATGTTTAAGTTGGGAAATATGGGGTTTTCTTTCTCGAACGGTGGATAGATCCTTGAGCCGAACCGCCACATTTTTAAAAATCTTCACGATCTCATTGGGACCTGCGTATCTAGGGGCTAACTTTGCAGAATGGGCCTTCTGTTTAGAACTAAGAGGATGAAACTTTCACATCACTCTCTGGCCTATAGCGTACGGAGAGGGCTTTTTACTTTCATTATACCGCATTCTAAGATGAGCATTAGCCCTTTGCAAATTACGAAACGCTCACTGCCAGTTGTTCCGATTTGTCTCTGCAGATAATTCCTGAGGCAACAAATCATCTAAATGCCACAAATTAGACATCGGTGAGCTTGGAGAGTAGGCTTACATAAGACGAGACGGGGTCGTGGAATGTGACTACTGGTGGGCAGATTTAAACGCTACCTGCAAACGCGACAGATTGGAATCCCATTTAGAGTGGTTGTTATGATGAAAGGCAATTAAGGGGGATTTCAAATCCCCTTGAACCTTTCAGCCTGAGACGGACAAGGGTAATAAGCAGTGGTGGTAAAGACTTTAATACCCCAGTTGAAAAAAAAAAAAAAAAAAAAAAACATTTTAAAAGCCGCAGAGGTGAATTGGGTGCCATTATCGGTCACTAGGAAATTCGGAGCACCAAACGAGGCAAAAACCTCAAAGCGAACCTTAATAGCATTCCGTGGCGTAGCGTTAGGAACAGCGCTTAACCACACAAACTTGGAGAATGTATCAATTATTACTAAAAAATAAGTATTTCCCTGGGTAGAACGCGGTAAAGGACCCACAAAATCTACGAATAGCTTCTGCATTGACTTACCAGAAACTTCGGAGGCTAACCCCTTCCATAGGGTGCACAGGGCCGGCTTATCCATAGCACAAGCCCGACAAGCTCTAACGCGTGCCGTGATATCTTTATTCATCTCCTGCCAAACAAATTGTTCACGAAACTTATACTTTGTCCTGCCGATGCTTAAATGGACACCCACACTCGAAGCACGGAAGTACTCAAAAACCATAGGCAATGCGATTTTATGGGTACCGTCGAATGTGGCACGCATAAGCAAAATACGATCCTTTAGATGAAACGAGGGCACCTGCTTACCAGTCTCAAGCTGCTTTATAATACCAGACAACTTCGGATCACGACGCTGATTGATACTCTGATATGCTAGTAAAAATCTCGGGAAATGTAGTGCAGACATTCATGTCGACAACCTGCTAGACAGGAGGGGGAGATGAACTCAGCTGTTTGAAAATTCTAGTTAACGCGTCTGCTACACAATTGTCTACACAACGTATATGAACTGGTGTAAATTTAAACGTGGTGATGCGTACGCCCTAGCGAGCAAGTTGACCTGTTGACCTGGGCGTCCGAAGCGCCCAGGTTAGGGCCTGATTATCATATTCAATTGTGAATTCCACATGTTCAAGTTATTGACGATACTTTTCCAATCCAAATATTACGGCAAGGGTCTCCAATTCGGATAAGGAATACTTGCGTTCAGCCTCGGCCACTGTACGCGAATCGCAATAGATAGCTCGACGACCTTCGGGAAAATCTTGTAAGATTACTGCCGCTAACGAACCTTTGCTGGCGTCAGTCTGGAGAACAAAGCGTAGACCTAAATCAGGTAAAGCTAACACCGGAGGATTGGCAATCGCTGTTTTCAAATTTTCGAAAGCACGTTGCTGGTCTTCTGTCCACACAAACGGCACACGCTTGCGCCAAAGGCGATTCAGTGACTCCATCCGAGCAGCAAACCGGCGATAAACTTACTAAAGAAGTTAGCCATGCCGATAAAGCGTGCTAATGTGCGTAAATTAAGAGCGGGGGAGGGAAATTCCGAAGGACTTTCGTTCGGTCAGGGTCCACAGTGATGCCAGCCGGAGACACTAAATGACCCAGAAAATATTGTCGCAAGTCGCGAAGGTATATTTTACCTTTTAAGCGTGAGATCAGCACGTTACAAGCGTGAGAATACCTCCCGGAGATGAACACAATGAGTATAAATATCCTGGGAGTAAACTACAACATCATCCAATACATCATCATATAGAGTATTGGAATGTTATATCTGAAAATAGGTTATTCAGCAAACAGGACATAACTTTTTTTTAATTTTACATCCTTCAACGTTAAGTCATATCGGACGGTGAATGAGATGGGTGAAATGATGTTCAAATGTGTCCAGGGTCCATGGAGCTTAGGGCTACCCGACATTCGTCTTTAAGGATAAGGGAGAAAACCTTATCCAGGTAGCTCACCCAGACCGATATTCGAACTCGGGACCTCTTGGACGTGAGGCACACACGTTACCACCACGCTACCGAGGCGGGTAGGACAGAACTTGTGCACCTGTAACAATTCCATATGGGATGCACTGAAATTATGCTAGAAGCAAATAATGGCATAATACTCTATCCAAAGAACGAGGCAGAAACCTTGACACATGTATTACAATGAACAACCTACATATTCTCAACGAAAACAGTGAAGTGCCAACCTTCGAAACACAAAATGGCAAAATTTGGATTCATGTGACCATAGTTAATAATAAACTACCGTGGGACATACAGAGATGGACAACAGGAACAGAAGAAATCAGTGCTGATCATAAAATAATATCTTTCAGTATAGGGAATACCAGATGAAACCAGATGCACATACACACACATGAATCAGATAAATCCACAAAACTGTGACAAATTTAAAGGAACCTTAACGAGAAATTTCAACAATAATTTTAACTGTAATGGAAACCTGGAGGCTTTAGATGAAGAACTGGTTGAAAAAGTTAGATCCAGCTTAGATATGGAACACCTGATTGAGATATACTACACAAGCATCCATGAAGCATGCAGTTGAGCATTCCGTCTAAGTGGAGGAAAGCAAAGAAATTTTAAAGGGAAAACCGCAATATGGTGGACACTATAGCTAACATTGCTGAAGAAAATGGCCAATGCACTGAGGCGTCGCTATCGCAGTAGCATGAACAATGAACAGCTAAGAGAAGAGCGAAGAAATCAACATCTGCGGGTTAGACAACAGTATCAAATAAAAATACAGACCGAGAAAGTGAAGTCATGGAAGGAATTCTGTAGTGCAACTGATGGTTCAAACCCATGGACTGCAGTTTACAAGATGGCAGCTCAAAAATCGAGAGGACAGACTTCACTCACCACACTCAGAAGAGAAGATGGAACCTACACTGGAGACACCCTAAGTACGCTAAAGTATATGCTGGAAAACTTTGCTCCTGAAGACAATAGAGAGAACGACACTGATCAGCACAAAGAATTTAGGAGGACAGTAGCAAAACTTATGCATACACCAAAAGATAAGGAATTTACAGTTAGAGAAATAGTGAGAATGATAAAAGGTTTCAATCCGAAGAAGGCACCAGGAGAGGTTGGGATAACAAGTGATGTACTGCTCAACGACTTTCAGAACTTCCCACTTTTCCACACTTCAGTATACAACAAGGGCCTAGAAACTAGAATATTCTCTGCAAGATGGAAGTGCTTACTGGTAATTGCCATTGTGAAACCTGGCAAAGCACAAAGTGAACGTGTGACAAAATTTAGACCTGTAAGCTTATTAAGTTTAAACGTAAAGTTCTTAGAAAAACTCTTGATAAAAAGAATCGAGCACCACAAGAATTCAAGAAATCTGTCCAATACGAGGCAGTATAGATTTATGGCCAAAAAAAGCAAAGTTGATGCAGCTATGTCCACGAAAATATTTGTGGAGAATAATTTAAAGGAATTCGGATATGTCATTCTAATAAGCTTGGATGTAAAATGGATGTGTTGGATGCTGCTTGGTGGCCTGTAATCCTAAAAAAATTAAGAAAAGTGAAGTGCCCAAGCAACTAATACAGGCTATCCCAGAGCTATTTCAAAGACAGAATGTCAAGTCTTTTGTCTAGTAGAGTTCAAGATGGAAAAACAAGTTAAGAGAGGATGTCCACAAGGATCGTGTTGCGTATCTGGATTCTGGATCCTAAGAGTACACTTGATGCCGAAATTTTTGCCAATCAGGATATAAAGAAAATTGAATTATGGGCTAAAGAAAATAAAATTCATTAGGGGAAGGCCACGCATGTTGTATCAGGAATACATTGAGAAGTTGGGGAAGGATAGAGGAAAAACCATGACAGAAATGAAGAGAATGATAATGGACCGAGAAAAGTGGAGGAAATGGGTAAAAGAGGCTTGCACTCGACGCTTAATAGCACAAAGGAGTTAGAGAAAGAATAAGAAGAAGAAAATAAAATTCATTTTATTGACTCCAAATCAAAGTTTTTGGTAGTATTCAAATGGAAAAATAGTAATAATGAAGCAAACAGCATCTATCTGAATAATAAAACTCTGGAACAAGTGGATGTAATTAAATATCTTTAAATTTACATAGATATGACGTATAGCTTTAACCACCACATAGATCAAATACATGCCAAGCGTTACGCCTTCTTTATAATATATCCAAATGTGCAAAACTCACTTGGTGACTGGGAAATAAGGCGCCTGAAACCATATATTAGGACGCAATTGAAGATATATTAACTTATGGTGCTCCTGTGTGGGGATCTACCCTACATTAGAAAATTCCATAGAATTCAGAGATTGTTCAACATAAAAATCACGAAAGCATATAGGAGAATTATGACGCGTCTAGTGTTATTGCCAGCATCCAGTCTATTCATATACTACAAGGCAAAATAAAACTGTATGATATACACAGTGAACGCGACTATGATGCACCCCTGCCTTCAAGCGTCTGTAACCATCCAGCAGAACGACGTTTAATGCATATTATTAAAGCATGATATTAAAGCAGTTGAGGATGATGCAGCATACGCCTTTGGAATTTATACGGATGGGAGTAAATCAGATGGAAAAGGAGGGGCTGCAATAATTCTGTACCAACATAATATTTTAATTTGACAAATGCAATTCAGGCTGGATGGAAGGTGTTCCTACAACCAGGCGGAAAATCTGGCTATTTTGAAAGCATTGGAAGAGCTATAAAACATGGCGGACACGCTGGATGAAGAGAAGACTGTAGCCATATTTACAGATAGTAAAGTAGCATTATCTGGTCTTGCAAAACAACAATAAACACAATTACATTCCAGAGGAAGCCTTTAGTATACTTAGAACTTTAGAAAGAAACCAGTAGAATACACATCAGTTGGGTGGAAGTACATGTAGGCACCACTGCCAATGTGCTAGGAGATATATTAGCAAAATCAGCTGCTGAAGACGTTGAACCACAGCCTACTTACAACAAGGTTCCAAAATCCAGTTTTAAAATCGAAATAGAGAGGGCAGGATATCTACAGTGGCAGCAGAGATGGAGCAGTACAAATAAAGGAGCCCTTACCAAATCATTCTTCCCTTCGATATAGGATCGCCTTAAGACACAAATACCACTAACAGCGACATTCACTGCAATGGTTTTAGGGCATGGAAAAAGCTAAACATAGGTTTCACCTCTTAGATGATCCTCAATGCACGTGCAATGACCCACAACAGACAGCAAACCACCTTATTTATGAATTCAGGGACCCAAGGCATCAGAGAGAAAAGTTAACTGAAGAAGTACATTATAATGGAGGGTAGCGGTCAGTGTGAAATCAAATCGTAATAAATAAACATGTGAAAGCTTTTGTAAATATGTTAAATCAATTAAATTGTAAAACAATAACTAAAATGAGACTTGAATTGAGCACTTTAACCCTAATATTAAAAAATTATTGTAAAATAAGATAAGAGTACAGTTACAATTCATAATGTATCAACATAATACACTGCATGTAATGTTACTCTGTAATGGGGCATGCAGTTAATGTTCAATAAAATAAAAAGGCATACATACATATATACCTACGTACAAACATGCATACATACATGCACATACATACGTAGATACATATACAAATTTCATGCATACACACAGGGTCATGTACTCATGTATACATGCAGACATACATATAATCACACATTCACACATACATATACACCTACCTACCTACAAACACACGTAAGTAAGTACATGCCTATACTATACTTACATACAATTACACGTATATACATACATACATGCACGTATACATTCATATATAGATACGTACATTCACAGATACACATATAGACGAATACACAAATACACGTATACACACATACATACATTAATACATTCCTGCAAAAATATATGCTTAGTTACATGCAAACACCCATAGATACATACGTAAATAAACACATACATACCTACGTACTTTTTGAAAATTTTATTGCTCTGTTCATATAGTTTTGGGGAAAAATCTTTGTGAACATTTATTGTTAATATGCTCTTTGTCAAGATCAATGTATACATTGAATTTCGAGGAAGCGAGGGGAAGATGTCACAAGTGACAGTTTAATTCAAATAATACGTTAGATCTTTTGTGTAGTAGAGTTTATGACGTAATTTTACGTCACCTCTCTCCCCACCTCTGTATAGTGAAGCTTGTACAAGCAAGTCTCTCTGCCTCTCTTTTGTAACAACGATAGGCCTGAACGGACGTGAATATCCGCAGCGAGTGAGGGCAGGTAACTGGCTGGTGCGTCCACCCATGTATCTTTGTTTATTGTAGTAAACCTTTTCTTGTATAAATTGTAGTTTTTGATGTGTTGATATCAAATTAAGCCTCATAGAAAACCCGAACCTTTCCGCAAGGATTCCGTGAATCATATCTAATGAGTTATCCCCAGTGTAAGATCTGCCCATGTGCTAATTATCCATTACCAACCTTGGTTAGATCGTTACATTTTGGTGGAGACGCCGGGTAGTAGTTAGTATTCTTAATGCGGTTCATTTTACTGATATTTCAAAGTTGCAACCAATTGAAATGATGTTGATAACTGCTGGAAACAATTTTTTGGATGCATCCTATCGTATTGCCTTAGAACTTGTTATTGATAATACTGTTTTTCAAGAAAATGTTTTGGTAGTTAAGAATTTAGCACATGACCTCATTTTAGGCAATGAATTTCTCAATGAAAATGTTATAGTTATTGACTATGCTCAAAATTTAAATACAATGACCACTACTAATGGTAAAGTTCTTGAAATTCCTATTCATTATTCTATTGCACCTTTTGCCGATATGGCTATTAATCCTTTGCAAGATAATGACTCTGATCAACTAAATATTGTTAAAGATTCGGTGGTCCAAGATATAAAACTTCCCTCTTTAACGACTAGCTTTGTGATAATTCAACCTATGACACCACTTAGGAATGATGTTTTCCTTGGACATTCTGAATCTATTGTCACCCAATTAGCGGTAGGCATGAGGGCAACAGCTGTGAGGAAACCAGAGTCAGCCGAGCCACGCCTCCCATTAGTCTCTGTCACTAACTGAGGGGTGGTTAGGGAAATGTCACTTGTCCCTGGGCGCTTCTCTCCCCTTCTCCTGCCCTCCGGAACTTTCGTGGTGATCGGCGGAAAACCAGAGACTTCTAGAAAAAACAGTGACATTCCTATAAAAAGGATTTCAGAGAGACAGTCAGTCAGTCACAGTTTTTGGTGTAAGAATGCAGTGCTATGGTACGACGAGAAGACTGTGTGAGAGCATCGGAAGATTGTACGTAATTACGAGTGCAAGTGAAATTGTAACGGACGAACTGGTGAATTGTAATTGTGTGCATTACGTAATTCTGTGTAATTGGCAAGAGTTTAACTGTAAGTCGGTGGAAATAAAGAACATATTTTAGTGGTGAAATTGGACTTTTCATTTCACGAACCCACAAAGTCACACTGGTGTCAGGAAGCGGGAAGACAACAGCACCGAACATTACAGCCACGGACGCGGCATTGGAAAAGATTTTGGAGAAGATGATGGAAATGAAGGCGGAACTGACAGAAATGAAGACGGCCAACGGCAACATCACCGAGAAGATGGAAGAAATGAAGGCCGAATTAACAACAAAAACGGAAGCGGCAAATAACAGCCTGGCCGCGAAGCTGGAGACTACAAATAACAACCTGGCCGCGGAACTGAAACTAATGAAGACGGCTAACGACACCATCACCGAGAAGATGGAAGAAATGAAGGCCGAGTTAACCACAGAAATGAGAGCAGCGAACGACCGTCTGGCCACGGAAATGAAGGTGGCGAACGAGGCTCTCGCCGCCAAATTTGAGGAACGATTGGCCGGCGTGAGGGATGACGTCACGAATCTGGGCAAGCGGATGGGTCAAGTAGACGACCGCCTTAATGATTTAGAGGAAAAGGCCGACAACATCGCCAAACCCCTCACCCGCCTGACAGAGGAACAGCGACCTTATGTGTGGACGGAGGACGCCTAAGACGCTTTCCAGCACCTAAAGGAGACCCTGTGCAGTGCTCCAATTTTGGGTTTCCCACAGCCGGGTGGCGCCTTCATTGTGGACACCGACGCTAGCGACCATTGCATTGGAGGTGTCCTATCGCAGATCCAGGACGGCCATGAGCGGGTGATAGCCTACTACAGCAAGACGCTATCCAAGGCAGAGAAGAACTACTGCGTCACCCGACGAGAATTACTGGCGGTAGTAAAGACATTGGAGCACTTCCACAAGTACCTGTACGGTCAGCCATTCCACCTGAGAACTGACCATTCCGCCCTAACCTGGCTATTGAGCTTTAAGAACCTGGAAGGCCAGACAGCACGTTGGGTCCAGAGGCTGCAGGAGTACGACTTCACCTCGGAACATCGTAGAGGGAAGAGCCACGGTAACGCTGACGCCATGTCCCAAAGACCCTGTCCAGAAGAGTGCGGCCAGTGCACAAGAGTGGAAGAGAAGGAGCGAGCCGCAGCAGTCCGAGTAGTTGTGGAAGTGCCTGCTGAAGGCTGGGATATCGCAGGCCTGAGGAAGGAGCAGCTGGCGGACGCAGACTTGGGGCCACTCTTGAGGGAAGTGGAGGCAGGGACAAGACCAACCTGGGAGGACATCGCACCAAGAGGCGCCACCTACAAGTCGTACTGGGCCCAATGGGACTCGTTGAAGACCAGAGAGGGCGTGCTGTTCCGGGTATGGGAATCACCCGATGGGAAGACGCAGAGAGAGCAGTTGGTACTTCCCCGGAGTAAGGTCCCGGAAGTCCTGGAGGAAGTGCACGCCGGCATTTCGGGAGGACACCTGGGAGCGAACCGAACGATTAACAAACTACGGCAGCGCTACTACTGGCTGAGACTCCGAGCAGATGCTGAGAGATGGTGCCGTCAGTGTCACGTGTGCGCGGCGAGTCGTGGCCCCCAGACTAGGAGCCGGGGTCGCATGCAGCAGTACAACGGCGGAGTGCCATTCGAACGGATCGCCGTTGACATTGCTGGACCGTTCCCAGTTTCCGACCGAGGCAACAAGTACCTAATGGTGGTCGTGGACTACTTCACCAAGTGGCCGGAGGTGTATGCCATCCCAAACCAAGAGGCAAAGACAATCACAGACTGCCTCGTGGAGCAAGTGTTCTGTCGATTTGGGGTGCCGTTAGAGCTACACAGTGACCAGGGTACCAACTTTGAGTCCAACCTAATGAGGGAGGCACTACAAAGGCTTGGGGTGAACAAGACTCGCACTACGCCTCTACATCCCCAATCGGATGGCATGGTCGAAAGGTACATCAAGACCTTAGAGGAACACCTGAGGAAGGTCGTGGCCAGCCATCAGCGAGACTGGGACGTCAAGGTGCCACTGTTCTTGCTGGCCTATCGCTCGTCTACTCACGACACAACTGGGATGACGCCAGCCAGCTTAATGTTCGGCCGAGAGTTACGCCTCCCTTGTGACCTGGCTTTTGGAAGCCCTCCGGAAGCGAAACAGCCAGCGACCGAGTATGTGGTGAACTTGGTGGACCATCTCCACGACATGCACGAGATGGCTCGCCTGAACATCCAGAAGGCGAGCGACCGCATGAAGACCAGGTATGACGGGCAAGCCAACAGCCAAGGGTTCCAGCAAGGTGCCCGGTCTGGTTGTACCGTCCTACCCGGGCAAGGGACGCTGCCCGAAGCTCCAGCAGCCATGGCAAGGACCGTACCGGGTGGTGAAGAGGATTAACGACGTGGTCTACCGCATCCAGAAGGTTCCCCGAGGAAAGATGTTGGTGGTACACCTGGATCGACTAGCCCGCTACGATGGTGCTGTTCGGGACGACCAGCTTTGAGGAGGGAGCAGTGTCACCCAATTAGCGGTAGGCATGAGGGCAACAGCTGTGAGGAAACCAGAGTCAGCCGAGCCACGCCTCCCATTAGTCTCTGTCACTAACTGAGGGGTGGCTAGGGAAATGTCACTTGTCACTGGGCGCTTCTCTCCCCTTCTCCTGCCCTCCGGAACTTTCGTGGTGATCGGCGGAGAACCAGAGACTTCTAGAAAAAACAGAGACATTCCTATAAAAAGGGTTTCAGAGAGACAGTCTGTCAGTCACAGTTTTTGGTGTAAGAATGTAGTGCTAGTGTACGACGAGAAGACTGTGTGAGAGCATCGGAAGATTGTACGTAATTACGAGTGCAAGTGAAATTGTAACGGACGAACTGGTGAATTGTAATTGTGTGCATTACGTAATTCTATGTAATTGGCAAGAGTTTAACTGTAAGTCGGTGGAAATAAAGAACATTTTTGAGTGGTGAAATTGGACTTTTCATTTCACGAACCCACAAAGTCACACTATTATGCAGAAAAAGCACATTTCTGTTCCATCTGTAATGCGTCAACCTTCATCGGACATTGTTATTCCAGTGTACACCAGCTTTTGTTTATCATTACAGTATTAGCAAAAGTTTATGATGTTGCTTTAGTGCAAATAATTCTGTTGCAGCACCCTGTGTTGCTACGTTAAAAGCTCCCAATTTTGACTTTAATGTAAACAGCAAATTATCTGATTCACAGAGAGCAAAGCTGCATTCTCTACTTTTAAAATACACTCACATTTTCCCTACTTCTCTTCAGGAATTAGGTACTACTGATGTAGCTTGGTTTGAAATTAAAGTAACAGATCCAAATTCCATTAAGCAACGGGTACCAATTAAGGGTATTAAGTACCATTAAGGGTACCAATTAAACAACGAGCAGTTATTGCACAAACAATCAAGGAAATGAAAGATGCTGGTGTAATTCCAGAGTCGCAATCCCCTTGGACTTCGCCTGCTGTCTTAGTAAAAGACATGATGGCTGCACCGGTCAGTTACCTGCCCTCACCCGCTGCGGATAAGCACGTCCGTTCAGGCCTATGGTTGTTTCAAAAGAGAGGCAGAAAGACTTGCTTGTACAAGCTCCACTATCCAGAGGAGGGGGGAAGAGTTCACGTGACATGGCGTCACACGCTCTACTAGTCAACAGGTCTAACGTATTATTTGAATTAACTGTCATTTGTGACAATACGCCTAACTTAATTGTCTCTATATTTCTTCCGAAGTTAGTAAATATATACTTTAACTATCCAGTTCAAAGATGTGTCTTTATTATTTTCGAGGACTATTAAAACGTTAAAGAATTTACTTCGATGATGTTCTGTTGATGTTTAAATTGGCTTGCTACTGATATAGCGAAGCATTATATCTTCATATCAGAAGGTCTCAATACAAGAGAGTTTAAAATGTTTCAAGTACAAGAATCGCAGATAATTATTTTAAAAGTCTTGAGTAAGGTCAGCATGATTACTTTTTACAGTAAATTATGCTAATGTTATATGAGAATAATACTTAAAATATCGAAACAAAATGTACTTACTATGTTGCATATCACAGAAAAACTTTTAATTATACAATGGCTGTATTAATTGCCTCAAAATACCTTGATGCAAGAACTGAATGCCAGTAAATAAAATCATGAATAAGTATAATTAAACGGGACACAGTGCTTTGAAGGATGGCAGCATTATAGTGCTCGGAAATACATGCACTAAATGCCAAATCTACCAGCTACAAACTAGGCTCAAGTTTGAAGCTATACAGCATTGTGGTGTATATACAATATTTGTTCTTTTCCGGAAAATTAACAGAGATAGTAACAGAATATTCCGACCACACTTCCTATCTCCGTCACCGTAGCCAGTTGTCCGGGTCCAGATACTGTCATACAGGCCCAGAAGTTAGCTGATATTCTTCCCGGAACAGCAAGGTTGGAAACATAACTATGCCATGTGGCCTTTACACACACAACCTACCTCACTAGTCACATAGAAACGCTTCTCTTTCACTAAATTGTTGATCCCAATAGGATCGTGTTAGCTTGATGTTTCTTTGGACCCATTCCAATGATATGGTTTTCTGAGGCTCAATGAATATTGTCTTGCTGACAGGATCATGCAGATTCCTTTAGTCTACGCCATGTCGTTTCATTAGAACACTGGTATTCTACGGCATTACGCAAAGTATACACCAGGTGGCTCAGCTACCCCCGTGTTTGAGGTAGTCATATACCCCTTCGTGCGTTAGAACAGTTTCAGATCACGAAGGGGAAAATGCAGAAAGATAGCAGTGGTTTGACTTAACTTGGTTCTGTAGCGAGCGTCGCGAGGCTGTCCCCAGGTTTTAACTGGCGTGTGTAGTTAGTGATAAACAAAAACAGTGGAAACAACCGAGAAAGTCTTAGAATGTTTCCCGTTTTTGTCAAAGTCTTTATTTTCGGGAGAATAAACTCACTTTTTATTTTTGCAATTTACCGAGCAGTTTTATTGACCTGTGATAATTACTAATAACTATTTTAACATTCTCCTCTGAGTACTTTCAGTATGTGGGGAAGGTATTGCATTCCACCTCTAAGTTCCGTTCTGAGATTTGAGTTGAAATACAGCCGAACAATATCTCTGTACTCGTCGTGTGATATAATTAGATCACTGGGATTATACATAAGCAATAAATGAGTGATTGTTTTGTTTCGTTTGAATCCAAACCCTTTATGGTCTCTTAGGCTACGCGCAGAGAGACACAGGCAGTGTTATGTAAACGTATTGGTCTCCGCATTGCTATAATGACAAGTGCTTCTAAGGGACACGAGAGGTAGGGTGCAAGCACTTATCTACTCTCCAGTAGGAACCTTCCAATCGTAATGAAAAACACGCTTGAGCAAAATTTCGATAATGTTGTTTGAATACGAAGGCAGAAAGTTTCAAACACACAAGGCTGCTTCATATTCTGTTTATCCTGAGCTAAATGTGTAGATCTGTCGCTTTAATGTTCATATTTATTCTACAAAGAGTATAGTGATTTAATAATGACTATAATAACGAATCTAATAATATTAACGATAACACTAATGAGCATAACAAAAATGGTAATATAAATAATAATAGAACAATAGCAATAAAAGAAAGCGAGAAAGTGCCACTGAAACTGAATGTACCCACAAAGTTTGCATGGTTTCCTTTAGGGTTCTTTGCAATGCATGTAGTTGGTAATGTTAGGCAATACAATTGTAAACAGAATGTAAGCGATCTGATGTGCTGCACTCACACGACTTTCTCTACTCTGCAAAACTATTCTTACAAATGCTTATTTCTCTACCAACTTTACGTCAATATAGATAAACGTTAATTTATTGCTAATTTTCTTGTAGGTGCAAGGTCAGTATGGAAATGCTACAGGCTTTAACGGATAATCCACTCTTTAATGGGCTGATCGGTTGTGTCGTCGTTTACATTCTGTTTTCTTTGTATGTAAAAGCTTATATCGGTCTCCCATTTAGGAAAATTGTAAGAATTAGGAAACTCACGCAAATAGTCCTAATATGGAATAGCTTAGAAGTTGTGAGCTTTAACTAAATCTCCATTTTTTGTGTATTGTCACCCGAGCGTCGGAACACCCTATAGACTGGGCAAGCAGCAGACGGGTCGATGTTCGCCCGGCCCCCTCGTTTGTCTTATAGCGTTAAGAAGGGATGGCTGGGACAAAAAACATCACTGCGCCATCTCTTTCTGTTCCACCTGTGTTCTCGAACTTACGGGATATTTCATCTAATGGAGAACCTTCCAGATCGGCAAGCGGACCCTATATAAGCTACACGTCGTGCAAGAGGAGTTAGTGAGTGAAACAGTCAGTCAGTTCTTGGTGTAAGAATGCAGTGCTAGTGTACGACGAGAAGACTGTTTGAGAGCATCGGGAGATTGTACGTAATTACGAGTGCAAGTGAAATTGTAACGGACGAACTGGTGAATCGTAATTGTCTGCATTACGTAATTCTGTGTAATTGGCAAGAGTTTAACTGTAAGTCGGTGGAAATAAAGAACATTTTTGAGTGGTGTAATTGGACTTTTCATTTCACGAACCCACAAAGCCACAGTATTAAGAATCAATCTATCTCTTAAAGTTTTCAATTTATGTAAAAATTATGTAGAATGTAGAGGAATTCTGAATACATTCTTAGAAAATTCAAGATATAAATTTCATTTGTCATGAAAATATTTTAAAGATATTACTTTAATAAAATTTTTAGTTGGAGAGAATAACTAAAATATCAAGTTTTGTATTTAACATACTTTTTAGGTTTGTGTTATCTTATTCACACACGCACACGCACACATCCACGGTTGCATCTTTTTCTAAAACACATTTTTTTGCGATTAGGGGACGACCACAAAGTCTCTATTTGCACTGAATCTCAGAATCGAATCTTTGGGTAGAGTGAAATACTTTCCCTAAATACTATAGATACATTAGGTAGGAAGTGGAGAATGTAAAAGTAGCTATGGGTAATTACGTACTAGTCAAATAAATATTTGTTTCAATCAATTGCTAATCCTTTAAAAAAATATTCTAATATAAACGGAAAACATTCTGAGACTTTTTAAGTTTTCTTTTTTATGCTGTTCGTGTCTATTATCACGATCTACATGAGTCAGTTCAAGACTGGGAACTGCTTCGCGACGCTCGCTGCTGAACAAAATTCGGTCATGCCATTGTGTCCTTTTAACTGGATTTAATCCCTTGCATTTTGCAACTGTTTTAATGCACGAAGGGAAATCTGCTTACCTGAAAGTTGGGGCAGTTGGGCCACCTGGGGTTGCTTTCACTACGTCGTTCTAGGCAGCGGTGGTGGCCCGAAGCCTCCCTGATTTAAGTAGCCACTTCGCCCATTCAACATCTTGCATTTGAAGCCACTGTAACCGTTTCTTGACCATTTTACGGTTAAGCGAAGGTAGTGTAGAGATCTGGGCAACACATGCAATGATCTCGTCCTCTATACTTCCATCATATATTTGCAACCACTACGAGGCATACGAGTGCAGTGTAGTGTTTTGTTTTCACTATATGCAGCACCGCAGGAGGAGACGCTAATGATACATGAGACGAAAATTGAGCACCGGCGGAATGAGATGGCGGAGAAACCCGGAGATCCCAGAGAAAACCCCTGCCCGCCCCGGTAGCATAGATGGAAGCGGGTCTACCTCACGTTCAAGAGGTCCTGAGTTACCTGGTGAGTTACCTGGATAAGGCTTTTACCGGAGCTTTCACTTATCCTAAAGGAATAATGTCGGGTAACTCTAAGCTCTAAGGACCCTGGGCTCATTTGAGCATCATTTCACCCATTCCATTCATCGTCCGATATGACTTAACGTTGGAGGACGTAAAATAACAACAACAAAAGAGAAAACCCGCCCCAGCAACTCTTTGCCCACCACAAATGTCACTTTGCGGTCGCCTGGGATCGAAACCGGACTACCTTGGTGAGAGTTGAGCAGTCTAATCCGAGGCATACGAGAATTCAATGAATGAGAATCCTAAAGTTTCTGTTCATAAATGTTTATTAAATAGGAACGCAACTGCACATGCTGGAGGAGGTATACTCTATTTTAACAATTTGTGATGAGAAAGAGGAGAATTGTATACATTGCATGTATTTGAATCCTGGTTTCACTGTTTAGAAATGATTGATAATTTGGGAATGTGTACGAAGCATTATTTTGTTCTAAAAACTTCACCGTTTATCTTCATTGGAAACTAGTAGTTAAAGGAATTTATGTTTCACCCTTAACACTGCGATAATCCTGTTTGTTCTGAGTAATGTACCTCTTTTATCCTGCGAATAAAAGTAAACGAATATCTAGAAACAGCAGCTAAATATTTAAACCACATTTCAGGTTATTACCAGATTTCTGTCGTACTATTACATGTTTCTCTAAGATACTAACAGAATAAAACTTAATATCATATCATATGAATGCAGCACAGATTACCCAAATCTGCAATAGCGCAGATCGTTGTGTCGCTATACGTAGAATTCAAAAGTGAAACCTATTGGTAGTTGCATTCCTGCTTCTGGTAGACTTGCTTTCTTGAATGGAAAATAAACACACGGCTTTCATTCCTCTATACTCTTTTATGAGGAAGAGAGCATTGGGGTAAAATCACATTTCCGGAAATTGAGTTGATGGACACATGTCAAAAATTGTACAGAGCTTGGAGGCAAACGGCCACTCTGGTCGGTGCAAAGTGTTGTTTGGCATTCCGATAATCTACGGCAACATAATATATTATATCATATGTCATTAATTACTTTGTTCACTGGCATTCAATTGTTGCAACAGAGCATTTTGTGACAGTTAATATAGTATTTTTACTATTAAATATATTAAGTAATATATCGTGTTATTTGACGTTCGATACTAAGGCTATTTCTCGCATAGCATAGTATTTGTGTAGAATTAATATATATTTAGCTAAAAAGGAAGGTAATAGTGCAGCATTCCATAAATATTTCTGTGCAAGTTAACTTTGCCTCTTTTGCCTGTAAAATTTAAGGTTTCCTTTCTAATTGAGAGCATCTAACGCAAAGACGATATGAATATTCCTTAATATAAACATTTACAATATGTGATTAAGGTAAATCTTTTAACACGATAATTGCCTTTGAAATTTATAGACAGATGCCTTTGAACTTGGGCATATGTATAAAGAAATGCATACAATAATAGGAATAATTGCAGGTAATAGCCATCTACAGTTACTTTATGTAAACATTTAAAACTTTTTTTAATATTTATTTATAGATATCACTTTTTACTGCACAGTTGTACGTGATATCATTCTCAGACGTCACTACACAGTTCACACATACATACCTTGTGGCTCTGTCGTGATAACTTTTCTTCTTGTTCTTTTTTCTAAATTAAATGGTGAAAGCCGTGAATGGATAATCTAGTTACAACATGTCGCAGTTCGAAGTTTGTTGCTGTCCATGTGTGGTTCGTCATTGTTTCAGTGCCATACATTTACTCGTTTATCCATTATGATCTCCAGTTGATTTCTAAAACCCTTGGTGTGTGGCAGCATATATCGAAGTTTGATGTCTTCAATTGGAAATGTCTCTCTCGCTAGCAGGTAAACTAGTCTCTATATTGTTGTCTTTGACAATCCTAGTGCTCTTTTCAGATAAATCGATTTTACCTTTTCTAGCGTTTCTTGATTTTCCCTCTCTCAGGTGGTTCCATATGTATATACCAGGTGAACCACGCAAGCCATCCTCTGTAGTTTTACGTTTCCTGCATACCTTAGTGCAAGAAGGGTTGCCTTACTGCTTTGGTCAAAGGGGAAGTGCACGTACAAGCGAAGCTTCACTGAGTTGTGCTGCTAACTGCCTGTGATTTTTTTTCCTGGTTTCGCTCTGATAAGAAGGCGTGGCAGTCTATAGTTCGAGTTAGGTCTTACAGTCAAAAGGTAGCAACTGCAATGTACTCAAGGGAAGAGCACACAGATATGATAATGATCTATGGAGGAACGCATCGCAATGCAGCTGAGGAACAAAAGCTGTATTCAAACGTTTTCCAACGAGACGTCTACCTTCTTCTTATGTTTCTAGACATACAGAGATGCAACCAGGGATATTTCCAGTTACAATGTGTCGTGGAAAGACACATCTGATGTTTCCCGGAACATTACTAAATATTTTGAAGCAAATCCCATCCAAGTAAAGATAGCTTACATTACAACTACGCTTGTATACAATGTGGTATAAACAATAAAGTTATCATGCTATTTCATTTTAGTTTGCATTATTATACGTATATACCCATAATAATATCATCATGAACATTATTATTAATATTATGAAAGTCATTATATTTCATCCGTTAATATCTATCACATCGTAATAATTAGGACAAACAAGAGTTGCAGCAGACTTGGGGGTGTTGAGGTCTTCGGTACGAAGAATTCTGAAGGAATGATAATGGCATTCCTTTGAGCTGCACCTACACCAACAATATGGAAACGATTTCCAAAATCGGGTATCGTTCTGCAGAGGGCTCCTAAAGGAATCTGACGTAAATCTGGATTTCATCAGGAAGATTTTATGGGGAAATGAGTGCTATTTCGCCAATGTGAATGGATATCATATACATTACTGGGCTCCTGAAGAACATTCTGGTTACGAAACAACACGTGCAAACGCAAGGCGGTGTTACCGTGTGGTGCGACATTCTAGGAGACATCATTGGACCTAATAGGAACCCAAACTAACAGGTCAAATGCATTTCTATTTCCTACAAAATGAGCTGAAACTTGAGCATCTTCTAGAAAACATCCCACTTCAGTTAGCTGTGCGGCACTGGTTTCAGTACGATGGTGCATCACTCCATTTTAGAGGGTCAGAGAATATCCGAACAACGTACATCCCGAACGATTGTTACATTCGATAGCCAAATAGATCACAATATAGCTTCCTTGGAATTTTTTCTTGTGGGGGTATATCAAAGTTCGGGTCCAGGGCACGGAACCTTAGTATTTAGATGTGTTAAATGAACGAATACGTCATGCTTGCGCTTCAGCATTTGCAGAGATGTGAAGAGTGTCCATCTTAGAGACGCTTACATCAAAGCATCCAACAAGGTGGGCATACATTTGAATTCTTGTGTTATGAATAATGTAATAATAAATATTTGTCAATCTGTAACGAAGGTTTAAGCGAACATTAAATAAATTCATTATTTTTATTATTCTTTATTGCAATCAAAGACATAATAGCATTTATTTAATATGATAATTGTGAAGCACAAATTATTGCATATAGTGTTTGTTATAATTATCTGTGAGATGTGCATATGCCTGCTTTGGCCCTTGTGCGTATCCTTTCGTTGAGGTAAAATCATTCTCCTAGACATAAGCCTTTCCCGAGACTAGGAATTGAACCTGATACCTCATCGCAGTGAGCAAGCTCCAAGCTGTAGGACCAGTTAAATTAGTTAGCTGTTGGTTTTAAAGATCGGGTCCTACGTTCAACGAGGTCTCCTCTTTGTCGGTAGCGCGTACCTAGGCAAACCTTTCGGTGCCCGCGTTATCCGGGAGTGACTAACTTCAAGGAAGGATGGCCTGCGTGGGCCACTTTTATGTATAAATAATTTAAACATATTAATTTTGAGGAATTACAAAATGACAGCGGTAGATGTATTTCCTGATTAGTTTGTAGTACGTTTGGCAATAAGTTTTCAGGGCCGGAATTTTCAAAATGTATACATTTATTAAGTTTATTATTTCGCTAATAATAATTATTATATCAACTCATTTAATTCGCACATAACAACAGTTAACATAGCGCTCTCTGTACAAATGCTATTTGTAAGTGGAATTTTATAGAATGATTACATTTATGTAATATAAGGAATTATCATTGCTTTCTGAAATATAAACAATGCGCTGGAAAGCATTAACGGATACTCCCATAACCGTTCAATAAGTAATTTACATCTTACGTTACTTCAATGTAAATAATGTGAATACTCTTCCAAAGTTTCCCAAGGGACAACATCCTCTATAATATAATTCAGTATCCACGAAAAAGCATTTGAGTTAACCCTTGACAACGTGAAACTTTATTGTAGACAAAAATAAAAGGTTTCACAAGCGTAATCTTCAAAGCTATATTTTCTGTGATGTAAAAACTTTAATTTAGACTGCGTAAAAGAGATAACAACGAAAATAAGGATATTTATATGAGAGTCATCATCACAAAACACACAATTCTTATTTATAAAATGTTCATACACTAGTAATCACCGAAATACGAAATATGAAATTACCTAATGCCACGTGCTGCTGACTTCCTGTAATAGATATTTGATTTGGAAAATGTATACTAGTAGTATAGAATTGGGCATTTCGGCACAGTGTAGATAGGATGTTGAATTCTCCTCTGTGTTAATAAATGGGTGATGTAGAACTCTCATTGATTTAGAACTCTCCTATATGAAAATCGAGGTTTAAAAGAAGGGGAGTTGTGGCGTAGTGCCGTTCTCCCCTGTGCAGTTGAGGGGTTGGGATGATGATGATTGTGTGTGTGTGTGTGTGTGTGTGTGTGATGTGTGATGGGTGGGGTGGGTAACGGGGGGTTCCGGGGATGTTTGAATTAAATGTGAATGCTTGTGTGTGTGTGCTTGAACTCTCATGTATTCTTTTCGATGTGTGTATGTGTGTGCTTGATCTCTCACATATGAATATCGAAGAGTCTAGGGTTCGATATTTGTGATGGGGTGGGATGGGTAACGGGGGGGGTTCCGGGGATGTTTGAATTAAATGTATTGATAGTAATTCTTCGATGTCTGTGCTTGAACTCTCATATATGAATATCGAGTGTAGGGTTTGATATTTATTACGTTTAGTGTATGATATATGATGCAGTATCGTTATTCTTTAGATAAAAGAATATCGAGAGAATGATTAGGTATGTTTACTGGGAGAGATTTATGAAAATAAATGTAATAAGACATTCTGGTAAGGGGGTGTTCCCTATGCAGAATCTCTCCTTGAGCTATCGTATCCAAGAGCGATGTAAAGGTTAAGAAAAAAAGGTTAAATTCCATTCCCACATCGAGGTACGAGAAAATATAAAATCTATTCCACATTGAAGTATAAGGATGATGACGTGTTGTCATTCCTCAAGATTTGTGCATATATGTATATGTGTGGGTCATCTATGAATATCGAGTTCTCGGGAGGATTCATATATATGAATATAGGGTCCTCGGTTCGATACCCATTCATGTACGCGAGGATAAAGACTAGTCCTCCTCCAGTACAAGCGACGAGAGGGTGGAAGGGGGGAAACGTGATAAAACGCCAATATAGTAAATTCGAATTAACAAGTCTCATCCTGTCCCGCCAGCTCGGGAACGAACGTGTCCTCACTTCACACAAACCCTCCGTACGTTAAGAACAATCGACGATAGGATGGGGAGGGGGGGGAGACAGGTACGATCACGTTTCATCACCCATCTGCTCACTCGGGGAACGAATGCATTCTCACTTCACATCGCAACGTCAAGATGAGTGGAACAACAACTCCTATCATTGAAAGTGATACCAGATTCTGGGAGAATCTACGCAATTTCGAAGATTTGCAAAAGCATTGGGTTGAGCACCACGATGAAACGTGTGATGGAAAGATGCATCAAGTGATTTGCAAGAATCCTTCCTATCATGAATCGATCACATCTTATGCTCAATGCGGAAAGAATTGTAAAGTGTACCTAGGGTAAGTAGAATTATAATTGTGTGTGTTAACGTGAAAGTGTTGTTATGTGTTATATAACTAATGATAAATATGTTTATTTCAGTGAAGCCCAAAGTGAAGATGTGGCATGCCAGTCCGAACAGGATCAAGGTGAAGATGTGTGCGGTCCGTACAATGATCGTCCGTTTAAGGATATCGGTACATCGAAACCCGAGGAGGAAGTCATAGAAAAGTGAGTATAAAATAATAAGAGTTTTACGTTAACAAGTGTATTAAATATTCACGATGTTGAGACATAGTTCGTGTATGTCCGCAGATCCAGTAAGAAAGGAGACAAGAAAAAGAAGAAGACGAACTGCAAACCGAGAATCGTCAAAGCCAAGAAGACGTTCGATCAAGACAGTTTCATCATAATGATGTTCGAACCCTTCACACCCTTCGCAGAAGAAGTAGAGGAGGAAGTTGCGAGTGATGGTAAATAGTGTGTGCATGAACGATAACGACATCTCCATCAGCATTGACTTTCGTGTGAACATAGGATTATACAATGAACTCCCATCACTTTACATTAAAGCTACACATGACGATACGTTTGTGTATATTACAAAAGAGGATTGGGAGGTAATAATGTCAAATGTGTGTGTCTTGGATACGTATCTGAAAGATGGTAAGCATCCATGTGCACCGTACAGTGAAAATATAATATATGCATTTAATATAATGTTATGCATGAATAAGATGCAAGAAATAACGTTTGTGAATACATGTTTAAATGTGGGCAGTATAAATCTGAATAGTACTGCATTCAATGGACTTAAAAGACTAATTCCATATATTGAAAGAAATTTATATCAGTTGTATGATATTCATAAATCATTATGTTCATATGATGCAAAAAGCAGGAGTGCAAGGAAGAGGATATTGGAGATGTATGTTAAAGTCAATAAAAAGATAATTTGAATTTGTAATGTTTTTATTTATTACACCTATATGATAGATTGTACAACATGAGTTAGTGGTTTATAAGTGTATAATTTATCATGAATAATTAAACAGAATAATGAAGTTTGTGCAGGAAAATTTGACGATGCTTGAACTTCCAATCTGACATTCACTGCCCCCGTCACAGTATCCTCAGGTTGATGAGAGCAATCGATGACGAATAGCGGTGCATATTTCAGAAAGTCGTTCCTTTTCAAAAGAGGGTAATTCTCCTTTCCATAGTAGGCTGATTGAAATTTGGAATATTGATCATACAGAGATGCAAATTTCGAATTGGCGAAATCCAAATTCATATCGTGATAGGGGTAAGATTCACTGTTGAGATAAAGTTTCAGATTGGTGATATTACAATTATCAAATAGAGAGGCATCCTTAGCGAGATGATTCATACTATCCACTTGTGCACCGACTATGACGAAACGTGGTTTTTCAAGTTTAGTCGTGGTTGCAATGTTCCATGTGAACGCTTTAGTTTGAGGTACAGCAGGTTGAGTGTGAAGGTCCAAGGTTCGAAATGCGACGTGTAGAGGTTTATCCGATTTGACGAGTTTAAGTTTATCAACTCGTTCAGAATCTGAAAGTCGAAGTACAGGCATCCTCCATTCGAGTCTAGTTAGTTGTATGGTTGTAGGATCGTTTCCAATGATACAATTATTAGAATCCTTAGATCTAATGAGAATAAGTTCAAACTTGCTATTAAGTATGACCTCCTTGTGATCGTCGGCGAAACCCAGCAACATCGAAAGAGGAACGATAGCATTGAAGATACCATTCGATGTATTCACGATGTCTACCACACCTCCTGGATAGATCCATCCAGCATTTAGTAAACGATTCGATTCCAGTTCATTCAGTGCTGCATAGTTACGCATCGTTGATGAAATGCCCGGATTCCTAGTTCTATCAATAGTCGTTCCATTCATATCCAGACGAATCTCATCGAATAGGAATGCCATAGCATTGTTACTCAATTTCGACGTGGCAACGCTGCCGTCGGGTTTAGTGAGAGTCCCCTCAATGTAGAGATAACTTCTACTAGGAAGCGTGTACAAATCTTCAGCTTGACATGGAATTCTAATTTCATCGTTCACATCGAGAGCTGACGTATTGTACGGTAGGAATACGTGTTCTTCCTCCTTACTGATCTTATCATCAAAGGTCGGAATCCCGGTCACGTCCAACACATCCATCATAGAACCTTGAAGCCTAAGTTAGCGAGAAATTTTCGATTAGACGATGTGATTAGCTTGCGGGTCGATGATCGAGTAGAGGTCAATCTCGAGAGATGTTTTTTAATATAGCATCGTCTCTTAAAACTTATACCCATTACGACGTATGTGCAATCGTACAGTGATGGTTTCGTTCCTGAAATCTAACTTATCGCCGTTCTGGTCTACCACTCTAATGTCGAGATGATCAATGAGATCCGTATCGATGATTGGTAAATATATAGGACTTGATGGTTCCTGCGAGATATGATAACCTGGAGGTACCGATGGGAAAAATTCATACAGAGAATGACCACTTTTACCATTGATGAAAGATCCCGTTGCAAGACTACACTCGATACGTATGATGCTGACCTTGAATATGTTAACCAAATCATTAGACTCGGTCAGCACGTTTGCCGGTACCCTCTGTTTAGAGGTGAAACCGAGAAGAGAAGCAATAGATCTCTCACGACTAAAGTCGATAATATAGGGAGATTGAATTTCTGATTTCATGGTGTTATTATTAGCACGTAGAATAAAGTCGTCACCGATGTCGAGAGCATCCTTGATCAATCTGGCGATATCATCCAATTCATAAGTACCCGGTGGAATTACTATACGTTCGACTTTTCCATCGCGAACGTAATGGAATAGATTATTACTCTCGTCCACATTCGGAATCGAGTAAAAAGTCTCAAAATTCAATAGAGCTATCTCGTAATGTCCGTTAGGATCCAGATGTAATGGTGGATTTAGAAATGTAGAGAAGCTGGTATCACTACCACTCACGGTGATCGTGTAACTCATCGAGGAGAAACTGAAGGCACAAGTGACCGCAAATCACAGAATCGAATTCTTGAAATCTCGTCGTATTATATAGGAGCTTGACACCCGAAAGGTACGTTTCTATCTCTTCCGGAGGTCTCAGATCGCCGAAACTGTCAAAGTAGTAGGCAACGTCACCATCCTTACGTACAGCAATCCAATGTGTACCAGGGTTATTTGATGTATCCAGATTCACTACTATTCTCTCATAGTATCGAGGACGTGGAGGTAGTTTATCGATCATGTAGACACCTCTAAAATGTGGAATGTGTAGACGTCGTGCATACGAATCGATCTCGTTAGCACTCAGGGCTTTTTCCGGGATAAATATAGGCCTCGCCCCGAGTTTTTTGATCGAAGATACAATCCTCTACCCTTACGACGTCTCTTACGGCGAAGACCTTTGCCCTGAGCCAAAGATTCCATGCGCTCGTTGTGACGTGTTAATTCTGCAAGTTGTTTTGCATCCGAACGTTTCTTATTGACAGCCGTAGCAATCTGAGCAGCACCTCCAGCTAGACCACCTGCTGCACCTAGAGCTGCTAAAAGTGGTAGCAAAGGTAAGAAACCACCTCTCTTGTTGCGACGTTTACGCATGCCAGCGCCCGCTGCCAGTTTACCCTTCATAAGTGTAGTCACAAGTCGAGCTGCAAGTCGTTCGCCCAAAGAAGCGTCGGCAGACTTTACACGTCTCCAAGCTTTCTCTACCAACACCTTATCGGCTAGACGACGAGAATCTGTATCAGTACTCTCTGCGTAAGCCCGATCGTGATCGAGACACGCTGAATCTAACCCGTTCACCGGTAAGTCACCTCTCTGCAAGCGTTTATGTAGTTTCGTTCCGGGACCGCAGAAACGATAACCCGGTAAATGTGCCTCAAATGGTAATGAATTAATCAAGGAATTAAGAATTCCCGAACCTTTGCGTGCACGTGTAGAGCGCATGTTACACTATGAAATAAAAAAGGCAAAACGTGCGCTTTATAAGTATACGATTCCTATGACGATTGGCTAAATCCAGTAAAGACATAGATTGCCCTTATCACGAACGAGATAAAAGACAAAACTTATGCTTTATAAGTATTAGTCGCGATATGGAGATAGTAAAGCAAAAGTGTACACTACCCATACAGGTGTTAGATTTCGAGGACGACATTCGCAAAGGACGACACGGTACGTTGTTTCCGAGTAACGTTAGAGCGCTCATACTGGGCAGTTCAAATGCTGGAAAAACGAACGTTTCACTCAACCTGCTTATTCACGAGAATGGTCTGAGATTCGAAAACCTCTACATATACTCGAAATCGTTGCAACAACCTAAATATCGATATTTACTCAGGTTACTGAAAACTATACCCGATATAGGTGTATTTACGTTCGATGATGGTGATAAAGTAATTCAAACGTCGGATGCTAGAGAAAATTCGATATTCGTATTTGATGATGTGATAAATGAAAAACAGGGTAAGATAGCTTCATATTACAGTATGGGTAGACATCGTAATGTCGATGCTATATATTTAGCACAATCATATGCTAAAGTACCTAAACATTTAATTAGAGATAATGCAAATATGATTATATTCTTTAGACAGGATAATCTCAATTTAAAACATATATACGAAGATTATGTAAATACCGATATGTCCTATGATGAATTTAAGGATATGTGTAAACATATATGGGAGAGTGACGAACGATCCTTTGTTGTTATAGTACCAGAATATCCACTGAACGAGGGACGCTACCGTCACGGTTTTGATCGCTTTATCAGAATGAATAAATAGAATAATCCATCACTTAAGCAATGAGTATCGACAGGTTCGGATCCCGAAGAATCATACCCTCTAGGGGTGTGTTCAATCGATATATCATAACTAGAGATGGATCGGGAAACTATCGATTCAAGGGAAAGCGGTTGTGCAATATTCACGACCCTGAAGAAGGTGACGATGCATCGACTAAACGTTATGTGGATACGCATACGGCTGACGTCGAGAATCGAATGCAGATCTTCAGCGAGCAGACCTCGTATCAGCGTATGGGCGAGTTTGAAGCTATGCTTAGGGATCACATACAAAAATCGCTCGACATCCAATACAACAATTTAATGGAGTACTTAAGTAAATATGCATTTAAACGTGATTCCGAAAATAATGTCATTATAGATGGTATAAGAATGAAAACGCTGTTGGACCCCCTTCACGAACACGACGTTCCTAATAAAAAATATGTAGATGATAGGATTCCAATTCACGATTCTAATGAAACTCTATCATTTCGAATGAAGAGATTGAAGGATTTAGCCGAGCCGATAGAAGATAGTGATGCAGTCACCATGAGTTATGTTAATCATTTCTTTATACAGAAACACAATGAATTGCAAACGGGTTTAACTGAGACTATAACAAACATTGCCGATACTATTACACGGAAACAGAATGAATTACAAAGTCAGTTAACTAGAACAATCACCTCCGCTAGCGAGACTATTACTACAGCTGTAGAAAAAGAAGTGAAAGAACTAACCGCACGACAAACGGAACTTGATAATAAACTAATCACTATAAATAATGATATTCATACTATGAAAACACGAATGAGAAATGTTGTAAACACTATGTTACAACAATTGAAAGCACAACTCATAATTTCATTGCAAACACGTCCGTTTCGAGGTCCCTCTTTAAGGTATACGTTAACATCGGGACTCGAATACTATAAAGTTCCTGGAAATGGAAGTGTACTCTCGTGTTCCATCGTATCATCGGTACATCCGCATACTGTAAATGATACATTGTTTGCAATAAACGGAAGATTAGTTGAAAGATATCCTGTAAGAGTTGAAACTGGCGATATTCTATCGTTTACAGCACCAGTCGGACGTGCTAAAGGTGGTCATATATTAAGTATAGAACTGATAGTTTCATATAAATTAGCAGTAGCTGATTAATTATACATTCATTTCGATATGGATGCTGAAGCTATAAGACTTAAGGAATCCATTGCCCGTCACAGTAGGGCAATAAGAGAAAAGTTACGTTCTCTCAAAGGAATGAAATTCGAAACGCAACGAGTCCTGTCTGAAGTTCTTCAACCTGTAACCGAACCATTGAAAGTAATAGCGAAAGCACACCAAGACAACAACGACGACGACGAAACTACAGATGATGCTAACGGATCTGATCTCGTGTCAAAGTATCTACACAAGGTTCGAACTGCCAGTTCGAGTGACATGGATAATACTTACGGCATACGTTACGAGGATAATGAGTATAAATTGGGTAACAAGACAGTTGTGTTTAAATCTGATGGTGTTCAGATAGGAACAGAAACGTATGAACCCACAGCAGGCTTATATGAATTATTATTTAAACGTTTACCTCGCAAGACATCGTACACAGATGATGATTTAGACGTGTATTCGCAAATCTTACAAAATACTCAAGTTTACAGACACGGCTACTCAAGAGATGGACGTTTAAGAGCAAATCGAGGGTTCAAGTATCGTCATATCATTCGTGACCTTGTTAGTAATCGAACTGGATTTGGTTTACGTTGGAAAGAACATGTACCGCAGAGAAAATTAGATTACATCTACTGGAACGATCCGAATGAAATAATAAACAGATTAAGATTATTAGTTGCGTCGAGGGATGCAGGTAATTTGAATCACTCACCCGAGATAGAAGAAATTATTACAGAACTTAAAACATCAAAAATTATAGCATGATAAAACGTCGCATTGCAACCGAGTTACATGCACCAGCTAGAAGACGATTTTTACGTCGTAAGATCATAAGCAAAGGAATGAACGATTTAGTACAAATAGATCTTATGGACATGTCTAATTATGCAAGAGACAATAGGAATTATAAGTATATTCTTCTTGCATGCAATTTTTATTCCAAGATGGCTTATGCACGACCATTACGTGATAAGAGTGGTATTAACGTTTCGACTGCTATGGAGGAGATATTGAATGAAATGGAATCGTTTCCGAAGAATGTTCAATCTGATAAAGGAAGGGAGTTTTACAATAAACATTTCCGCGAACTAATGAATCGTAATAATATTAATCATTACAGTACATTCACTCACGTTAAGGCTGCTGCAGTGGAACGTTTAATAAGAACGATCAAACTGAATTTGCATAAGGAATTTATTGTTCAAGGCTCATATCAATGGGTAAACATACTACCTAGAATTATTCATACATACAATAATACTTACCATCGAACGATTCGTATGAAGCCTGTAGAAGTTCGTGATAATTCTCTCCTCCTCAGCGTGTACAAATATGATAGAAGTCTGCGTGAGAAGCGAAGATCTAGACTTCATCGTGTTGGTGACTACGTGAGGATTTCTAAGCATAAAGGTGTTATGGAGAAAGGTTATCTACCAAATTGGAGTGTTGAAGTCTTTAGGATACGTACAGTGCAAAGGACACATCCATTGACCTATCTCATCGAGGATCTGGAGGGTAAACTGATTGAAGGAGCATTCTACGGTTATGAATTACAGAAAACTCAATATCCAGACACGTATTTAGTTGAAAGGATCATCAGACGTCGTGGTGATAGGATTCTGGTGAAATGGTTAGGATTTCCTACCCGTGAATGGATTAATGAGGTGGACATTGTATAAATAAAAAACACACAACTCAATAAAGAAATATAATTTTAATGATATATTGTGTTTTATTTTTGTTTGTTCACATTGATTCCTGACATCTTCTGTAACTGCTAGTCACATCGATAATATATAAATTCACATCTCCTTAACTTAAACATGATAATAACATTTTATACTTTTTTTAAAAAATCATACATGATTATAGTTGAATTAACATTTAATTGTTGAGATTTTAACATAACGTACATGCTAGTTCACATTGAGTATATATAAATTCACCTACCCTTAACGTAAACATGATAATTACAATTTTAAGTAATTAGTAATATACGTTAAACAAACATCATACATGAGTATAGCTGAAATAAGAGCCTTTGTACACGCTAGTTCACATTGATATATATATATATATATATATATATATATATAAAATCTCCCCTCACCCCTTAACGGAGACATGATAATAACATTTTGATATAATTGTAAATATATTTTAATAAAAAAAAAAAAAATCATACATGATTATAGTTGAATTAACATTTCATTGATTTCTGCTATCTAACATTTTCAAAACGACATGAATAGGAAACTATATTCCTTCACCCCTAACATAAACAAAAAAAAAAGCAATACGTTATCTTTCAAATGAAGTAAATATGTTATTATCATGTGCCTAGTAATACCTTTTAACTCAGTTGCAACACACTTTACAATTATACTTGAAACTCAATTATTTTATTTTTTGAAATACAGTAATATGTTATTATCGTGGCCTAGTAATACCTTTTAACTCAGTTGAATCTATGCTTTATTGAGAAAAGAAAAATGAAAATTACACTTGACAATTTTCTATATCATAATGTCCCCATGCTAATGTTGAAAATGAATTATTGGGAATGTATCGTTTTGTATCGATACCACTTAAAGCTATCTTATTAGATTCAATGGTATGAACATCGTGTTTATAACTTCTGAAACATGTCTGCATGCTTCGATGTATCGTGTCAGGATGTGTAATACATGAGAGATATTGTTCAAAGGTTATGAATCTCATCGAATCTTTTGTTACACCTTTTGATTTTTTAATCACTTCAGTATCATATCGATAACAGTATAATTTGGATTTCAGACCTACATATTCAATCATCACTCTACCGGCTAGCTCATCCTTGAATAATCCTGAAATTTTCTTATTTGCTAACGGAATACCATACACATTATCAATGGGATAATTAGATGTATCGAATAAATGTATATTGGCTTTAATAAATTCATATATATCGCAGCTAGATTCGAAGAGAAAAGCATCCGTGTCCGTATAGATTAAAGTTACATCTTTCAATTTTTTCTTCAGAATTTCATAATAAAAATCATACATTTTATGTTTGGATAGATCCAGGATTGCTTGTCCTATGTATATTGGCTTATTCATCAATATTTCATCTCTGACCAATTCTATACCTATTAAATTTTCATCAAAAATCACGTACCTTATACACGTTTGTCGAGCTAACAATTTACGCGCTCGTTTCCAGCTGGTAGCTAAATGAAATGAATTATAACGTTTTACATTCTCTATAAATTTTCCATAAACACAATTATTCATTAACTTCCATAGATTTTGACCAAATTTCGTCTTATCTTCAATACGTTTACGAACGTTGAGTTCAATGTAAGGATTTATCCAGTTAGATTGTTTATAACCTATTACTCTATGTATACGCGATGGAATCAAACCAAGTTTAACACATTGTTGAAAATTGAGATAATGTAATACGTATTTATTTTTATCATTCAATGTTGTTAGCAATTTTGTATACCTATCACCTGGCGCGATTTCATTCAAAGGGCATAATGGCAAATCATTTTGTATATCATGAAGTTCCTGTGGATATTTAAAGTCTACTTCCAACACATATCCCACGTCAGAATCACTTGTAATAGACATAAAATCTATTGATTTAATTTCAGCATCAGTTAGCCACCTTATATCAGTGTATGGTAAGCTATTATTTTCCATTGTATAACTATATAAAGAATTGCAGTCAACGTACATTAAATAATTAGTTGGTTGAGTGTTATCGTAGCTAGTCATGTATCTGTTATTCGCCTTTGCATACCGTTTGGACACAGTGCAAATTCCACCTCGTATTCCTTTTTCGAAGAAATCTAGCATAGTCTTATCTGTTAATAATGAAATCTGTACACCAGTCGTTCTTAACATTGCATCATAGGCTAACCCGGGAAGTGTGTAATACTGACACGGGTCGAGTCCGTACAAACCGATACTTAATTCACGGAAGCGTTCAAACACGTCCGTTAGTATTAATGTATCGCACTTAAGATATATATTTAAATATTCACCCAGATTTTTAACATTGAATTCATTCCATACCGTTCTAGCATGACTATAATCCTCATCGCTTACATGATCAAACTGATGTTTGGATGGTAGACTATTCTCGTATAATTTTTCTATAGAATCCACATACGTGTACGGGAAGACACCTTTGCGTTTCATCAGTTGTCTATGCAAAGGATTCGTGTACGTATTATTGGTATAATGAAAATCATCTGATTCTAACATATCCGAAAGGTTACTAAGTTTTGAATCCAAAAAACGATAGCTATCCAGAAATCTTAGATATATACTCATTCCATTCGAATTTGTATATCTTTTGCTAAAGGATAAGTAATTTTCAGAAGTTTGTGCAATACAGTTGATAGGTTCCGTATCGTAACCTAGTTTCTTTACTATGAAATGAGCATCGTATTTTGACAAGCAATGAAAGAATATTGGTATGAATCCTGGCATTTTCCTATTTAAATTGCAGTGCTTATGAGCTGGGCCAACGTAACTTCCAGTCAAATGACAATGATCACGAACCTTTATACACGAGTTAAGAAATTCACGTTTGCATATGTGACATCGTGTTGCATTTTGATATTCTAGCTCATCCACATCTCTCATACTTATTTCAATTTTATTAGCATATATATTAATGACCTGATTTGCAATTAACGTTAATTCTTTAAGAAAATTTTCAATTGCATATGGACCTTCAAATGATTTGAAACGTGTTAAATTTTTATCATAACTACAGACCAAATGTAATGCAATTGCATACGCTTCATGTTTATGAATGGTACGGGTCCAACTTTTGCTTGCTACATCTTGACACGAATCTACCTTACGTAAGATACATTCTATGTCTGCATAAACCACGAATGGAACTTTTAGACATTTCGAATATGCGTTAAATTCAACGAGATCAGTTTTACCAGCCTCGGGCATTCTGATAATTTGATTCATCATACACCTCTTTTTATGGCTATTTAAACGTGATTCTGATGTGAAATACAAGTTACAATTGTTACATAACCATTTTCGCCCATGATGTTTGGTTAACTGCTTTCCTAGCAAACGTGATAAGTCTGTTATCAGACAATAATGTCTTTTATACATTAAAAGATTAACATGATGTGCTTTTATCTCTCTTGGTTGATATAAGAGAATAATCGATTTATTTTCAACACCGTATATCGTTATTGAAATATTTGAATTTTGATTCTCGAATTTTTCTACATCTTTCAATGATACGGGGAATGTTATATTCTCAAAGTTAAATTCATTACGAAAATCATATCTTTTATAGGACGTGGGTCGATTCTTGTTACGTTCTACTGGATATTTGGATGCTAACAGACAGTATGCAAAGCAATATTTATCAGTATTACGAATGTTAATAACAGCTCTCTTCGATTTTATAAAGTCGGGTAGTTCAGTATACATCCCTGCATTCAATGAATCGTATTGTGTCACATATATTGTTAATTTCTCAATACTGTATAAAGCTTTTGAACTGGTACGCGATTCAAAATTATCCATATGATCTAGTATAGGTTGTACAATCTTCTCTTCATACCATATAGATTTATCTGTAGATTGCAATATCACCTCAAGTTTACTGTTAAAGTTAAATGTATGAATATTATCGCTCTCTTGTGATATTATGACATATTGACAGGATAAACAGGATCCTATCTTAAGACCTGATTTATACGTGTTTAAGCCCTTATCAATTTCATTCAAAATTAAAGGTTTGCATTCTGCTAAGAATATGACGGGGTCAAGTATATTAACACAGTTGTAAATTTCATAGGTGGCTAAACGATTTTTGAAAGCGGACTCACTCTGAATACATCGTAATTGCTCAGCATGGGTCACGTTCGAACAGGTTTCATCTTGCTGAATCGAGGGTTGTCCAGTGGCAGTATCGGAGCATCTTGTCGCCGTTTCTGAAAAAAGAGGCAATTACAACATTCGATTAACTTTACATACGGGAACATTGATTTACATGTATGTAAGGTGGTAACAGAAATAACATACATGTTAATAACTTTTACATGTATGAATCCCAATTTTACGTAAACTCTATACTTTACGTAGAACGTAACATGCATGTAACTTTTACATATGAAAATAGTTACATAATGATTATGTATTTTACACAGCGGTTTCAATTATTGCTATCATCACGTAACTACAATATTCAGATAGTATGTAACTGTTTTACGTAATGCTCTCTCCCTTACATAAATGATAAAAACACACAACGTAAACCATATACATGTAAAATACCGTAACTGAACTACGATATTCACATGTACGTTTTACACATATAAATTAACGTTCTTTTTTGACCTACAACGTTACTTTTACGTGTAACAAACAATACATAACTAACATGCATGTGAAATAACGTAACTGAACTACGATAATCACATGTACGTAATTATTACACTTGAAAATTAACCCTACAACGTTCACTCTCAATTACTAATACTACATGACATGCGATAATTAACACTTTAAGTTCTAATACAACATGTACGATTTCACATTTACATGCAAGTAACTACATTCAATTACTAATACTACATGACGTGCGCTTTAAGTTCTAATACAACATGTACGATTTCACATTTACATGCAAGTAACTACATTTTCACTTTTTTTTTATGAAATTTTGTTCATTAATTATACTCACCTTTTGACGACATTACGGGCTGCTTAAAAAAGACAATTTATGTCGTTTGAAACCACTTTCTAGTGTTTCCTCGCCATGGTATTGGAGTATGCAGTCACCACGATTTAGTAAATCTTTCTGCGCTGCGGTCATGTGTTTGAATCTCTCCGGGAGGAAGACTTGGAATTCTGATGTTTCGACGACGACCCGTTCACCATATCTGGTCTTCACGGTTTTGACGGATCGAATGATGTGTTGAACGGACTGTTCTAATTCTCGTAGTTTCTTTGTGGGAAGATGTGTTCCACCTTCAGCTAGTTGATTTAGCTGTACCATCTCATGATCTGAAACAAACATATAAGCATACACGAATCAGTATTACTTCAACATTCTTCGTAAACAGAGATAAAAAATGAATTACAGTATACAACTTTTCTATCTTACCTGTAGGATCCATATTTCCAGAGAATCGACTGACTCCTCACTCGTCCGTACTGCAGTATTTATTAACAATCGCTCCACGCCCTCCCTCCCCTCCGTCCGGGAGAGGTGTTACTGTCTACATATTATGCTATATGTTTAAAGTAGTTGTGACTACGTTATGAGTTAAAACTTATTACTAGTAACTTTATTATCATAGTTTAAACTTTATATAGGTTCATCATTTTTTTACACCCCCCCTCCAACCGTATCTCTCCTTCCCAAACACCATGTTGCGTGCGCACACTAACTGTGATTCGTTCCCTACATCTTGGAGGGGAGGGTGATATAGTTACACATTTCTTTACACACACACATACTTGTACAAAATATATTTTTCTGAACATTTGATTTTTTTACATTTGGTATACTAACACATTCATAGTTTTGTTTCATCATTCATACAAATATATAGATTCATTCGTTTAATTTTTAAAATATATTCTTTTTTTCCTAACGTTATTTGACAAAATTAGACTTCGCTACAGCAATAAGACTGTTTTGATCACCCCTGTCACTAGTCTGGAGAGATTAACTCTTTTTTTCTCTGACCTACATACCAAAGGGGATGTTGTTCAGTGGGGTATTCCTAATACTGAGGGGAGATTTTCTAGACCATTTTTTATATGGAGGGTGATACCTTGCCATGAATAGTTAGGATATCTACACTATAGATCCCTACTTGCATATATATATTATCATATTGATTGATCAGTTTTGTATTACTCATATATACTTAAGGACGAGATACTTTTCTCTCGTTATCTTAATCATTTTTAATTAGATGGTTAGTGCATTTATTTCATTTTCGATGTTATGTTCCACTTTTATCATGCTTAGAGGGAATATTCTTTTTAGGTCATCCTGCTTAGAGGGTGCGCTCCTTTATCATGAAAGCCCTTTCAAACAGATTTACATTTGCATTCTTATACTTTTCTCTCAATATTTTTTTATCATTCTTAAAGAGATGGTTACATTTGCTATGTCCCACCTTTATCATGCTTAGAGGGGAACATTTCTTTGTCATGCGACCCTCTCACATAGATTTACATATTCATTCTTATACTTCAATGTGGAATAGATTTTATATTTTCTCGTACCTCGATGTGGGAATGGAATTTAACCTTTTTTTCTTAACCTTTACATCGCTCTTGGATACGATAGCTCAAGGAGAGATTCTGCATAGGGAACACCCCCTTACCAGAATGTCTTATTACATTTATTTTCATAAATCTCTCCCAGTAAACATACCTAATCATTCTCTCGATATTCTTTTATCTAAAGAATAACGATACTGCATCATATATCATACACTAAACGTAATAAATATCAAACCCTACACTCGATATTCATATATGAGAGTTCAAGCACAGACATCGAAGAATTACTATCAATACATTTAATTCAAACATCCCCGGAACCCCCCCGTTACCCATCCCACCCCATCACAAATATCGAACCCTAGACTCTTCGATATTCATATGTGAGAGTTCAAGCACACACATACACACATCGAAAAGAATACATGAGAGTTCAAGCACACACACACAAGCATTCACATTTAATTCAAACATCCCCGGAACCCCCCGTTACCCACCCCACCCATCACACATCACACACACACACACACACACACACACACACACACACACACACAATCATCATCATCCCAACCCCTCAACTGCACAGGGGAGAACGGCACTACGCCACAACTCCCCTTCTTTTAAACCTCGATTTTCATATAGGAGAGTTCTAAATCAATGAGAGTTCTACATCACCCATTTATTAACACAGAGGAGAATTCAACATCCTATCTACACTGTGCCGAAATGCCCAATTCTATACTACTTATACTTCCATCGTTTTTTTTAGTAAAATTAATGTATATGAAGTCCCGTGGTCTCAACGAAACCTGAGTAAAATTGCTGAGCAAATTCAAAACACACTGCATTGAAATCCTAAAATTGGAAATTATATGTCCCATCCATCCTCGGGATACGTATTTAGCACTACATTAGAACAGCTTCATATTCGGCAACCCAAAGTTGGGCAGTATTATTCTGATTAAGTTTACGTTTATAAATTAATTATAAATCGCTGCAACCCCCTACTTCTTTTGGTGCACTGTGTAAAAGAATTTCAACTATAATAAATATAACAACACCACAACCACAGCAAAAATAATTATGGTAATAATTAATAATAATAATAATAATAATAATAATAATAATAATAATAATAATAATAATAATAATAATAATAATAATAATAATAATAATAATAATAATAATAATAATAATAATAATAATAATAATAATAATAATAATAATAATAATAATAATAATAATAATAATAATAATAATAATAATAATAATAGTAATAATAATAATAACAATAATAATAACAATAACAATAATAATAGTAATAATAATAATAATAGTAATAATAATAATAATAGTAATAATAATAATAATAATAATAATAATAATAATAATAATAATAATAATAATAATAATAATAATAATAATAATAATAATAATAATAATAATAATAATAATAATAATAATAATAATAATAATAATAATAATAATAATAATAATAATAATAATAATAATAATAATAATAATAATAATAATAATAATAATAATAATAATAATAATAATAATAATAATAATAATAATAATAATAATAATAATAATAATAATAATAATAATAATAATAATAATAATAATAATAATAATAATAATAATAATAATAATAATAATAATAATAATAATAATAATAATAATAATAATAATAATAATAATAATAATAATAATAATAATAATAATAATAATAATAATAATAATAATAATAATAATAATAATAATAATAATAATAATAATAATAATAATAATAATAATAATAATAATAATAATAATAATAATAATAATAATAATAATAATAATAATAATAATAATAATAATAATAATAATAATAATAATAATAATAATAATAATAATAATAATAATAATAATAATAATAATAATAATAATAATAATAATAATAATAATAATAATAATAATAATAATAATAATAATAATAATAATAATAATAATAATAATAATAATAATAATAATAATAATAATAATAATAATAATAATAATAATAATAATAATAATAATAATAATAATAATAATAATAATAATAATAATAATAATAATAATAATAATAATAATAATAATAATAATAATAATAATAATAATAATATGAAGCTTAATTTGCAGTATATGCCTCTTAGTTGAGAATAATTAGTGATATATATGTATTGCTTTTCAAAACAGCGAGGTGAGCCGTGATATGGCACATTCCATTTTCTACACAAGATATCCTGAGAGTTAGGTTACCCTTCTCGCAGATCTCGCTGAAGTTGGCCATTTACATTTGTGAAAAATAATAGTATATGAAAAGTTCAAGAAAGACTTGTGTTCTTGACAGCACTAGAAGTCTATGATTGCCTAGTAGATTTATTACGTAAAGTAAACAGGTCATGGTGTGGTAAAGGATTACCAACGCATTCTACTGTATACAGTCGCTCGTTAAACGTCTTGCGTCCTAGTCGTACAAGATAGCAGGTTAGTGATTCTGCCCAAGTATATTAAACAATCTCTTGACATGGAAAGTAATCATATCTTCCACACTAGTCGTGTGTAGGCTAAGGTTTGAATGTCAGTTGGAGAATTCAGTGTCATGTCGGCAAGTTAGCCATAGTAGCACAATGGTTAAGAACAACCGGGCGGAGACTGGGAGATCCGTATTTAAAATCCTGGCTATGGCACTGAATTTTTCAGTCTGGTTCTACTCATCCAAATCTCTTGACATAACTATTACGAGACACTGTACTGCTCAGTGCAGCACTAAACGTTGAAAATAAGACGACAGGTGAGCAGCAATTCATGTTTGAAGCATATTCTTTAAGAAATATGACATCATACTGCATAAGTGAAACTTCTGAATAAGAAGAAATTCTTATATTTATAAATAAGTACACGTATCCACAGGATAAGGTTAAATATCCGTAACTTTTGTATGTCTATCAAGCTCTGTAAATTTTACAAACTTGTGGCTTGAAGATATTTATATGAATTATTATAGATTAGAATTTTATTGATATATTTGAAGTGCACTAATATATACTCAAATACTACTATTCGCTGAACTTGCTATGCCAGTTATTATCTATGCCAATATGAACTGTGCTTCGAGTAGAGAGTAGTAAAGTAAATGCAGCAATGTGATGAAAAAGGCTGAAAATCCAAAATGTACTGAGAGTCATGACTATTTTAGAGTATTTGAACATGTTACTTATGAGTTGAAGGATAGAGTTCAAAGAAGCACGTAGCAGGTAGTGTAAAGTTACATGACACTACACAGCAGTTTGACAAAGTTTTCCATGTCAGAGGGGCAGCAGCACAATGAAATGACCCTGTGCCTGAGAGCAGCTGTTGTGACAAATTTATTAATAACTAAGTTGGTAATACTGAGCGAATTTAAAACAGTAATTCATGCTCTGTAATTAAAACTTATGTTATCCTATTTGTTTTATCCCTTCTGTTCCTAAATTGCAGCTGATAAATAGCCTATGGACTCAACCTAAATATCAAGAGCTCACCAAGGGTTCATTCATATAAGAACAATAAGAGAAAATTTGCAGTTTGACATGTATGTGTGCGGTATGTACGGTGTGTGTCATTAAGAGAGAGAGAGAGAGAGAGAGAGAGAGAGAGAGAGAGAGAGAGAGAGAGAGAGAGAGAGAGAGAGAGAGAGAGAGAGAGAGAGAGAGAGAGAGAGAGAGAGAGAGAGAGAGAGAGAGAGACTTTATATATGACTGGAACAGTAAAAATTCACTAATGTATATAATTATCGGACTTCTGATAAATTTTATACGTAACTTACATACTTACGTAACCATTATTTTCCCCAAAGTAACTCTAAGGACTTTGAGAAACGTATCATAATCCAGAAACAGTGTAATTAAAATAAAACGCGACTTCTGAAATTTCTGAATAATAAACTTAAAACCTATTTAACTAAAACCGATACATACTAAAAGAAAACTGCCTATCGTTTTAATATTAAGTCATATCTTGATATACTTAAAGCATCTGCATAAAATTACAGGTGAAATAAGGATCTAGAATTTATAAAAATAAAAATTAGGTAAACACTTATTAAAACAAGTAAGTTTCATTCCAAACTGTCCTTTGCCGTTTGTTGAAATTGCCCTAAATTGCATTTCGATATTTTGACGACTAGTGCGTGTTTTTTTTTCGTTCTTTCCCATGTTTAATGAGTAAGATGTGAGAGCTGCCGTTGTCTCAGAGGCATAGCGTAATATATTTCTATCGTATTAGTTGAATCCGTTTCTATGAGGGTTTTATTGTTTATCATAAATATCACCCATAATATATTCATCGTTTGCCTACAGCTCGAATGCGAAGTGCAGACAGAGGCCATAATGAAATATAGCATTAAAAGGTGAGTAATAATGAACAATAGTAATGATCATTAATAGCTGGAGCAATACACGTTTTATATATGGGCCCATATTACCGGGATACCCATGTGTACCTAATTCTGAACAAAAAATGTGTCAGGCAAATTGTGCTTGATGTGAACCATCATAACACTTTATCCCTAACACGGCGTAGAATAAGAAAGCCTACAATTGCGTTTGTGAATGACCAGATAGTGATATATATTTTTTTCAACAGGTGCGTTTTCCTAAGGATATAATGACGTATGTTTTGCGAAATAATGCGCACATTCGTTTGTTTAGTATCGGAGCACTTCCGCCCCGCCCAATTATCGATTGCAAATAAACGAATACAATCTTCCTCTTCCTCATCTTATACACTTATTCCTCCTTTACACCATCTCATAGCATGCACTAGCGCCACGAACGGAGGCGCTGCAAATTAGGGTGCGTCCCCAAATGCCCATGGCTCAGTAGATATTCCGGTGTTGTTGTGTGCGCCTCGAGCGTGTCGGTGTTATCTGGTGTTGCAGTGTTTTAGTAAATGACATGTGTGGATTTAGTGTTCATGTAGGCCTGAATATAGTGGCTCTTCAGATTGAAAATGTGAGTGAAATAACAGCCTCAATACGTATAAAGCTATAACAAACATTTGATATCCCAAACCTCACTTACTTCCATGTTGAGATTTTGTACCTCAAATGCTCGGATGAGAACATCTGCCAAGTTATCTCCATGTGTTCCAGCAAGGTGTGTAGCTGAGCATGCACATATCGACCTTCATTTTACAAACATATGCTAAACTATAGTTATAAGTTTTAAACTAGATGTGTATTATAAGATGGGCACCAGAGCGACCTGGGCGTTGCAGAACCTGCACCGCAGGACTTTTTTGATTATGAATTATACTGCCTTAAATGAACGTTAGGGGTGAATATTTTAGCTGTCAATCACAATTATGAGCACCACGTGATTTAAACATTTGATCGCAACCATCGTGCTACTTTAAATTTTAAAGGTCACGTGACACTCTACTTAGTATTAAGATTAGTTTTCATCTACCGATAGTCCTGCTTACCCTGCATGAGGTGCTTCCAAGATAAACTGCACTTTTGGCCTTGGAAGAAGTTCAACCTCGAAGGAATATCGGACATTTTGTACTATCTGAAACTATCGCAGTAGTGTTCGAAGTATTAGCTGCTGATGGTGCTATAATACGTTGTTCAAAATAATTCAAATTTAAAGATAGAACTCCATACTTATTGAAACGTTTTAAAGAACAGGTGTTTACATTGCTCTGAAAGAGGATTTCTTTACTGCTGATAAATATTATGGTACTATTTATCAATGATGATAACTTCCAATCATTTCTTCTAGTATAATACAGTCCATAATTGGTTTTAGTCTAATATATAAAGTATGATTTGGCAGGCCGCATGTACAAGTAAATGTCGTTTATTATTGATTTTATATCTAGTGCCTCTGTTACATATTTTGTAACCGTGTTTTAATGGAGCTGAGTCTTAAAATGACAACTGTTTCACAAAGATGAGAAATGTCAATCACTTTTGTAGAAGAATACAGCCAACGTTTGCTTTTAGTTCAATACATAAGGTATGGCTTGGCACGCTACTTGCACAGGTAAATGCCGTTTATTATTGATTTTATATCTGGTGGCTTGGTTACATATCTTATAACCCAATTTTAATGCGGCTGAGCTTTAAAATGACAAGAAATATTCATATTTTGCAAATAATTTTATGATTCACTTCGTGCAGAGAATTAATGCTGTTCTGGGGTATGCCAGCACACCCACGCTCACATCAAGTTGTTGGAATAACTAACTCCATAGTCGGGTTATTGTAGGCATTAAACACCGTAGTCAATATAGTTGAAGAAAGGGAACTACCAGGATTGTAGACACCACTACAAAATGTACGTTAATAAAAGGGCAGTAACTACACACACACACGCACGCACGCACGCAGGTTTTGTATGGTGCCTGTATGTTTTCAAAAAGGGAACTTATGCCCTTGTTACATTTGGATCCTTGTTGATATTCAGACGTGGGTACACACCTTCTCAATCCTGTAGGAGCTTGAGGGTCAGCTGTGTTTTAGGATATCACGAAATGTATCTCTCAGCTTATCTGTCAAAACTGTCTGGCATATGCTTTCCAGTTCGATATAATAAATTATGTCAACTTTGATTCAAAGTGTCCCAGAGTGTATTATGTTTCAGAATATCCAACCAAGGGTAATTGGAAACTTCAAAACATAAGTTTAAGGACCTCTGTGAAAACGTCTTAACTTAAAAACTGGCAATTTATTCATTTTAGGAATCAAACTGATACAATATATGTTAAAGAAGTATGTATTTTTAGTCAAAATCCGGATAACCTATTCCGATAGCTACAAATATATGTCGCCAAAATGTGTATGTTCGTAGTGTGATATAAATTTCCATAGCGTTTTGTTATATTCTTTATATATAGCAGCCGATAATGATCATCTGTATTGTGTGACCATACTTAATTCAGACTTAAGAATCGCGTGGATTAGAAATAAACAAAGATATGAAATGGCGATGGGCACTCACACAAACTTACTTGCCAGTTCTGTCTTAAAATTTTGCCAGGTCGCAAAAAAAAAGTATATTGACATAACATAACTGCCCGATGTCGGGTTTAACATCTAGGATTTATAATTGGTGGCTTAATCTATTAACTCGTAACTGTTTTAGGCACTAAAATATATGAAAGATCTAGCATATGACATGCATATATGTACATGTATAATTTAAGGTTTTAAACTTCGAATGTTCTTGTACATTCACAATTTGAAATGGACTATACTTTTGGTAACGTAAAACTATAAGTTATACTTTCTTAAATCATTTAAATACTAAGCATAATATACATTATAATCAATAAGTGATGGTAAAAGTACTTTCCAGCGCGATAAAAAGGACTGACTTCAAGAAAATACCGAAACATGGGAGTTTTCGGAATTGTCAAAGTAGAATTGCTAAATCTCTTAAGTAACAGTCAATTTTTAATACTAATATTGAATATTTTGACCTCAATATATGTTGGGTTTTCTAGATTATTTAATTGTTTACAGGAGAGAAGCAATACTCCTGAAATAGAAGCCCACATTTAGAATGAAAATATATTTCCAGAAGACAAGTGATAGGAAAACATAGAAACTCTTAAACGATTGGTTTCAGGTTATCTGCACTCAAACAGTTATCACAACAAGGTTTACAAAACAAATGAGAAAAAGGGTCAAGGCACGCAGGTAAATTATAGGCATGGTCGTGTGACCTGCTGTGTCACAATTCACCTTTTAATCCTTTTCATCCTAGCTTTAAAAATTATCTGAGAGGTTTCCATTATCAAAGATAAATCCATGGTAACCGTTCGAACAGCTCGACAATAACAGAGAAGCTATCAAATGCAGGCCACGCACGTGATCGCGGAGCCATTTCGTTGGGTTATGTACACATACAAAACATTTTATCTGCATTACGTTGAATATAGTTATTCGCGTTCGCATATTGAACTAATAAAGAAATATTCGTATGCGAAGACCGGAATTTGATATGTTTGCCTTAGTGATAGATATGGTTATTATTAGGGTCCCGATTTCTATGTGGTAAAATAACAAATAACAACTATGTGTTAACAATCCTAAAAATATGTTTTCAAATCTGAAAAATATTTCAAAATCAAATTGCAACAAAACACAGGAACACATTAGGCTTATAGAACAATGAACAACGTAGAGCTCACCAATAGGTAGCTGGACACCAGATTGCACATCAACCAGCCCTGTTTAGTATCCTTTTGTAATGCTTACATTGTGTAATTTCTTTTTTATAATAGACGTGCACGAGCGTAAGTCATATCGGAGGATGAATGCAATGATCCTCAAATAAGCCCAGGGTCCATATTGCTTAATTGGCCCACATTCATACTTCAGTTAAGAGAAAACACACGGAAAAGCCTTATGCCAATAATAAATTACATTGACCGAGATTCGAACTCTGGAACTTTTGAACGTGAAGCACACACCCTGGAAACAGGCTACAGAGGCGGGGTTATATCGGATAAAGGAATGTTCCATGTTACTGACGTTAAACTTGCACACATGAAAAGGGCAACAGCAGACTCATTTTGAAGTTCACTTGTTTGTTCGCCTTCCAGAATTTGAACAACTTTACGGTATCTGCTAGCTACTATTTACTTATATGCCTGAATTTTGTTCCCTCACAACTTCTGTTACTCATTTTGCGATATTGTGAATTTTTTTTCTCAACAAAGTGTATTTCTGTAACTGAGTGTCCTAATAAGTCAACAGAAGTTCCTGGTTTGTTTACTGAATGAATGAAGAAATCAAATTTGGAAGGCTAAGTCAAATTCTACTTTAGCATTTTGTATTAAATTCTGGATAGTATAAATTGTACAAGTATGTCCTTTGTCCACCTCAATTTACTGCTAATGCAAATGCTTTAATATAATGTACACAATATGTGTATGTTTTAAAGCAGGTACCCCAACGTGTGATTTCTGGTCTAGAAAATCAAGCCGTCTTGCTAGGTTCAAGGTACATAGCTTTAGGAATACGTACTTTTCCCCCCATTCGGATTGCTCCACACAATGTCTGCAGAGCGTAAATGACGCAAGTTACACTTAAACCTTGGAATGTTGTCTTCATATACGCTGCGGAGTCCATAAGCACTGCCATATTTTACGCTGTTTGGCGACAAAGTTTCCAAAGCTTCATAAAGCACCATAACTATTGTTACATAGCTGGTATTCCTTCACAGGCTAACAAAATATTTATTGAGAACGTTTCTGTTATTTTTCAGTACATCTACGATTACATTTCCCAATTTTCTACTACTTGCAACGAATCTGATGAGCAAGATTTGTTTCATTTTAACAAATGGACGTTATTGGACTTAATGTTTTTTCATATGGTCGTCTCATTAGCAGGATTTATTTATATTTGTGTGGGAAACAGCATTCACAGCTCGGGATTGTTTACCTTATAAAGAGAATACCAGCTGAAATAAATACTTAACACAAAGCTGTGTAGAACTCTGAATGTTTTGCTATACCAGAAGAAGTGGGTGATGTCCAGTCTTATGTGAGAAACGGACTCAATGAAACACCCGACACAGCTGCTACATGCTTAATTCCTGAGAAATGTTACACTGCCTAGGAATGTTGATTCGCAATAACAGATTTCGCACAACGCTGACAAATAATGTGATTACATTATTTTATCAGGGGCACCGGGATAGCACAGTGGATTCGTTCGCAGCTTCCGTGCTAAAAGTCCCGATTTCGATTCCCAGCTCTGGAGTTGGTGATTTTAAGTCATCCCTATCCACGCCTTCACCTCTGTCTATCACATGTGAAGTGTCCCCTATGCCCAGGTGGTCCGGAGTTCACGGTATAAGCTGTAGGTCCTCTCGCCTCACCGTCATCTTTGCTATCACCCTACCATTGAAGGTAATGCACCTCTGGGGGCCTCCACCTGAAAAATGAGTCCAGACATCACGTGGTGTGTTGAGGTTACCCCGAAGGCCAAGGTTGCCATATGGGGCGTGTTGGTAACCAACCAAAATTATTTTATCAGTGGTAAAAGTGTTTTTAAACTCTAACACGTATTCTTGCACGTTCATTCGATTTCATTTTGGCATCTTTGACTTCAAATTCCTGTATAACACGCATAAGTGATTATATGTAACCCAGTTATAAGTCAATGTTAGGTTTTGCTTAGTTATATTTTTTTAAAGAAGAAGAAGAAAAAAGGAAACAAGAAAAAAACATGCATAATTTAATTTCGGAGTACAAATCTGTGCTTCTCTTGCTCGCACATGCAATCGAATCAGCAAATACCTGTGGACTCTAATGACTCTCATAAATTTTGTAATTAGAAGGAGCAAAGCGCTTATGTATTTGTAGTTGTAGAAAAATAATTGAATATATTTAGTTAGATTACCTGTAAGAAGTACTAAGATATGTATTTTGAGAAATATGCAGAAAATATTTTTTCACCCATCTTTATTTGCAAAATATGCATTTCATGTGAAGTATAACTTTATAAATACACCTCTTGGACCCACATTGGGATATAAATCTTTGTTTCAGGAATGTAAATACTAAGGAAATAAATATTCGTTTATATAAAATTTGTGCCCTAGTTATTACTCATTTGTTTTCAAGAAGTAATCTTTGCATTGCATCTCATCTTAACATTTAATGCATTTGTTTGATTGCATTTCATCAAGAATTTGTTTGGTATATTAAACTTCATTTATTTTTAGTATTCGATTTATACTAAGCAGTATTTGCATGCTATGATGAGTTACATGGATTTATACATATTTCTATTCTCTTTCAACGCGTATTCATTCTATAACGGAATTAACCTTTTTTTCATTACATCCAGTTGTGCATTCAAGTCTAAGCAGGTTCTTTAACTGCTTAGGGTGGCTGATTCGTGGGCTGGATGTTACGCTGTCAGTATTAATTTCTTACAGTTCAAAATTTGTGTTTATAACTTTTTAAAATGGTAAACGATGTAACGCACGAAGAAATGGAAGTAAATTATATTGGAGAAATTACATTCAAATTTAAATAACGGTATTCAACAAAAATGCTCACATTGTTTGTTATAAGGTATAATTAATCTCAGAGCATGCGTATTATCACGAGTTCAGTGTTTTGCTACCTTAAATAACATATTGATATGATACTACTGCACTCCAGAAACTAAAATCTCGTTGCTCGCGATTCTTACCCCCATGTCTTCTATAGGACTAGTTAATTTCAACCTATTCAGATTGAAAGAAAGCATTATCATCTGCTAGTTTGACCCCGACACTTCAGTTCATTAATACCGTTGTGGTTTTTACTTTCATATTGAAGAAAATAAGCCACAGGCGGAAATGGCAAAGTGGTTCTCAATGTCGGAAACTGGCGGTGAACAAATCAGTCAAATAAGAAGTAACCGTTAGAAAATGTTTAAAGCAAACGAACCGTTTGAAAAGCAGCACAGCTAGCTTTCCCAGTTCTAGACACATACATCAGTGTAATAGTGTTAGTGAACAGTGTAGGAAATTTTGGTATGTGTGTACGCGCGCGCATGCTTTACCCAAGTTAGGTGTTCTCAATGTTGCAAAAGTTAACAATAACACGAAATAAATTACTTTGAGCGAATTCACTTCCGGTTGTTATTGACACATTGATACCTGATTTGGGGATAGAAATCATTGAGAGAGTTTTAGAGGAGTAATTTGCCTGAACTATTATAATATGCTAGAAAATAGTAAGGACATCACTAAACGAATTAAAAGAATTGTTTAGTGCTGAGATTACCCACTTTAGAGAAAATATAAAAATAAAATATTTCCTAAGAGAACTCTGAATAGAATGTTGCTTGAAAACCACATTCAATAACTGTTTGGTAACTTAGAACCTGCATAAGAATATTATTTGCAACCGTTGTAACCAAATTTTCGACCAGGCATTGTTCCTTACTCCTCAAAATATTAAAGAAATATTTACACATTTACAATCATCTATATACCAAGATGTAGTGAACAGTTCTCTCTGACGTGACACAGCTAGATTGTCAAGATGTTTGATCGACAAATGTCCAATAAGAATAACACGCCGTAAACTACTCTATGCCAGACTGAGTGTGATGAGTTCACTACGGAGGTGTGTATTTATCATTATTATTTATATATTCATTTGTTTTCGATGTTATTTATTTTTACTATTATTAAACGTAGTAATGATGGTGGTGGTAGTACTATTACTAATAATAATATTGTTGATACGGTAGGACACTTGACATAAGTTACTTGGTAACATATTTTATCATAATATGAAAATTATATATCTGTACACCAGAGTCAGCGAGTATGATATGGTATGACATTTGTATTCCCTTGTTTATACCTATTTCCTTTCTGGCTTCAAATTTTTCTTTGGGTCTGGATTTCCTTAGCCTCACTTTTCAATATTTCTCACTCACACTCTACCCTTTATTTGCGTCCCTATTCACTGTAACAAATTATTAAGCTTCACTACAGCATTTTGTCAGTCCATCTTTCAATTACCTGCTATTTCGCCCCACTTTATTAATTCTTCTCCTCTACTTCTCACAATCCCTCTCTAATCCCTCTTTCCTCTTCGCAATTTACCCAGCTCTATTAATTTTTCACTATTTGCAAAATGTTTGACTTCTCCTGACCATTACTAACCTCTTATTTCAACTTATTGCTATCACTTTATTCAACTTGGATTCACTTAACCTCACTTTCTCGAGCATCCGACTTTACAGCTCTCTCCTTTACTTGCCTCCCCGATTTCTATTTTACCTAGTTATTCACCTTCATTTCCCGCTTTTTTCCTCCCCTGATTGTCCACTGTTTTATCACATTTCCTCATATCTCATTCTATACATTTTACGGCCCCATTCTGTTCTTTCTTTCAGCAATTTTCCATAATAGCCGCACTTTTGCTTTGATCTCCGCAGCCTAATTTTCACTTCTTTTTCCAACCCCCTGTGCCCCAAACTGTTTCACTCTTCCAGCCATCTGTGTTCGCACACTTATTCCATTTTGTACTCGCCATAATACAATTTGGTCCTTCCCTATTTTCTTTTTCACTGCTGTATTACTGAGTTCTTTCCTTCAGTTTGCATTGTTTATCGCTTACCCTGCGTCAACACACATTACCGTTTCTGCACGTATAGGGTGTCACGCCTAACCCTGCGACCACAAATATCTCCGAAATGAAACAATATATGAAAATTCCAATTGGCCAGGATGTACCTATATAAGAACTCACACAATGAGAAGGTATGCACAATACATAGAAGTAAACAAATTACACTTCCAACTCCAAGTTGCGCTTTTTTTTTAAATTGTACATATATGTTTATTATAGCAAAATGGTAACTAGAGCTATAATTAGTGATAACACAGTTGTTTCCGCTTTTCCAAACACATTTACTAGTGGCCTATAGTCATCAGAAGCTTCATTGTTGTGCATTACATCTGACAAGGAAAATGCACCCGCAAATCACCAGTAGCGTCTTGTCTGATGAAACCGTGTCACTTCACAGATGTTTGAAGTGCCCTTCGTTTGCATAAACACGCTTTTGGAATATACAAGAAGGCAACTTGATGTCTTTATGGTCTAGAATACCTTTCTGTGAATATTTGTGTAATATTTAAGGAGTTATATTTCAGCATATCTGCCATGCTATTTCAACAGGTTTAAGGTCTGCAGAATGTTTTTTTGACAGGTTCAAGCGCCCATCAGGGGTATTTTGAGTTAGTGAACACAAATTTAAATCATTTTGTGGTATTTCTCCATCCTCTCTGATTACCATTTTATCATTGTTTGGAGATGCGGACATTTGGTTTATTTTCATAGACATAATATCGTGTTGAGAAAGAAATAAGTTTATTGGTGTTGTAACGATTTCTCTGCTTTTAAGCCGACTCACTTAGCTCTAGAAAAATGATGTACTGTATAATGGCTCTATGCTTTATGCCCTGAATGTTCTTGATCATACTACAATTGATGTCGGGGGCACACTTTGTATCTCATTCCAACAAAACGAAAGAACTTTCCGTTGGCCTCGCCGTTAAATTTCTCCAATCCTTTCTTGTTTTTTGTAGAATGGCATATATGGTTATTCAGCAGTATCAAGATGTTCAATAAAACGTAATTTATCCTGGTGTATATAAACTGGGACGCACCAGGGCTGCCTGGGTTTGAGCTCAGGCGACCGCGAAGTGAGATTTGTGTTGGACAACATGGCGCTAGGGCGGTTTTCTGTATGATCTCCTATTTCCTCCTCCATAACTCCATCAATTGCTCCATCAACACCTTTTCTATCATTCTTCTCGCCCTCATTCGTTTCTCTCACCTCATTCTTCAGTTCCTCAGACCCTACCTTCAGGGATATAGGAACAAGAATTCCCCAACAACACGGTAAATGGTGTATTAGAAATAAGGTAATGAAGCCGTATATAAACTCTCACCATATACGCTCATTGGCTGAATGGGTCTGTATCTATGTACTCGAGTTTCAGGTTTCAGTCCTTAATACGGCAACAACTCATCATTATGATAACCTTACATTGTTTGGAAGGAAGGAAGTTGTTGAGATATAATTGATTTCTGTATGTATGGTGTTTAGTAAGGTGGTGAGTTCACGTGCCTTTGTCGGGTGCCAAAGGAAGATAGAAGTAGTGTTGGTACATCTGGCGAGAGGGACGACCTGTTGTGGGGCAGGTATATTAGGGAATGCAGTGAATGAGAATGTGCAGTGCCTGGCACATCCTCGCCCATTTGTTCTGAAAGTGGGGAAAGTATGAGGTGCTCAATAGTATTACCTATCTGTATCAAAAACTTGATAGCAGTTTGATGTTTCGAGAACTGCAGCTGAAGTGGTGGTTCTAGATGCTTAGCCGCACGCTTAAGCGACAGAGATTGCAAATTAATGGTTGATCAATAAACGTCATTCTGCAATAAGTGTGGACCAATGGTTTCAATTCAAGCTCTGTGTGCAGAGTAGTGTCATAACTCAAATGACAGAGCAGTTGCCATCGCCTGACTTAAGTTGGTTAGATGCGCTTTCTTCTCCAGGACAGCGTTCGGATAGCAGTACGAGATAGTGAATAGCTAGGCTTGACTCTTAAAGCCTGCCCCATGAAGGATCAGATATCACCTGCTCTGATCTCCTATGGTAGATGATGACTCTGCCATGTCTGAGGTAGTACTATTTACACCATAATGTAATGAATCAGTAGGACTGCCTGAATTTGAACTTAGAATTGATGTGTTAGAATGGGGGATATCAACTGTGTTATCATCAGGATCCATACTTGCATTAGCGACGAATTCTTTGTAGAAATATGTAGCACTTGCCGTATGGTGGTCCTCCTATGTGCTGGAAGAAGTCACATCCTTCAAATGACTAATAACGAATGCCGATGCGAACCGCAATATAAGTGCACCAAAAACAATCAGAAGGAAGATATTAGCTGCGGGAAAAACAGACACAAATACCCTATTTGCGCTGTATTTCTTATGAGGCGTATATTTAATGCAAATTGCGCAACACGGCACTGCATTACACTACACTAGTGATATATTTCCTGCACTAAAATAATTGTTAAACTTTTCATCACATATACCAATGCTTACTACATTTTCACTTACTAATTCAACTATTTCAAATGCAGCATTCATATTGTAACTTTGTGGGTTCATAGAATTAAATGTACAAGTTGCAGAAATACAAAATGCTCTCTTTTTTCCGTAGAAACACAACTTGGTCAACCCTTAGCAGAATTACGTAACATAGACCAATACATTCTGCAAGGTCGTTTACCACAGACAAACAGTTCACTTTCGAAACACAACTGTACGAGTCCCAATTACCACCCTCTCATTACGACTCTGACACTAGCTCACAATCGCAGCTCCTATTTATAGCTCACACGTATTTCTAGACATTTGTAGAATATTCTCCATTCACTGCTCCAGAAACAGACGAAACACAAACGTTTCAGTCATCTAAATTTATCTGTTTCGACAGGCCTTTTATCTCCGCGATAGAGTATCGGTCCCCGATCTCCGCGCCGCACTATCTGTCCCTTTGTGCGCCAGGCTGCAACAAAGCTCTCGACACTGCTTCCTTATCAATGCCGGTCGTCCCGAACAGCACCATCGTAGTGGGCCAGACGATCAAGATGTACCACCAATATCTTACCCCACGGCAACTTGTGGATGCGGTAGACCACGTCGTTGATCATCTTTACCAGCTGGTACGGATCTTGCCATGGTTGTTGAAGTTTCGGGCATGTCCCTTGCTCCAGCTAGAGCGGTACCACCAGACCAGGTCACCTTGCTGGAAAACTTGGCGGTTAGCTTGCCTGTTGTACCGGTTCTTCATGCGGTCGCTCCCCTTCAGGATGTTCTGACAAGTCATCACATTTATGCCGTGGAGATGGTCCACCAGGTTCTCCACATACACCGTTGCTGGCTGTTTTGCTTCCGGGGGGCTCCTAAAGGCTACGTCACAGGGCAGGCGTAACTCTCGGCCGAACATTATGCTGACTGGCGTCATCCCAGTGGCGCCGTGGGCTGAAGAATGGCACGTTGACGTCCCAGTCTCACCGACGGCTGGTCACGACCTTCCTCAGGTGCTCTTCTAAGGTCTTGATGTACCCCTCCAGCATGCCGTCCGACTCCGGATGTAGGGGAGTTGTCCGTATCCTGTTCATCCAAGTCTTTCCATTGCCTATTTCATCAGGTTAGGTTCAAAATTGGTGTCCTGATCACTGTAGAGCTTCAACGGCATCCCAAAACGGCAGAACAGTTGCTCCACGAGGCAGTTCGTAATTGTTTTCGCCTTCTGGTTCGAGATGGCATACACCTCCGGCCACTTGGTGAAGTAGTCCACGACCACCATCAGATACATCTGCCTCGGTTGGAAACTCGGAATGGTCCAGCTATGTCGACAGCGATGCGTTCGAATGGCGCTCCGATGTTGCACAGCTGCAGGCAAACACGGCTCCTAATTTGGGAGCCGAGACTTGCCGCGCATACATGACATTGACGGCACCACCTTTCAGCGTCTGCTTGGAGCCTCGCCAGTAGTAACGCTGTCGATTTTTCTGTTTACTCCCAGGTGTCCTGCTGAAGTACCGGCGTGTACTTCCTCCAAAATTTCCGCAATCTTACTCCTGCGAAGTACCAACTGTCCCCTGTGCATTTTCCCATCGGGTGAATCCCATACACAGAACAGCACGCCCTCTCTGATCTACAATGAATCCCATTGAGTCCAGTAAGACTTGTATGTAACGTTCCTCGGTGCCATGTACTCCAAAGTTGGCATTGTCCCTGCCTGTATTGCTCTCCAGGGTGGCCCCAAGTCTGCGTTCGCCAGCTGCTCCCTCCTCAGGACTGCGTTGTCCCAGCCGTCTGCAGGCACTGCCGTGACCACTCTGACAGCTGCGGCACGCTCCTTCTCTTCCACTCTTGTACATTGGCCACAATCTTTCGGGCAGGGTCTTCGGGACATGGCGTCTGCGTTGCCGTGGCTCTTCCCTCAACGATGTTCAGAGATGAAGTTTTACTCTTGCAGCCTCGGGACCCAACGGGCTGTCTGGCCTTCCAGGTTCCTAAAGCTCAATAAGCAGGTTAGGGCGGAGTGGTCATTCCTCAAGTTGAATGGTTGACCGTACAGGTATTTGTGGAAGTGCTCCAGGGTCTTCACTACCACCAGAAGCTCTCGCCCGGTGACGCAGTAGTTTTTCTGTGCCTGGGATAGCGTCTTGCTCTAGTAAGCTATCCACCGCTCTTGGCCGTCCTGGACTTGGGATAGCACGCCTCCAATGCAATGGTCGCTGGTGTCGTTGTCCACAATGAAGGTGCCACCTGGTTGGGGAAATCCCAAAATAGCAGCACTGCAAAGCGTCTTCCTCAGCTGCTGAGAAGCTCCTTCGGCGTCCTCCGTCCACACATAAGACCGGTGTTCCTCTGTCAGGCGGGTGACGGGCTTTGCGATGATGGAGAAGCCCTACATGAAGCGGTGTAATAATTGCACAGCCCCCAGAAAACTGCGCAGTCTCTCACGGCCAGTGTCTTCTCCGGGTCTGTGGCCACTCCGGTTGGTGAGACTATGTGGCTGAAGTAGCTGGCTTCCTTACGGAACACCTGGCAATTCTTCGCGTTCAGCTTCAGGTTGGTAGCCTGCAGTCTCTGTAACACCTTGCTCAGGTTGTGGAAATGGTCCTCCTATATCTGGCCGAAGATGATGTTATCCAGTTGTAGCAGGCAAACGTCATATCTCAGTCCTATCATTGCCGAATCCATTAGGCGTGGGAGGGTAGCTGGTGCGTTGCAGAGGCCGAAGGGCAGAACCGTGAACTGCCAAAGCCCTTGAACTGCCGATAATGCTGTTTTCTCCTTGTCTCTTTTGTCTATAGCCATCTGCTAGTAACCCCACTTCGGTCGAGGGTCGAGAACCACTGTGCACCAGCAAGCGTGTCCAGAGTCTCATCAATCCGTGTTAAGGGGAAGCAATCTTCCTGTGACAGCGTTCAGCACCCTGTAGTCCACGCTCAACGTTCTTTTGCATCACCAAGACTGCAGGGGAACACCAAGGACTGTCAGACACTTCACTCACTCGCCTAGATTTCATTACCTGCAGCATGTCCCGTGCTGCTGCTTATTTCGCCAGCGGAACGTGTCTAGGTGGTTCCTGAATAGGCGTCTTCGTGTTAATGTGGTGGAGCAGTCGGTCCGTGCAGCCGTAGTTGCTATCGGCTTGCCTGAAGACTCACTGGTATTATCTCAGCAGTTGTCAAACTTCTCGAGCTATTCTGCAGTCAGATGGTCGACCGCCCTCTCCAATTGGCTTTCCAGCCGGAGCCCCAGGTGTTACGTCAGCACCGGTTCCTGGGTCTTGTCGATTGCTGATCATGGGCTGGCACGTACGCAACTCTGTCCCTGCCTGAATGTCGTGATCGGTGACTGCTAAGTTTGAGCAGTTACAAAGGCACCACCTGTCGGCAGGGCAACAATGTGCTGGTTACTCAGAGCTTGTGCACAGAGAGCTTCTGATCCAGCATCAAGTTCTTCGTCCACTGGCCGTCCATTCGCTCCGTCACCATCACCTCACTCGCGGGGACAACCACGTCTTCCCTCAGGATGACTCTACAGTTTCCAAGGCCTTCTTCAGGTTGCCGGAGTATCATCTCTTCTCCGTTTAGCCGACGTCGACAGTCGTCTTGTAGCTCCTGAGGGTATGCAGTGCCAACATCACCTCCTCAGCCAGCTTCGCGATGAACACTCACTGACGCACGGCACTACGTCCCTAGGTCTACTTCAGCAGGGCCTCCTTCTCTACAGGCAAGGTGTCGCCCAATGCCGTCACAGCTGGTATGGTCGGCTTGGTTTCCTAGACTGCAACCCCTTGGTCACAGCAGGTCTGATGATGTTCACGGCTGCCTCTGTATCCACCGGCACGTAGCACAGCCTCCCTCTCACCCAACCGCCCGTGATGAGGCTGTCTTCCATAAGCCGGTTAACGGCGCGCAGTACCGCTCTATGGGATGGGGTAATGGCACCGACGTGCCCCTTGCCGCGACGGCCTTTACTCTCTTTCCGGCTGCTGTCCCTGGTGTGGGCAGTCTCCATCCAGGTGTCCCGGCTAGCCACACCCATATCAGATGCCACTAGGTCTTCGCCGGCGACCCTCGGCTGGCTTTCGGTCTCCAGTGTAGTGGATACCCCTCGTTCTGGACGTCGGGGTAGCCGTCACCTTGGCCGCCTCCATCGTCAATGCTGCCATTAGCGCCTCGTGAATGGTTTTGTGGTCGCCGAGCTTTAGGCGTATCTCGGATCTAGGTGTCTCGTACCCCGTCAACGAATATGTAGGCCGCCTCTCGGGATACGAACTCGGGTGGGAGGTGGACTAAGGCTTTGCTGACCAGCTGCTCAATTGCCAGTGCGAACTCCTGCAACGTCTCCCCTGGCTGCTGCGATCTTGACTTCAATTGGCTGCGGTAGGCTGCAGCTAAGTGGCGGTTTCCAAAGCGGTTTTCCAGGGCTTCCCAGATGTCCTTGGGCGCCGCCGCTGTCTGGACCGCGTTGAGAACCTCTGCGGCCCGTCCCTGTAGGCTAGCCATTAGCTGTGGGGCCTCCTCCTCTGGTGACCACTTGTTGTGCTTGGCCGCTCTGCCGAATTGACGGCGGAATACTTCGAACGTTGACGTGCCGTCGTACTTTGCTGGTTTGACGCGCGCAGATGAGTCGCGTCCCGGCGCGTCGGTCTTTAAATCTTATAGGCTTCTGCCGACGATGTCGTCCATCATGGCGTACAGGGACTTCGTGTTGCTGTCGACCTTTCCCTCCAGGTCGTCAACGCGGCTTGCCAGGTCTTAGACGCGCTCACCCAATTCCGTGACGTGCTCCTTTAAGCCAGCCAACTGCTCCTCAAGTTTGACGGCGAGAGCTTCGTTCGCAGCCTTCATTTTGTTTCCCAGGCTATCGTTCGCCGCTTTCTTTTTCATGGTTAATTCGGCCATCTTCGCTCTCATCGTCGTGGCCAAGTTGCTATTAGCCTTTTCCATCTTTACGGTCATGTTGTTATTTGCGGTTTCCGTCCTCGTTAATTCGGCCTTCATTTCTTCCATCTTCTCAGTGAGTTCGTTAACTGTCTTCATGCCCGTTAGTTCCGCGGCCAAGGTGTTATTTTTCGCTTTCATTTCCGCAGCGAGGTTGGTATTCGCTGTGGTCATTTCTTACAGCTCTTCTAGAATGTTTGCCAATGTAGCGTCCATTGTTATATGTTCCACTTCCTGACACCAATTGTAACTTTTTGGTTTCGTAGAATTAAAAGTCCAAGTTCCAGACATTCAAAATGCACTTGATTTCCGTAGAAACACCCTTTGGTCAGCCCTTAAGTAGCAGAATTACGTAACAGAGACCAATACAAACGGCACGGTCGTTAACCACAAACAAAAGGTTCACTTTCAAAACACAGCCGTACGAGTCCCGATTACCACTCTGTCATTACGACTCTGGCATTAACTGACAATCGCGGCTCCTTTTTATAGCTCACTCGTATTTCTAGACGTTTGTAGAATGTTATCTATTCACTGTTCCAGAAATTACCGGGCGAAACACGAACCTTTCAGTCATCTAACTTTATCTGTTTCGGCAAGCCTTTTATCTCCGCGTCGCACTATTTGTCCCTTTGTGCGTCCGGCCGCAACAGTGCTGGCGACAATATGTTTCTCGATACAGTTTTATCGCTCATTTAAAAGAGTAATACTCTATAGAGTGTGGCATTTATAATTGAAGATAAATAAACTGAAGCTCAATAGCCACGATTTATATGTGTGGTCTCCTCCAGTGCAACATACTTTTAGGGCAACCATTCAACAAAGGCAAATATGATTTCCTTCTTTTGGAAGTTTAAAGAAGATATGTTCCACTTCAGCCGTTTCTGCTTATAGAGGTTTATAGATCTTATCGATTTAAAAGAAAATCAGAGATTATATACATCGTCAAGCAAATTTTCTCGTTAGGTTTGATAACAAAGTTTATCACAATTTTTAACCTCTCAAGTTATGATTCTACGTATATTGAGTAAGAACGTACACGGGCTTTTAAATGTCTTTTGTATGTGCATAAGTGTGCGTGTTTTATGTGTGTGCGTGTTTGTTTGTGTTTATCGATGTGTGTATGAATACTGTATATATATACAATATATATATATATATATATATATATATATATATATATATACAATATATGGATCCCAATTTCGTCAGTCCATTCAAACCTTCGAATTTTTCGTGGTGTCTTCTGGTGCATAGACAAATGCGGGGGGGGGGGGGATCTCTTATATACCACGATCGCTTTCCAATGCCTTTTTCTTTTTAATTCTGCTTCTTTTTCATGTTCGGCATTAGAAAATGTGCTACAAATTTGACGGAGATGCTTACTCAAAAGAAAGAGTATTGCACTTACGGCTGCTTGTTCGAACGGGTTGTTCATTACCCCCTTTGACGACACCAAAAGCAACAAGGTATTCAAACCTAAAATTATTAGGTCTTTCACATGTCTTTGTAACTCATTTGCATGCGGTCTGTAGACACCTGCGGTTCCTTTACCTCCTCCCATCATCCTATATCCTGTAGTCTCCAGCACCTCGTCTACTTGATCGCTTCCTCCTGAGGGGCCTGTAGTAAGTATGCGCAAGTATGGGGTCATGTAGGTGTATAAGTATGCAGATGTCTTTCTATATACTGTCTTCTGACATTTATCTTACTTTCAAATACATTTATGTATGCTGTTTCCTTAGGAATTTCTTTGGAGTTTTTTAAATTTAATGCGTTTTTGTTCGAATTTCATGTATTTATACATTGGATTACTTTTTCCATGATTTCTCTCAGCTTTTCAGTTCTGAATTCCAACTTTGTAAATCTTTCTGCTGTTAACACTTAGTGTAATTTTCTAAAGCATGTACAGGTCTTACGGAAGCTGCTCATATTATTGAATCATAGCTTTTGCTACCTTTTATGATAATTTTACCGTAATTGACCACAATTTATATCCTATTATAGCAGGTTCCGAATTAATGGTATGATTTCAACAGATTTATAAGACATTTTTCAACGCTTTCACTCTTTTATTAGTGTTTAATACCTTCTTTTTTGGTCCGCCTCTGTAGCGTAGATGGCAGCATGTCTGCCTCTCGTTCAAGAGATCCCGAGTTCGAATCTCGGTCAGGATCAGTTAGCTGGATAAGGTTTTTCCGGGGTTTTCCCTTAACCTAAAGGACGAATTTCGGGTAGCTCTAAGCTCCATGGACCCTGGGCCCATTTGAGCATCATTTCACCCATTCCATTCATCGTGCGATATGACTTAAAAGTTAAAGGACGCAACTTACAAAACAAAAAGCTTTTCTGAATTCCTTGCTTCCTTTCGTAACAAGAACTGATGTTCCTTTTTTTCCCTATATTAAATTTATATGAATAAGTCATAAGTATGTATATTTTTTTCTCAAATTATTTATTCAATGTTATTTCTTTTAATTTCTCTCTTGCCGCTTTATCGAGGTTATTGTGACTTTTAACTAAAAAATACTCATAGCGGATCACTCACGTTTCGCCATGTTACACAGTAGTTTCTCGCTTATTTTACAGCAATACAGGATGTTTTCAAATATTTATGTTTGCTTTCTAAGAACATATTTGCTCTGTTTACAGCCATTTTATCATATTTTCTGTAGCCTCTGTAGTAATTTGAGCATCTTCTCGACAGTCAGTTTTATACTTTTAAGCATACTATATTCTAATTAGGTCCAGGTCCTTTCGGTTAGATTCTGTTATTCCTTTATGCTATACAATCAAATCACAACCGCCATTATGAATATCACTAAAATAAAAACGAAACTAATGTGCAGCGCTTCCAAATTATTCAACAAACAATTAACAGGGAACAGAACTACTTTCGCTGTTCAGATGTTTCTTTCAGTTTCATTGAAACAGAAGTGAATTTCAAACACATCACTTAGCGATCATCGCTTAAAAGATTTGTCTATCGCCTACTACATGGTGTTTCCATTGTTCCTATAAGGCAATATGTAATAAGATAATCTTTCTCTCCATAAACATTAAGGTGGATAGAAGAATAGAAATTTGGAAAATGGTTGTCGAAGACTGGTTCGAGAAAGTCATGCAAAAGTAAAACATATTTTTAACTGCATCTACTGCTTCTCCAGAATAAATAGAGAAAGTATGGTATCGCACCAAAAACTTGGAAAACATATTATGTATTTACTATTAGCGGTTAATGAAGATTCGAGTTGTCCAACTGGCTTTGTTATGAAATCCCTTCAATATTCAATTTCTTTATCGTGTTTGTATAGAAATACTATGGAGTTTTAATATATAGTGTCCGGTTGTTCAAACATTTATTTGTATACTGAAATTTCTTGATCTAAGCCCACCGGATACACAGGCATTTGCTATATTCCTTCTTATTAGTAAAACCAGCTCCATTAATTTTATCAGAGATCTATAGCGCCTCTAGTTTAGAAATAATTATAGACGTAAGGAATAATATGCGCAGGATCCAATCCAGCGCTTTACGGAATATTTAAATGTATCCGTAAATGTATCATAAGTTTAAGCTACATAGCGTTTTATGGCGTTTGTGTTTTATAGCATTGAGCTGACGACTTGGTGACAAATAAGGTGAACTTTGTGTTTTTATCATAATACATACTTCTCTGTAAGGAAAATAGAAAACAACCAGGAACGTATTACCAAGGAGAAGAAACGTGGTACTTCCTAAAAGTGAGTCATAACCATTACCACTTAAACTCGGTTGTCACTTCGTTACTACATAACAGATGTGTCAAATAATTTACATCAATAATATAGGTATCCTTTTCTGCTTTACAGTATATGTAGTATACCACTTATAGAGGTGTTAGTGTATACTGGTTCCTCTTCTCCTTAAGCTCGGTTCTGAGCAACCGAAGGTTTCGACCTCTTAGAGAACCAGCCCCATGCCTGTTGTGAGGGTGAGAGAAGTGGATGAGAGTATGAGGGCGAGATAGATGATAGGAAAGGCGATGATGGCGCAATTGGTGGAATGATGACGAGGAAAACCTGGGATTAAACCCTCTGTTAGAGCCGGGCAGTCTAATCACTCGACCACGGTGCGGCCTTCAATGATATATCAATAAAATAAGTTAAATGTACCCGATTTGTGAATGTTTATCAAAAATTTGGAATGTAACTACGCGTTTCTATATCTGCCAGCAAATCTGCTGATTCGTCTTCAGTGAGTAATACAGTATACAATACGTATACCGGTAAACATGCAATACGTGCTTATGGGTGATAAGAGTTGGCTATTTGTCCTAACTCAGCAAACCATTTTGTGGATTTGACACTTTTTATTTATTTATTATTTATTTATTTAGTTATTCATTCATTCATTCATTTTTGCACCTTGCATGGGAAAATACACGATATCTCGAAAAGTTTACTCAATAAACCATTTTGACGACATACCTATGAGAAATAGCTGCTTATTGTGCAAAATGGAAGACAAAAACCAATACTCAGTGAATTAAAATGTGACCGCAGAGAAATACGCCTGTTTTACATGACATCATTCAACAGAAGCATTGTGGGAAATTTATATAGTTAACTGGTACGGGTGAGTTGAATATACTTTATTGTTGGCCTGTTTGTTACCTTGGTCTCAAGAAAACACTTGGAGTAAGTAAGCTTTTAACAATTCGAGTTGCCGATATCTTACTCAATGAAAAGATGACAGAATGTATTTTAAGGGTCACAATATGTTTTCTTGGCAAAGGAAGTTGTCCCTTTAGAGACCATGGAGAGATAGAAAATTCAAGCAATGTAGTTGTGTACAAAATGTTGCTTAAATTATTGGCTATTCATAACTCTCTTTAGACAGCTTCCTTGAAAAGCAGCAGAGATTTTAATGATAGTTCCCCTCTCACCAAAAATGACCTTATCAATCATGTTAACGGTGTAGTCAGTAACAACATACAATGTGAAATTAGACAGGCACTTTGTAGCAATCATGCTAGATGAAATAACAAATATTTCTAATCAGAGCCAATTATCAACAGCTATTAGTTATGTTGATGATGATGTGAACTGCCAATAACGGTTTTTGCATATTTCTGATGAGGTCCCATATCGAACTGCTCATGGAATTTACAGAGATGCCACTGATGTAAATGAGCACTTGTGCAGAAAAGCTGGTGGAACAGACATTTGACCAAGCTGACTTAATATCAGGAAGTGTATCTGGACTACAGACGTTTTTAGAGATAAATATCCTACAGAAAATTTCATATGTTGCAGTAATAACCTATACTAAGTACTCTTAACAGTCTAGAAATTGTATCAAACAATGTAAGAAATTTTTCATTTTCTTGGCTAGCATGCTAAATTTCTTTTTTCATTCTACCAGTCATACAATTGTTCTTAAAGACTTCACGCCCCAAAGGCTTCTGAGGTTAGCCCCTACAAGATATAACTTTTCATCAAGATTAGTGAATAATCTACTAATGTGCAAATAGCAGCCTATTGAACCTTTCTTTTCCACTAAAGAGGAATCAGGGAGCTGGACTCCAAAAGAGGCTAATGCAGCAACAGGATTTATTCATTTCCTCGTTGTTTTCAATAGGATTTTTGTTTACTTTTCGGACATAATGTAGGATGTTCTGAAAAATAAAAGCGTGGATCGGGTATACCCAAACAGCAAAGGAGCATAAATTTTTGAAAAATTATAGAAAATAAGGTTTCAAAATTTTGAGGAATTGTGTTCAAAAGGAGATTGTGAAAATAAAAGCAATTTAAACCTACGAGATAAGCAATATCCAAGGAATAGTTGAGAAAAATAATTTATGAAATAGGAAATACTTTACTATTGCAAATGAAGTTGAGGTTTAAGGCTCAGACAGATTTGGCATTTGTTTATTTACGCGATTAAGATATTTGACTAGTTACAGTAGATCCTTTAAGTCTTTAGTCAGCTCAAGGAACCACATGCTCACTTCTTTGACATAGTTACACCTGAAATATGAGCTGAAGTTTTTGTATGCCCAAGAAGGATACGCGAACGCATTAGTTAATGACATTTTTTTGTATGTGTAGTTTAAAAAAAAAAAAAACTCGACGTTATGTTCACTGAAGTTTACAAATTAGCAAAGCTGATTTCTACACTTTCATCATAAACTCGAACCGTTGAAGGAAATTTTTGAGCCTTGAGACGGATCAAAACTTATGCTCGAGCTGCGGGGGGTCAGATTCGTCTAAGTAGTCTTGCATTCCTTTGTATAGAGAGGACATTATTGTGATGATGGAAGATAAATATCCTAAGAAATTTTACGAGACTTTCTGCAAGAAGTTCACAAAAGGTCCAGGAGAATTAAACTTATGTAGAAGCAAGAAGAGAAATATGTTTTAGGGCCTATAAGCTTCGGTCTTCTATATCTTAGTAGTGCAGGGTTTTCTTTGCATTTCATTTTAGAGCATTTATATTAGTGTTTTATTTTGAAGATCATCCATATATACTAAACAAAGAGGGCACTGTAGATTCGACGGCCAAGACCTTTCCATTTGTGTTCCTTCTTTGATATCACTACGCAGCGCAGCTCATTCCAGACACTCCGGCTGGTTTTAAATCCATAGATGACTGCTCAGTGCTTTAACCAGTACAGCATGAAGCTCACTAGCTTTTATATATTTTAAAGGTCTAGTTTATGAGTAGTTACATTGTTATGATGATTATTAAAATCACGTATTAGTATTACTAAAATGTTCACATTGTTAGAAATTAACTTTCACTCCCCAAGTGGAGCAATTCTGAAGGAGTGTAAACGTAATTTGCTGTCCGACCCTCCACCCAAAAAATCTAACCAAGAAATTAGTATCAGCAGGTCACGCTTATTCCGATTAGGAAAAATACGCACCGCTCAACATGGCCACCTAATATAGCAGCATGCATGACTAGGAAAAATGTGTCATAAATTTCATTGTCTTAAATAATAAAATGTTTTTGTATTATAAGGCTAAACGTAAAAAACGAATTCCAAATATGTGGCTAAATATAGTCCAATACATATTTCGCAATTCTGAATATCTTCCTTTTAAACACCTTCTTGTAAACAATATAAAGGAAGTAGAATTATGATTGCTAGGAGGGGATTCAGCACTGAAACCGGTGGTTTACTGTACCTAAGCCCCAAGTGGAGCATCCCCGGGAGGAAGGCTGAGGTGGGAGGGGACAGATGGTGGTTGATCCAAGGAGTCACGATGGCGCTGAGGCACCCGCTGAAACTGCCACCCTGAAAAAGACCACCAGATGTGAGATGACGTGAAATAACAATGGAGATGAAATGCAGCGGCAGAAAATTCGTAGGATGTAATTAACCTTACTAGCATTCACCTGGCCACTCGGGAAAAACCGCGAGAAAACCCATAGCACAGTTAGGTCGGCTACGAGAATTGAACCTGGACCACATGAATGCGGGCTACAAACGAAACGGCCGGAAACATCCCACTCGGTTAGGCAATATATAATTGCAACACCAAGAAAGAAATGCATGGATTCAATGAATTAAATGCCACAGGTTAGGCATATGACAAATTGCAAATGACTAACTTTTGAAATCTGTACATGACCTTTGAGCCCTAATATTCAGTATTTCGTGTGCCCCCTATACGCTGCAACTAGAGCTGCTATACGCCATGGCATTCCCTCAAAAAGGTTCTGAATACGTTCCTGAGGGATTTCCCTCCACGCAGTTTGGTTTCGAGCCCACAAAACCGTGACCTAGTTATTGGAGACCCATGAAGCACCAAGTGCCGACCAACTATATCCCATACATGTTCGATGGGCGACATTTCGGTTGAACGTGCAGGTCAGGAAAACAATGGTACCCAATGCTCTTCGAAGAAGCCTTGTACATTCCTTACAATATGTGGCTGGGCATTGTCCTGTTGAAATATGACCTGAGGAGATACTGAAGCAGGGGGAGTACCTGAGGCTCTGCAATCACCGTTAGGTACCGTTTGCTGTCCAAAGTGCCCTTAATTCGTAGGAGGCGAGATTGGTTACTCTAATCCCGGATACTGCGTTTACCACACTGACCGCCCAACCGGAGTAGCAAGAGGAGCAACCGCAATACTAGTACGCATTACGATAGACGATTACCAAGAATTTATCCCAGAGCTAACACACATGTAGGGAACAGCAGTTTCCATTAACATCAAAGATCAACCGTTAACAGTAGTGAGCACATATAATCCACCCGGACAACTTTTATATCAAGATTTAGATAGAGTACTTAATTCAGGGCGGCAAGTCATAGTAGCAGGGGACTTCAATGCCTCACACGAAAGCTGGGGATGCCACTCAGTGTGACTTGCAACACCCTACAGAGACACATGCTAAACAGCAATTATATAACCGCGCACACACCTGGTCACACATATATACCCAAAAATTGGCAGCTACGACCAAACACACTAGATTTAGCCCTCTGTAAAAACACGACGTTTAGATTTAACCTAGGCTAACAGACAGTCTAGCATCAGATCACTACGCGGTCCAAATTGAAATAGAAGAACCATCAACCCTTACCCCACCGTCGTTGAGAAGGGACTTTCATCGTGTAAATTGCGCAGACTGCCGCTAAAAATTAGACTCTCACCTCCAGGACCGCGATCCTCTGCAGGACCAGGAAACGGTAGACAGACTTTTAAACTTGAGATGGCAATACAGGCGGCAATAAGCTCAACTGTCCCACTAAAAGCCCCATAAAAATATGAAATACACTACCCACCGGATATAATCGTACTAATGCGAGAGCGTGATCGCGAAAGGTGTAAATGGCAGCGTACAAGCAACATTGTACATAAAGTAAACCAGGCTACACTCAACAACCAAATAAAGACACGAATAAGCGCAATACTTTAGCGACAATGGGAAAACACCATTGCGAGTGCGCAAGAGGACAGCCGCCAGATTTGGCAATTAACTAAAAGGCTGATTAAGGAACCACTGAGCATACCGAATACCCCACCCGAAACCACGGAAGATAAAAGGAACGTATTCGCGGACGCATTCGAAGCAATCTGCTGTCCCAATCAAGAACCTAACGACGTAAACTTCAGTACGCAAGTAGAACAAAGCGTTGCCGACATCCTAACGAACTCTACGCACAATAGAGCACGGAAAACGAACAAAGGAGAACTAAAGTGGCTAATTAAAAACATCAAGGGCAATAAAGCTCCTGGCCCTGACGGAATACCTAATTCGGTATGAAAAATTTGAGGGATATCGCATTAGAGATACTTTGCGATATCACAAATAATTGCTTACAATTTGGCTAATTTCCAAACCCATGGAAGCATGCCCGAGTTTTAATGTTCCCAAAGCCGGGGAAGGAACCTAAGCTACCAAACAACTACAGACTTATCAGCCTACTAAACATCGTTAGTAAGGTGGCAGAAAAAGTCATAGTGAAGCAACTAATTCCCCACATCAAAAAGCACAACATACTCATTAATGAACAATTTGGCTTTCGGGCAAGCACGTCCACTACACTCCAGCTCACTAGATTTGTTGAAAATATCGCGAATGGCTACAATATTAACAGATGCACAGCCGCGGTCTTTCTGGACATCCAACGTGCATTTGACACGGTTTATCACCTAGGCCTGTTATACAAGCTGAGGAGATAAAACTTTCCTGATACCGCCGTGAAACTTATAGCTAATTACTTAAGCGAACGCACTTTCGAAGTAGTAATCAATTAAACCGCCTCAACTATAAGACACATAAGAGCAGGGTTCCCCAGGGGAGTATCCTGGGACCCGTGTTATTCAACGTGTATATAAAAGACATCCCCACCTCCGTAAATACGCAATTATCGATATATGCGGATGATACGGCCATAACCACGCAGTCGTGGAAACCGGAGATGGCGGCAAGATGACTGCAAAGCGCCCTAGATGACCTAACGCCCTGGTTACGCAGTTGTTGTATAAAAGTGAACGCAACAAAATCGAAATTGGTTTTACTCACGCAGCGAACATCCCATAAAGTTGCCCTAAGGCCACTCACACTATTTCAGGAAAATATCCAGTGGACCGATCTCGTAAAATATCTCGGAGTTATACTCGATAAGAAACATTTCCACAACATGTGAAGAGCGTCAAACGAAAAGCCAAATACCAGCTTCACCGGCTATACCCCTTACTAAATATAAACACTGAAATTAGCACCAAATTAGGTCTAACGCTTTATAAAACACTGATACGACCAATCATTAGAAACGCCGCCCCTGTCTGGGGCCATTACGCAAAGTCACACATAAAACAGTTCCAACTACCTCAAAACAAAATACTAAGGATAATCACCAAAGCACCACGGACCGTACCAGTAGATATACTCTACAACAATTTTAACATGCATACCATAGCACAATTTATTAAACGGCTAGCTATTAACATGTACAAAAGGTGCGAGAATCACTTTAATCCCCTCATTTCGAGCCCAGTACAGTATGACGCTAATATAGGCAAACACAAATGGCCCCTTTCAATGTTTAACAGGACCATCCCGATAAATAAACACACCGATGACGAAGACGTGAATGACTATCCCACCCGACTTATGCAACCAGCTAATTAGCAAACAACACGCCATTAAAACACCTACTGCCCTTCTGCGGCCTCCAGGTCTTTGTGCAATCCAGTCAAAGCGGACCCGGGCGCAGAATGCCCCCGCAGGGGGCACAGGCTCGCACATGCATCAGCAAAGGCAGGCCGCCCGCCATGTGCGCACTGATGACGACAATTTGCACAGTAATGGACACGAGTGACAGACGCAGCCCTAAAGCTAAGAAGCATACATTAATTCCATAAACTAATAATTATTATACACTTTATACATCAATTAAGTTGACGTTAGCTCTAGATTCTATACAGATAGGGATGACGCTCCCAGGCTGATTTTTTATGTCACCTGCATGTTCTGTTCAGTAGCATAGATACAACTTGACCCACCCATACAGCAGGACAAAGAGACTTTAGACTACTAATAACGTAAGCGCTATGCGTAGAACTGATTACACCCTGAAGGTGTGGCACATCGCCTAAGACTAACAATTATGGAAAGGTGGGCGTCAGGGTCCTGTGATCATGACGCCTCCCTCCCCAATACACCATAGCGGTTCACCGCATAGAAATAACCAACCACTTGAATCTGGGTGCTTTATGCTGTACCAGCAAAATATCGCCAGACGGCTGCCTTAGGTAGTGGATGGTGTTTATTAGGTACTCCGCATCGGTGCACTCCACCGAGGCGAGGACTCCTATGTCAGGTGTGGGTAAATTCGTTTTTTTAACCTTCCACGTTAAAAAAAGAAAAGAAAAGGTTTCTAAAACCAATGACTCCACAAACCTTCACATCTGATATTTGTCCAATATGCCGCTCAACAATGCAGCCCTCCAGGCTGCACTCACCACGGTACCGTTGGGTACGTATCCGGCCATTACTGTAGGACACGCTGAAGAGGGGCTCATTCAAAAATTCTACATTTTACAACTCAGCACCCCAGTGACGGTTTTCACGTGCCCGTTGTAGTCGGAGGATCTTGTGGTTTCTGGACAATGGAAGCTGGCGTAATGACATACGTGCAACCAGTCCAATCTGCAGCAGGCGGTGATGAACCAGTGATGCAAACAAGTTCACACCTGTTGCAGGGTCCCAGCGTCGAGCAAACACTGTGGATGAAGCTGTACGGTGCCTTATGGCCATACGGATAAGAGACGGTCATCCCGTGCTGTGGTCATTTTTCGTGGTCCAGTTCCCACTCTTCGCTGAGTACGACCTTCATGTATTCACAGGCTCCACACACGCAACACTGTCAGAGCAGCATAGCACATACGAGCCGAAATGTCATGGAATGACAAACCTACTTCCCGGAGACCAATCATTCTGCAGCGTTCGAAATTGGTCACATGCCGATGTGGCTCCTTTGGACGTCGATGGGGCATACTGGCACTCCCTTGACAATTTAAACCTTGTTTGACAGCTCTGCACTGACTACACTGGGCGCAATACTGTCTTTGGCGGACTGACACGGGAGGGCTCTGTTCGACCTACGTGTACCCCATCTCTCTGATAACCTAATTACTTATTGTAAACTCTTCTACAGTTCCACGAAGTTTGGAGTTATTCGTATAATTATTTCTTGGTGTTGCTCTTTCCACAAACATCAGCGTATATGACAATTTTCTTCCCGACTTTACGTTCAGGTTATATAACAGCTTCCATAAACATTAGCAAGTAAATGGTTTGTATTCGTCTGTTGCTAACCACGTGGTGCAGTTTCTAGTGATAATGGTTAAACTGATTTAAGAATTTTATCGCAGATGTTAAGACGAAACGCCAAGGCTTTATTTGATCTCCGTATACTTTCGGTATCAAAGTGCATAGGGGATGGGCAATGAGAAGCAATATTATGCTATACTTTACTGTCTTATGTTGGTCATATAATGGTACCGCTTTCCACAATTCCTCATATTTCCCATTATTGTCAGCAGGATTAACGTAACGGATAAGACAGATAACTCGCAGTAGAACGCATTTCTTGCTGTCAAATATAATTTTGTCGCTTTCCCTTTCTGAATGCAGGATATTTTGGAGTATATTTCGATCCAGGTAAAACGGCTCAGAAACCAGGATCCCGTGGGATACTACTCCAAGTTAACCCTTCACCATGAGTGCGAGCCTCTTTATTCGCTTCAACGGCGCTCTTCATGTCACCTTCGCCTTCTTTTATTTTAATTTTTTTGGGGGGGGGGGGAACGGGAATAAAGGTATAGGTAAAAACCAACAACAGGGTAGATTGGGTATTTGGGTAGGAAGAAGGATGGGGCATGGGAGGGATGTTGTTCTGAGGTGATTCTATTTATTGGGGCCTGTGGTGCTAATTTAGTTGGGACTGTTGAGGCGAATTTGGTGGGCGGTACCGACTAAGCAACCCGGCTGTTCGTGGGTAGAAACTAGGTGTGCGGAAAAACCCGCTTGTGGTGATCAGGTAGCAGTCATGATCCATGAGACCCTGACTACGACCTGTGTACAGTGGTGATCGTTATATGCGTGACTGGATGGAGTCGTTGAGTCCTCGTGGGAACTGGATTGCGGTGATGCAGAAGGGCCATGGCCGTCAACAGCTCATGGCCGGGGAGGGAGGCGGCGTTGCAGGTCTGATGGCGGCGGCGTCCTGCGTGTGCGGGTGTCTCGATGTGGCAGAAATTGCGTCGGAGGGCCCCGTGTTCTGGAGCCAGACACATCCTCAGGTCGTAGATGCTCTGGGTGATGTGGTCCTGGTGTTCGCGAAGGGCTTCGTGTAGCTTCTTGTTGGGTGCTGTATCGTTGATGTATCCAACAATCTTTTCAAGCTTGCCCTTGCAGTAGCTTAGTGTGTCGTTGGGTGGGTCGTCGCAGAAGGCGCTGGTGATGCGGTCAATTTTGGATAGAAGAGCGGTAATCACTCCTTCATGTTGGGCTGCGCTGTCCTGGAGCTGGTTGTTGATTGACTCTATCTGTTTCTGCGGTGTAAGTCCGTCCATGAGTTGGCTGGAGAGCGTGGTTAGCCTGTCTTGCATGTCTTGGAGGGCGGCGTTGGTTGTACCGCGTTGGGTGGCAGCAGCTGCTAGTGATTCCTCCTTGTTGCCCAGGCGCTGGTTTATGTTTAGGACCTCAGAGTGGAGGTCCTGAACTTCCACCGCTGGGGGACGGTTGTTGACTGCGGTGACAGTGGTCGTCAGGAGCTCCTCGAGTCTGCATAGCTTGATGCTGGTTCGGTGAAGCTCCTCTCGTAGACTACCAAGAGCTTGCTGCCAATCGGCGGGCTCACTGGTGGTTGTGTTCCGAGGTGCTGGTCTACTGGTGTTCCGGCGTGGGTAAAGTGGGCACTGCGCCTGTCCAGTAAAATGGCCTAGTCCTTTACAGGTGGCACAGTACCGGCGTTGGCGCCTGCGGTCCTGTGCCTGACATACTGCTGTGGGATTAGGAGTTCCCGGTCCTACGGGGCTGGGGCTTATGGGAAGTAGACCTCGGCGAGTATGTGGGATTAGGAGCGCCACAGCAGTGGCACCGCGGAGGCGCGGTGCAAGTGTTAGCGGTGTGCCCATAGGCGCAGCAGTGTCTGCATGGAGTGTGGCGCTGCAGTTTACTGTTCTCAACTTTCAGAAACTGCCCGAGTATGGGCAGGCCTGAAGCTAAGGCGGCGTCGCGATCCTTCTGATCTTTGAACTGCAGACGCACACATGTTGTTGGACCCCTCCTGCTAGTGATGCGGGTGGCGCTGATCACTGAGGGCCACTTCTGTGATGCGGCGGTGAGTAGGAACTGGCAGTTGTCAGCTGGTGTTCAGTGGCGGCAGTAGTTGCCGTCGCTTGGATGGTTGGTGCTGATGGAGTCTGTCTGCCTGCATGGCTGCGAGGCGAGGGATCCAATGGCAGTGATGCAGCCGTAGCTGGCTGTGGGATGCTCGGGGATCCAGTCTCCGTTTTGCGAGGTGAATCGCTGCGCTGGCTGGTGTGCGGAGCGGTGGGGAAGGCAGGCCTCCGTGTGGAGTTAACTGCCCAGAACTACCCGGCAGGCTCAGCGGAAGGCTCCCTCTCGGCCGCCAGAGGTGGCGAAGAGGCGGGAGACGTCTCCCGAGAGCTGGCAGGAGAAGGCGGAGCGGTCCTCGCTGGCTGCCTTGACTTCTTCTTCTTGACTGCGGCCTTCTTTACCATCCTGGATCGGCGTTGTCTCGGAAGAGAGAGATGCGTACTCGTCGGAGTCTCGAGGAGAAGTCCGCCTTCATTGCATTTCCACATTCTTATATCCGGTGTGCTTCTAGACTAGAAATGCCGAAAAGAGGGCGCGGATGCTGTTCTTGGTGGCGATCGCTGTCCTCGTGTTAGCATCTCGGCGGATCGTGACGCCTTCAGCTCGCCTCTGCAGGCCGTGTTTCCCTCACTTCGTTTCTTCCTCCTGGAGATTGTTAGCGCTCAATGTGCCGCTTTTCGACCTCTATTGGTTACTTCTTTACAATTAAGACCACATGAGTTAGGGGTCCCTTGTATAAACAAAATGAGGGAATAAGGTTATCCTACACTGTAATAGGCTCACACGATATACCTCAAAATTCCTGCATTTAATAAGCCCACATTTTAATATCAGTACACTTTAACTTAAATAGAAAGGTTTCTTGTTTTGAGGCCCAGCTATTATGCTACACTAGGAGAGGGCAGATAAGCAGATACATTTATATATCTGGCTTGGAAGGAGATCCATTGATTTTTAAAAATGGAGAATGTGCCACGCAAGCAGCTCCAAAAGCCTAGGGTCTGAGCAAGTTGAGCGTGGGTGTACCTATCTGGATCGAACATTGTATGATCTTTGAACAAAAGCATGGATATGTTCCATTGGCAGTTTCAGTTCTGCACAGTTATTGCTTATTGTGAGGTTAAGTGCTGAAATTATACTTCAAAACTGTGCATTTTTAAAGGAACTATTGCCAACAACACGCACATCATACGATCCTCACTTTTCTCTAATGATTTTTGACACAGGCAATAAGATTATAATGTTCTCGAACTGAATTTACTGTTAGCTGCAACGCTACTTTACATGCTTGGTCCTATACTCTTTAAATATGTATAATTATCATTTTATTATAGTTTTCCACACAGATAGCAAGTACGCGGATTTTGAAAGTTTTAAAATGCATGTTGGTTACCTTGCACTTCCAGTTTGTTATATTTTCCTTACATATGTCGCCATCCATCAATATCTACATCGTTCAATCTAAGCTTTTCCTAATATTAAGCATGCTCCCCTAGGCTTTAATTCTACCCTTTTTATTAATTAATCTCCAACCCAAAGAAGATCTAAGTTGGGGCAGTTCTCGGTAGAAATTTTCGGAAATGTCTGACATTCTGAAGTTATCCTTGATATTGGCGTGGGCCTCTTTGGACACTTTTGTGACACTTTTGTGACACCTTAGTGCTATTTTTTAAAGCTATTTAATCACACTCAGAACATTTGCGCACGTTGTGTCATTTTAGGTCTATTTCATACGTTCTGCAACTTTGGTTCTGGTTGTTTTACAATTCCTGACGATACTTTTGTATGCCTCTAAGAATGTCTCAAAAGAGTGTTATTAATTTCCTCATTTTTAGCAGTTGACACCACCTTCTTGGCCATTTCTCTTAAGATCAGAAATGTTTTCCTTGGTTTTATTAACTTACGTTGATGTTTCAAATTGATACTCTGTATTTTATACATTCACTTTATTCATGCAATGCCTTACAGACCTATTGCAAATCAATAGGGTTTATTTAAAGTTGCCGTAGGCTTAAAAATATGTTTTGAAGTTTGCATATATAGCGGGTTTAAACGGAGGCAGAGGGATTTGGACACTTGGTCAGCTACGTTCAAGCCATTTATATCTAGGTGATGTTTCCACATTCATTGATTTTTTTTAGTGTTACAATGCAGACGCTTCTTGCTAGTGGTGCGTCCAACAGTGTTTCAGGAATTTTCTGCTATTATAGAATTTGTGCTCTTTCTCATGTGAACTTGCCTTACTTTGCCAGGTACTTACAGTAGTATTACGTACTTTCATGCGTGCTCTACTGCGCTATATTGCTTTAATATGATTTTACTCTACTTCCAACGATATGCTTACGACACTTTTTCAAAGATTCGTTTTCTTTGAGTCCACAGCAATCGTTTCTAAGCTTCAGACTGTAACATCCGTGGTAAATATACTATAGAATAGAGTGCTAAGTGTTCCTTGTTAGTTTCCTTGATCTGCTTTGTCTCTATACGTCATATTTTTCGTTCATCTGGTTCCACATTTATAATTTCCTCCCTTCCTCCCTTCCTCCCTTCCTCCCTTCCTCCCTTCCTCCATTCCTCCCTTCCTCCCTTCCTCCCTTCCCCCTTCCTCCCTTCCTCCCTTCCTCCCTCCCTCCCTGCCTCCCTGCCGCCCTGCCTCCCTGCCTGCCTCCCTCCCTCCCTCCTTCCTTCCTTCCCTCCCTCCTTCCTTCCCTCCTTCCTTCCTTCCCTCCCTCCTTCCTTCCCTCCCTCCTTCCTTCCCTCCCTCCTTCCTTACCTCCCTCCTTCCTTCCCTCCCTCCTTCCTTCCCTCCCTCCTTCCCTCCTTCCCTCCTTCCTTCCTTCCTATCTGTCTCTCTTTCTTTCTTTCTTTCTTTCTTTCTTTCTTTCTTTCTTTCTTTCTCTATCCTCTCTTTGTTTGGCTGTTTCTTTCTTTCTTCCTCCCTTCCGTGCTTCCTTCTTTCTTTCTCTTTTTTCATTCTTTCTATCTGTTACTTTCTTTATTTATTTCCTTCCTTCTTTCTTTTCTTCTTTCTTTCTCCCTTTCTTTCTTTCCTTCATTCATTCATTCTTTCTTTCTGTCTCTTTGTTTTATCTTTCTGTCTCTTGCATTATTTATTGATTTATTTATTTATTCATTTATTCATTCATTCATTTATTTATTTATTCATCCATTCATTCATTTATTTCTTCCCTTCCTTATATTCCTTCTTTCTTATTTCTTTTCTTTGAGACAAGAGGTCTAGAGGTTACTCCTAGTGATAGAGCTAGCAGTAGTTAAGAGCTGACTTATTCAATTTGACCTTGAATTTAATCCAATTAACCTGCATCCCCACAGAAAGCCACTAAATACGTATTAAAAGCCGCTAAATACAGCAGAAAGACGCTAAATACGCCTCAAAAGCATGTAAATACACAAAAATCCAGTAAATACGTTTCGAGAGCCTCTAAATATATCCCAAAATATCTAAATTACACCATTAAGTCAATACTGCACCCCTCAGCGCACTAAATACGGCACAAGAGTCTCTAAATTCACCGCGATCAACCTCTGAATACAACCAAATTGTCTCTAAATACGTCTAAAAAGCCTCTCAACATACTGAAAGACACTATATGCACTCCTTAAGACAGTGTGTATCTCCCGAAAGCCTCTAAATAAACTTCATGAAGCTCTAAATACTTCTAAAGAGCTCTAAATAGGCTCCAGAAACGCCTAAAAGCATCAGAAAGACCCTACATACATCCCAAGAAGTCCCTAAATACTTGAAAAAGCCACCAAATACGCCACTGAAGTACCCTGAGTACAGGATAAGGGCCTCTAAATACAGCAAAAAGCCAGTAAATACGTCCCGAAAGCCACTAAATACGCCGCAAAAGCATCTACATACAGCAAAAAGTTAGTAAATACGCCCCCACAACTCCTAAATCCACCAAACAAGGGCTTAAATGCACCTGAGAAGCCCTAAATACTTCAAAAAGCCAGTAAATACGTCCCTAAAATCTCTGAATAATTCTTCGAAGGTTATAAATTACACCAAAAAGCCAGTAAATACGTCGCAAAAATCTCTGAATAATTCTTCGAAGGTTATAAATTACACCAAAAGCCAGTAAATACGTCGCAAAAGCCTTTAAATGCACCCCAAAAGCTCCTAAATACACCAAAAAGGCTCTATATAGGCTCAAAAGCTCTAAATACATCTCCAAAGCCGTTAAATTACACAAAAAGCCATTAAATACGTCCCGAAAGCCACTAAATACGCCTAAAAAGCCTCTAAACCTAGCAAAAAGCCAGTGAATATGGTTCAAAGGCCACCGAATACGTCTCCAATGCCTCCAAATTACACGAAAAGCACGTAATTACATTCCAAAAGCCACTAAATACTTAAAAAGCCAAAAATACACCCCAAGAAGTTTTAAATGCTTTTAAAAAAGCAGAAAAATACGCCTCAAAAACCTCTATATAGGACTCAAAGGTCGCTAAATACTGCAAAATGACGCTAAAACGCCTCAAAAGCCTCTATATACAGCAGACAGCCAGTAAACATGCCTCTAAAAGCTCCCAAATACAGCAAAAAATGTACTAAATATGATGATAAATCCTTTAAATACATAGATTGCGCACGACCGGCATCACGCCATTGATATAATGGTTCCGATTTTAAATCTCTATCAATACTGAACAATAGAATCTGCATTTTAACCAACAAAGAGATGTGAGAAAAATCTTTATGGTTCATAAATTCCATATAAATAGCCTCGTAGTAAAAAAAATGCAGTATTTGGTACGGGAGAAACCATGGAAAAGAAAGGAACTGCTATGGAAAATGGTTACTGGTGGTACATTTTTGGTTTACTATTATTAAATAGTTGAAAAGCGAAGCTAATCAGTAGGGATATTTCCGTTGAAAGTCATTCTGGAAGTTGTAATAATTGCTTCTCCAAGTCATATTTTAAAATGCGGCTTTATTTGTTCCATAAAATAGGATAATGTGCCATTTAAATACCTAGATGTATAGCTATAATGTCTTAATAGCCCGTGTTTTCCTTCAAATTCTCCTCGAATGTTATTTCTGCAGCTTCAAGAACGTTTAATCAGTAATAGCGAACTGTTTCATATTTTGAATTTGTTTTCGTGTTAACCAGTGCTGGGATTTAACAAATAGTCGTAGTGGGAGCAGGAAGGTGCGCGCGTATTATAGACATCAGTAGTGCAACAGTTGCTGAGATTGCGTTTGCTGATTCCCGGAAGAGAAATCGCTCGTGCAACTAGACGTTTAAATGGCCTGTTAATGACAATGGCCCCCGATTGTTAGCCCTCTCAGGTTTAACCAACCAAACTTGTTCGCCCCACTTTCCTGCTTTTTTCCTTTCATATTGAAGTTTCGCAAACAAACGGTCCGATTTCCATGTCAAATAAAGAGGCTGGTCTCCCTTCCTAGAAGCTGTGGACGTATGACCGGCTAGTTAAGACGAGAAATATTCCAGAAATGTAACCGATTTCAATATAGGAAAGTGCCTAATTTTCATTCTGACATGAGTTTCTCACCACGTTCTTCTAATTTCCACTTTCACATGAAATTCTCTGCTCACTCTTCTAATTTGCATTTTATTTTCCCGTATTTCTTTGCTCCAGCTTTTATCCAACCAATCAGAAATGCTTTTATCCACCAACAAAGCGCTACGTCTACCCCTTCTCGACCAATCAAAAAAATTATTTTAACCAAAAAAACCTTACACGTAACTTCTGCCTGATTTTAATCATGTTCCAACCTCATTTTCTCCCTTTTGATCCCTGGACGCCCAGATGTACACTCGCCTCTCCATTCCTTCTCCTAAAGTCACGTGACCCTTAATCATATCTGCAATCAAAAAAAAAAAAACTCACGCCACCTTTAATACAGTGTATTCTTAATAGAAAATAAAACAGATGACCCCCTTTTAGGCCATTAGGTTAACCATAGTCCACCCACGCATTAAAAGGCACACCTTCACCAGCCACCAAGCTGGTAATTTCATGAAAGAATCAGGGTGTCCATTCGACGGAGAGCCCGGGGGTGCAGCGTGAAGAGGGTGCCTGGGAGTGCGTGGAGTTGCACGGGGGTGGTTGGCGGGGCCCAAGGTGGTTGGGGAGAGGGCAGTAAATGGTGCGTGGGGGTGGGCGTAGGTGGGTGGGGAGGGTGCAGAAGAGTGTTCGTGTGGGTGGGCGGATGTGGGTGGGGGATGCAGGAGAGGGTGCGTTCGGCTATCCGCCTCTAATCCTGTACGATGCATTGTCAAGGTCAAATTGGATGAACTTCAAGGTGAAATTGTATGTCATCTCTTAACTACTGCTAGCGTATACATTAACTTATTTGTTTCGTATGTCAGTAGAATATATGAAAGGGACAATTGATATTTACCTTGTAGGTCACAACTAAAAGCAAATTAACCATCATTAATCAGAAAACCCTACATGATGAAAACCCTTACACCAACCATCTCCTACCATAATAACAACACAGCTATAAAGCAATCGCAACTCAGACACCATACATCAACAGAACCAACAGCATCGCTCCTTACGACAGCACTGATACGACTAAATTGCCCCAAACTCAATGAACGCCATCACAAACAACCTTGACCCCACATCAACACTGACGCCACACCACCCCTCCAAATAACACCAACGCCACTAGCATCACCCCAACAAGTGACGCCATTATCGCTACCGCCGCCATGAAACTAGCATCATCAGTAGCACCAATGATTTTAAAACCAGCATCGGGTACACCATCAGCAACACCTGTCAGTATTAATACCACCAACATAAACAGCTACAGGTAACCACCATCATCAGCACTATCAACACTGACCTAAATGTTACCATCGCCAGTAGCACCTCCGCCATCATCACCACCACCACGCCCACCACCGCCGCCACCACTACCACAACCACCACCACCACCGCTGCTTTCGCATTTTAATTGCTAATTTTATGTAGTTATAGAAAATTGGTGGTGCTTTTAACCGATGGTAATGCTAGTTGTGTGGGGCGGTGATGCTAAAGCTTTTTTTTTTTTTTTTTGGAAATATTTCGCCGAATAGTGGTGGTGACGTTTGCTTTTATTTCCGGCTTACAGTAAGGAAACGCCCAACTATCACTTACATATACCCCACTTACATATGACGAAGAAACAAATGACGTAGGGTATGCACTAACTCGATCACTATGTGTAACTTCTAGCCTAAGTCTTAAACAAAGGTGCTTTGGAACAGAGACACCAGTGAAAGCAAATATGTACCTATAAGATACAAAACAGCTCAAAGGAGCGTAATGATGAATTTAGGTCCACTTAGTTCTTCATGCTACGAAAATCACTTCGTTCTATACTGTGACAGTTAATGTCTGAAATTCAAAAAGCGATTAGAGATTGACTCGAGAAAAACGTATTAAATTGGTCGAAAAGAGAGGAAAAGAATATGAAAACAACTTAGCGTGCTACAACAGTCATGAAAATATTGTACCGAAATCACTTATTTTTGTGTTGCTTCTGTTTAGCCTCAAAGTTAGTACTTCTTTTCCATAGTTTTTGTTGCTTTAATAAAAAGAAAAAAATGAAGTAGGGAAGTGTGAATGACAAATTTAAAAGAAGTGAAACGTTATTTAAAGCTTTTTTTTGTTTCTTAATATGAGATTTCTATTTATCTCCAGCTCATCATATTTTGGTGACTGCGACAGGACCGGTAGAAGAGAAGCATGAAAAAACTTACTAAGAGAAAGAACATAAATAAGAAAACCTTCCACGCGTCCTACTAATCTACAATAAATGCAGGTACGTGGTGAAGAAGCCGCGGAAGAAGATATAAAGGCTAGCTTTAAGATATTTAATGATGAAGCAGAGTGACATTTTAAATTGAATAAATTAATTCAGGAAGGATTTCATAAAAGTGAAACTGAAATAAATGAGGAAGGGTAAATGACAGAGTGGGATGATCATGAAACATATCGTGGAAGATGGCTGACATTGAAGAATCGCTATGAGGAAGTTATAACAGTTGACGCACATACAGGCTGACGTCATCCTGAGTGAAATACACACTACTATAAACTAGATTTAGCTACCTAAATTGCAATTACAGGAATCTGAGTTTGACGTGAAAAATGGGTTTGTATTCTGGGCAGAGTCCAAAAGAATTTGTGACGATGTCAACATAGAACCGGAAGACAATTTTCAAAATTCATAACAAGGTACAGTAGATAGGTCTTCAGCAAAATAACTTGTATCCAGCTGTCATCTACAGAAAATTACCCAAAGTTTATCGAGCAGCTTAAAACAAGTTTTGCACGTGATTAAGTTGGGATTGATATTTACGTTCAGGAATTGCTCAGTTGGTGCTCCAAAAAAGCACATTCATAACGAGGTAGGCCTGCGAAGCTTTTATAACAAATTAGAAAGACGACCAAGAGCTTTGGAAGTTTAAGACGTGACTGCCAATAAATGTGAAACTTTGTTCCTTCCCCTAGTAGAATCTGCTTTGTCTGATGATACGTTAACCGCTTGGAGAATATCCCGATACCAGTCATATAGGAATCAGGCAGATAAGCTAGACGACTGGTGAAATTTTTGAGACTAGAAGTAAAGAGAGAAGAGCACTTAGTTATAGTTCATGCATATTTTGGCGACACTGAAAATGTAGATGTAAAAGTATCAGTAGCATCTATTATTTTTACAGGCAGTAGTAACCAAAGTATTAGGGCCTGTAATATGTGTGGAAATGTCTTTCATGCTTCCCAAGACAGCTTGAAAACAAAATATTCCATTCTGGGTCAAAAGGGAGGCATACTTAAGAAAAAGATGCCCTTTTTAGTGTCTTAAAAGAGCATATACGTCAAAACAATGTGAAGGGGTCACCTTCTGTTGATGTATCCAATGTTAGACCACTGTGAAAATGAAGCTAAAGAAACTAGGATGCAAACAAGCGAGGGTGATGTGTCCAACACATTGATGTCACATCAGAGAAACGAAACAGTTAGAGACTCATTGCTGAAGTTGAAAGTCAAAATACAAAAAAGTTATCAAGAGTGTTATTGGACTCAGGATGTCAAATAACAATTATAACTAAAGATGAGGTGTTCAAATTAGTGGTGAAAAAGTTGGCGATGAAAGCTTGACTCAACATTTGTTTGGCAGAGTCGAAACAACACACACGAAGAGTGCACTATGTGAATCGTATACCATTATTCAGCACGGATGGACGTTTAAGTGTACGGCTCAAGCCTTAGATCAAGAGAAAGTATTTTCGCATATATATTGCGATTAGTGAATCAAGATGGTTATCCTTTATTGAAGGCCAAAGCATCATCCTGAGGGCTTAGGGTTTCAGGCTCCTAAGTGAAGATACTCTTGGGTGCAAACTTTATAAGTCGATTGCTGCTGGGAGGTGTTGTTGAACTAGGTAATGGAATGACTGCGGTGGAAACGAAACTTGGTTGGATAGTAATGGACCAAAGGGAAGCAAGTATTAACTTCAGGGCTGTGGTAACTCTGAACTACCTGAACACTTTCAGCATAGCCGATTTATGGTTTGATTGATTGATTGTGTGGGGTTTTAGGGCCCGTCGACAGCAAGGTCATTTGGGCCCGAAGTCAATTAATAAAACCTAAAAGCTATAAAAATTAAGCTAAAAAAGGTAAAATATAATAAAACACTCAAGTGTTAAAATGACATTAAAAACAATCTAAAGACTAATACTTTAAAACCTCTAAAAGTAATAAATATAAAATACAAGTCAGACTTGTTGATTAAAACCGATTTTAAAAACAAACCGCAGTGCCTTATCCACGGCCACTGGGTCGTCCCCTAAAACATCCATCAAGTTAGTTCCTAAGCCTACTGACTGGCGAACGCGAGCGTACTGCGGGCAATCGAGCAATATGTGCCGCACCGTGAGGCGTAATGCACATGGAGCACACACTGGGGCCGGTTCCCCTCTTAACAAATGGCCATGAGTGGCTCGTGTGTGTCCAATTCTCAGCCGGGTGAGTATCACCTCGGCTCGCCGGTTATCCCTGTATGAAGTTAGCCAGGGTTGTACGCTCTCCCTTATTGCCCGGAGTTGTGTGCCTTCCAAAGCTGTCCAGGAGTGCTGCCAAGCAGATAGAAGTTGGCGACGGAAAAAACGTTGCACATCCTGGTATGGCACCGTAGTTGTTAAACTCCAGGGCAAACGGCAAGCGGACTTAGCAGCCGCGTCCGTCTCCTCATTCCCGGAAATGCCCACATGGCCTGGGGTCCAAGTTAAAACAATGTGGTATCCGCGACTAAGCATTTGCGAGATCAGGACCTGAATTTTTAAAACTAGCGTGTGAGTTGCAATGTGCTGCTGCAAGGCCTGAAGAGCGCTTAGAGAGTCAGTGCAAACGATAAAATTGCCAGGAACTAACTTACAAATAAAAAGGAGCAGATAGAGGATGGCATACAGTTCTGCAGAAAAAACAGAGGTGAAGTCTAGAAGGCGAAATTTATGAGCCTCGCCGTTAATGACGAATCCGCAACCCGTAGTGCTACCCAACTGGGAACCATCTGTAAAGCCCGGAACATAATTAGTGTAACGGTCCAGTAGTTCGGCAAAAAGTTGTTGGAATACCGAATGTGGGGTAGCTAGTCTCGAGTTTGTGGAAAGAGCAAGATCGAACCGCGCACGCTGGAGCTGCCATGCGGGATAACGACCCAGGGACGACCGCTCCACGCGAGGCATTCGGAGGTCGTGTGTACGGGAGAGTTCCCGGAATCTTACTCCGGTTGGGCGTGTCCGAGAACTAGGGTGCATATAACGGTGGGCTAAGTCGGGATGCAGAACTGATTTAAAACATGGATGGTTTGGGTAACTTGCCAACTTTGCAACGTAGGAACAGAGTAGTGTCGAGCGACGAACAGAAAGTGGAGGCTCGCCGGAGTCGGCATACAAGCAGTCGACGCGACTTGTCCGGAAAGCTCCTGTGGCAAGGCGGATACCTGTGTGATGTACGGTGTCTAAAAGGCGAAGTTTAGAGGCGGTCGCTGCGCCATAAATAAAACAGCCGTAGTCCAGCTTGGATCGGACAAGGGAGCGATACAGCCTCAACATTACCGTGCGATCGCCCCCCCAAGATGCTCCAGATAATACCTTCAGCACCCGCAGAGAACGATCGCAAGAGGCTCGAAGGTGACGAATGTGGCGCTCCATGTTCAGTTGTCTGTCCAAGTAGAGGCCCAAAAACTTCAGGTGCGAGACAAACGGTAGGGGTGTGCCGTTCAAGTGAAGATCAGGTGGAGGGTGAATACCTCGTAGTCGATGGAAGTGGACACATTGTGTCTTCGCAGGAGAAAAACGGAAGCCGGTGCGAAGCGCCCAGGCTGCCAGCTGGTTGATGGTCAACTGCAGTTGACGCTCTATATGGTCTAAGTTGCAAGAACGATAATATATGGCGAAGTCGTCAACATACAGAGATGATGGAATTCCGCCGCGAACGACACTACTAATGCCATTAATAGCCACAGCAAAAAGGGCGACACTGAGAATCGACCCTTGAGGCACACCATTCTCCTGGATCCGCTCCCTTGAGATACTGTTCCCTATTCGGACACGAAAAAGACGTAGAGCTAAAAAATTACTTAAAAATTCCGGTAAGTGGCCTCGCATACCGTAACTCTGCAGGTTGCGTAGTATGCCATACCGCCAAGTGGTGTCATAAGCCTTCTCCAGGTCAAAGAATACTCCCACCACATGCTGTTGCAGTAGAAAGGCATGATGAATGTAAGCCTCTATGCGTGTTAGATTGTCAACACTAGAGCGATGGCGACGAAAACCGCATTGAAGGTTTGACAGCTGGTTATTGATTTCGAGCCACCACACTAACCGAGAGTTTACCATTCGCTCAAAGGTCTTACAGACGACACTCGTCAGGCAAATGGGGCGGTAGCTAGATGGAAGTGTGGGGTCCTTTCCAGGTCGAGGGATGGGAATGACAATACCCTCTTGCCAGGAAGATGGAAAGACCCGCTCATGCCAGATGCGGTTATACATGCCTAAAAGGAAAGACATCGCATCGGGTGGAAGATGTAGCAGCATCTGTCTGTGGATGTCATCGGGACCGGGAGAAGAGTCCTTAGCTAGGGCTAAAGAATGTGCAAGCTCGGCAGCGGTAAAAGGTTGGTTGTACGGCTCATTACATTCGCTATTAAAATTAAGTTTCGTTCGCTCCGCAGCTTCCTTAATAGGAAGGAAGAGGGCGTCGTAGCTAGCCGTTTGGCTAGTAGCAGCGAATGAGGTGGCAAGGGCTTCGGCTATATCTTGCTCGGCAGTGCAGATGGAACCGTTGAGGGCAAGTCCGGGAATGATCGTTCGGCGATACTTGCCATGCATCCGCCGAACAGCTGACCATACCTGTTTGGCGGAGCTGCGACGAGAAAGGGAAGACACGTAAGCTTCCCAGGATGTTCGTTTCGCATTGCGAAGCACAAAATGTGCCCTAGCTCGAGAACGTTTAAAAGCAACGAAGTTCTGTTCTGTCGGGTGCAACTGAAACAGCCGCAAAGCACGTTTGCGTGCTTTTATTGCCACACGGCATTCCTCAGACCACCAGGGTACAGGGGTATGACGTGGGGTAGAAGAACCTCGAGGAATGCTGGATTCAGCGGCGAGCAGAATGGAACATGTAAAATGTTCCACCATTTCATCGACGGTGTCAAAACCATCGTCGGTGAGGTGAAATGAGAATTAAACATTTCCCAGTCAGCCTTGGAAATAATCCAGCGAGGATGTCGCGAAGGCGCATGGTGCCGGCCGGATAAATGGGTAATGGTCGCTCCCAAAGAGGTCGGAAAGCACAGACCAATCAAGTAGTGGAACTAATACCGGGCTGCAGAAAGAGACGTCTAGTACCGAGTGCGTACCATAAGCGGATGACAAGAATGTCGGGTCACCAGTGTTCAGCAAAATCAGGTTATACGAATCAAATGTGTCTACTATGAGGCAGCCGCGAGCATCATCAATGTCGGAGCCCCAGAGCGTGTGTTTGGCATTCAGGTCTCTCAAGATGAGTAACGGTGAGGGGAGCTGAGCCAAAAGAGCCTGAAGATGCTGCTTTTGAATTACACAGAGCGGGGGCAGGTAAATGTTGCAGATGGTGAAAGAGATGCTCTCCCGCTGTATACGAACAGCGACAGCTTGCAAGGGCGTGGTTAATGGTATATTGGTGGCAGAGATATTAGGTGCCACTAAAGTAGCGACGCAACCGCTTGCTCGTGTGCCTGCAACGGAGTCTCCCCTAAATGCCGAAAAAGTGCTTAGGTGTAATGAGTGATAGTGATGCAAATGGGTTTCTTGGAGACAAATAACTGATGGTGACCGCTGAGAAACTAAAATCTGTAGGTCTTGAACGCGAGCTCGGAAACCATTGACGTTCCACTGGATTATTTCCATAAAGAGTTTTTAACGGGCCGTTTTAACTTTTTTCTTGACCTTGGCTGACTTGGGCCCTACGATTCGAAAATCGTTAGCGTCCTGTGACTCCGCTGATGTTCGGGAGTCAGAACTCCTACGGCTCGTAGAACGAGACCGGGAACTAATAGAGGGCGAACGACTTCGCGATCTATGCTGTGGTCGGGATCGGTTTTTCACAGTTACTACGGGATTGTTGTTACTCGCTGAAGGCTTGGTGTCTGGAGTCTGTACGGTTGAAACGGAAGTAGTGCTGGTGGATATACAAACAGTCTGAGAAGTAGGTTTAACGGCTAGAAAGTCAGTCTGCGTGGATGCGTGGGCGACAGGGACGTGTTGAACAGCAACAGTGGTATTAGGAGTACGGCGAGCTGCTAGTGCATATCCAGTGGTAGTGGTAGCAGGCTTCAGTTGTTCGAAGCGCCGTCGTGCCTCTGGAAAAGTCAGGCGTTCCTTTACACGTAGCTCCTGAATACTTTTTCGTCCATGAATCTAGGGCACTGTCGCGAGCTGGAGGGATGACTACCGCCACAGTTCACGCAACAAGGTGTTCGACTGCAGTTAGGATCGTCGTGTTTCGCCAGGCCACATTGCTCACAAAGAGCAAGATTGATACATGTGACCTTAGTATGTCCGAACCGCTGACATTGGAAACAGCGCATGGGGTCCGGAACATACTGGCGGACGCTAGCATGTTCATAGCCGCAATAGATGTACTCAGGTAGCTTAGTCCCGGCGAAAGTAAGAAAAACCGTACGTAGCGGGTACTCCTTGCCATCTTGTTTTCGAGTTAGCCGGTACGCCTGACAAACGAGTTGATCGGAGAGGCAGCTCACTATTTCCTCATTTGCTAGACCATCTAAGCTGGAGGTGGTGACTACTCCTCTGCAGGTATTGAGCGTTTTGTGTGGGGCTACCCGGATAGGGTAGGAGCCCAACAAAGTCGCTTTCTGTATCTTCTTAGACTGGTCTGCATTTGTGTTCTCTAATAGTAAGCTACCGTCTCGGAGACGCGTAGCGTTTTTGACAGGGCCACTTATCTTATCCAGTTCACGCTTTATGTAGAAAGGACTTATATCTTATACGTTTTCCCATCACAAGCCAAGGTCATTACCAGAAAAGGGTCGGTGAAAGAGGTTTTGCGCGGAGACATGATGATATAGACCCCCATCCGGAACCGTCGGCATCAGCCTGCCATCCGGGGGTTAAAGAAAGAGAGACACCGAATCTTCACGGTCTGTCCCGTCATGGGGACCCCACCCATGACCGATCTCATTTGTACCTCAGAAAAGCTACCCTTCAAAATCCACGGCTTGTCCGTATGGGTAAACCGTTCACCACGTACACCTCGGCTTTATTCCCCTACCACAGGAATAACCGCCTGTGGCTCCCCACTTTAGGCCGCGCTGCGTATAATAGGCACACGCGGATTCAGGGGACTTGTGGTTGATTACACCGGGGTTCCGTCAACGGTAACACGTCCGGTCCGTGATACTAACCCAACGGCAACACGGCCGTCGGGAGATTAACACAGACAGGGCCCTCAAGGAGCTACGTGGGTGTACTTGACGGTGTGGACGGGCTCCGTACCTAAGGCTACACATAGGGGCAGTGCGAAGGGTCCGCTCAACCTTCACTTTTGAGACCTCCGGAGAGCACACATGTCGAAAGCCGCGCTGAAAACCGTGGGACAGAACCACGGAGATAGGAGAGATCCCTGCTGGTGAGACAGGAGTTATAAATCTAAGACCTTAACTGCTAATAATTATAATAAATACTAGAAGGGGAAGAAGGTGATGCATACTGATCAGCAGTAGCAGAGCGTGGCACAGTTGTTGGAGGTGAAGGGGATGAAATGAGGGTGAGTGGCTCGGGACCCCTGGATCGCCAATCCCGTACCTACCGTAGTAGGTCCCTGGGGAAAAATACCAGAGCCTCTTCTGCCAGTTTTCGGGGTTACTGAAGGGCCTTCTCGGCAGCCGTAGCGGTCTTGGGGAACTACAGTCCCCGCCGTACATCGCCCCATCAGTCAATCCCCTACTTCCTGTTGCCCACCCCTCGGGACGAGGACCGCAGAGGTTGGATTTGGAGGGGCCCGATTTATGGTGTCTGGAAGTAATAGGCATCAGAGATCCCACTGAAGAAATGAACAAGGGGCATTTGCAGAGAGAAACAATCAAATGTTTTGAACAAACCATAAAGGTAAACTCAGAAGGACGGTACGAAGTAAATCTGCCTAACAACGTCATCCTAAATAAACTGAAAATGAGGTGACAGCGTTGAAACGTTATTTGCAACTAAGATGGGGCAAGAATTGACCAGGAAGTATGAAGATTACAATAATACATTTTCAGGACAAGCTAGGTTCCAGTATTAAAACTCTCATCCTTTCTGACTCCGTCCAGAAAAGCTGCATAAAAGCAGGTCCGAATCTAATTGACAGAATTCAAAAACTTTTGATACAACTCACAAAATTTAAAATAGGTGTTGTTATCAATATTGAGAAAGTTTTCTGGCAGGTCAGCTTACATGAGAAAATGGAATTCTTGTTTACGTTCTTCTGATGGCCGATTGGGCACCTAACAGTATACAGCCATTACAGGGTTTTGTTTGTAGTATCCCTTTCTTCTTGGTTTCATGATAGCATATCATCTATATGAAGCTCCGGAACACCTGAAGGAAACACCAAAAATACTGAAGGCTTCTTTTTATGTCGGCAGATGCCGTTACTTGGAGAAGCCGTTATTTGCAGAAGCTGTTGCCTTAATATGTGTGGGAAAATTCAGACGGCGAAGCTAGCCAAGTAACCCTGTTACCTGTACTCAGGAGGACGCTGCTATATACAGCCTTTATAACATACCGACATACTCCACGATGGCTTGAAAATATTACGAATTTTTTGACTTACCAAACCGCAATAAAGAAGCCATTTTTAGTGATTTATGTATGAGTGTTTAGCGTGTTCCAAAATTCCGTTATAACAGTCCATGACGGCAAATAAACTGTTGGAATTTTAGAGGGATATTAATGTTAGTGAGATTGCGGATGGAAGCATTAAAAGATAAAAAGATCAGAGAACAACATCAAAGAATTGTAGATAAAGTTAACCAAAACTAAATGCCTTATATAATGAGACAGGCACTTTGTAATAATAATAATAATAATAATAATAATAATAATAATAATAATAATAATAATAATAATAATAATAATAATAATAATAATAATAATAATAATAATAATAATAATAATAATAATAATAATAATAATAATAATAATAATAATAATAATAATAATAATAATAATAATAATAATAATAATAATAATAATAATAATAATAATAATAATAATAATAATAATAATAATAATAATAATAATAATAATAATAATAATAATAATAATAATAATAATAATAATAATAATAATAATAATAATAATAATAATAATAATAATAATAATAATAATAATAATAATAATAATAATAATAATAATAATAATAATAATAATAATAATAATAATAATAATAATAATAATAATAATAATAATAATAATAGTAATAATAATAGTAATAATAATAGTAATAATAATAGTAATAATAATAATAGTAATAATAGTAATAATACTAATAATAGTAATAGTAATAATAGTAATAATAGTAATAATAGTAATAATAGTAATAATAGTAATAATAGTAATAATAGTAATAATAGTAATAATAATAGTAATAATAGTAGTAATAATAGTAATAATAGTAATAATAATAATAATAATAATAATAATAATAATAATAATAATAATAATAATAATAATAATAATAATAATAATAATAATAATAATAATAATAATAATAATAATAATAATAATAATAATAATAATAATAATAATAATAATAATAATAATAATAATAATAATAATAATAATAATAATAATAATAATAATAATAATAATAATAATAATAATAATAATAATAATAATAATAATAATAATAATAGTAATAGTAATAGTAATAATAATAATAATAATAATAATAATAATAATAATAATAATAATAATAATAATAATAATAATAATAATAATAATAATAATAATAATAATAATAATAATAATAATAATAATAATAATAATAATAATAATAATAATAATAATAATAATAATAATAATAATAATAATAATAATAATAATAATAATAATAATAATAATAATAATAATAATAATAATAATAATAATAATAATAATAATAATAATAATAATAATAATAATAATAATAATAATAATAATAATAATAATAATAATAATAATAATAATAATAATAATAATAATAATAATAATAATAATAATAATAATAATAATAATAATAATAATAATAATAATAATAATAATAATAATAATAATAATAATAATAATAATAATAATAATCATAATAATAATAGATGGCAGTATGATAAAGGGTTATGCGGAATGAGTTTATAAGATCTTTAAGGGTAGCTGTAACTCAAACGGTAGAGCAGCTGGCTGCCGTGATAGGGAACCATGGTTCGATTCCCGGCGGTGGGGGTGGCAACTTTTCTCCCACTAAGATAACTCCCCATCTTCCCCAGAGTCTGCAATTATTGAGAGTGTAAATGTGTGCGTGATCTGATGATTAGAAGCCAAAGATAACGAGTTAACACCTTCAGTATGTTCCACAGGAGAACTGCCGCGGATGTGACCATAGCAGCTTAAGGCGGGGTATAAATGGAACAAGGAAAAAAAAGAACTATCTGTAAATGAATGTCGTTGAGCGAGCAGTCAGTGACATGTGTAATTGAAAATTTAGAGGACATAAGTCGAAGGAAATGTCGTGGTCCTCTGGCACACAATAACATATCTGGAAATGCTCATGTACTTTGTTAGATGTCACACAGTACAACACCCGTGTGGTTATGGAAATGTTTTCAAATTATTGATTTACAATTAGTAATATAAATGCAACTAAAACTTTGATTTGATACAATACGAGAAGAATATATACGAAACATGATCGGACGTAACCCCCCTTATACAAGATAAAGAGCACTTCCTTTCCTACACGAAATTGATTTGTCCATTGAATATTCTCTCAGTATACATTATAGCGGTTGTTTGCTGTCAGTACACAAAACGGAATTAAATCTAATATATATGTTATTTACATAAATACGGCTTGATATAAAGGTTTATTAAGAATTATAAATCTTATTCCCGGCTGTAGGATGTTGCCTCTACAGCCATCTATGTGTAGCGAGACGTAATTATATGACGTGTGGCGGCATTTAGCCATACTTCCAAACAATTAGGATATCTATATACTTTCATGACTAAAAGTTAATGTATTATATTGATAGTATATTCTCAACCCACTTTTCTAAAAAATAGTAATCACTTCTGCTGCTCCAGCTACAGATAATTGTGTTGCTGCTACTTCAAATACTCCTAATGCTGGATTGCAAGTTTCCTCTACGCCGAGGAAAGCTACAATTACTGCTTCTATTATTAGTATTATTATTAATATACATACATTTTACTGATACCATTAATTCCACAACCACCACTACCACTACTGCTACCACCACTACTACTACTACTACTACTACTACTACTACTACTACTACTACTACTACTACTACTACTACTACTACCACCACTACTACTACTGCCACTACTACTACTGCTACTACTACTATTACTACTACTACTACTACTACTACTACTTCTACTACTACTACTACTACTACTTCTGAACGAGTATTACACTGGCGAGTGTTGGAGGTGGAGACCCTCAGCTACCATCAACATAACATCTTTGACATTGAGGTCGAGTCCCGCTCCCCTCGTTCAGTCATTCGCCTTCCACGTTCGCCGGGTTGGCGAGTTTCCCCAGCTGCGCTCCCTACGTTGAGATCGGACTGGACCGCTTGTTTCCACCGGAAGGCACAGCGCCTCTCACTGCCCGAGCTATCTCCCGACTCCTACAGCGGGCCTGTGATACAGTTTTTCCCAGGAAATACACCGGGCACATTCCAAAGCCTGCCTATTGGTGGTCCGCCGAGATTGCAGAAAAACGCCGCCATCCTCTGAGAAGCCGTCGCGCCATGGTACGAGCCAACAGGAGGAGTGACGAAGTTTATAAGCAGCAGTGCTGGGAACACTATCGAACCAGTAGAGCCGTACTCAAGGCAGCAATATTTGAAGCCAAGCGACCTTCTTGGCAACTGGTCCTCGACGAGATTGACTCCGATTTGTGGGGAAAGGGCTATAAGATCGTCATGAAAAAATTTCGCTCGCCACCAGCTTCGCTGCCTGACGACCGTCAGCTAGAACTAGCACGGTCCCTCTTCCCAGCCCAAGTCTGTATCACCTGGGCTAAACACACTGTGCCCGTTGGGATGATAACATTGTTTACTGCAGACGAACTTAGCGATGCGGCAGATAAAATCAAAACCAATCGAGCACCAGGACCGGATGGACTGGACCCCATGGTGGTGAAGATGGTTGCCCGTGAATACCCGAGGAGATGTCTGGGGCTCTTTAACCACTTGCTGACGACTGGTATTTTCCCGGAAGAATGGAAGTTAGCCCGGCTTTTATTGTTGGAGAAGCCTAGGCGCGATCCCGGTGTCACTGCATATCGTCCGATCTGTTTGCTTAATGTCCTAGGAAAATTGTTCGAACGCTTGGTTCTGGGACGACTGAACATTGAGCTGGAACGCAGTGGCGGGCTCTCAGATGGACAGCATGGCTTCAGAGCTTCTAGGCCCACTATCACTGCCCTGAAAAGAATACAGGGACTAGCAGAGGAGGTAAAGGCTCGGCATCGGGGCGGAGGCCCTTATGTGCCCTCATCAGTCTCGTCATCCAGAATGCCTTTGGTTCAGCCCCATGGAGTGGTATCCTCCAGGAACTCAGTTCTCGGAACGTGGCACCCTACATTTATAACCTGATCGCTAGTTTTCTGGAAGATAGATCGCTTCTGGTGGGCGCTCACTGCCGGATGGATATGTCCTGCGGCGTTCTCCAGGGATCTATACTCAGCCCTACTTTGTGGAACATTTATTTTGATGGAGTTCTACGGCTCCCTATGCCCGAAGGCATCACACTAACGGCCTACGCAGATGATCTGGCGATAATTGTCATTGCGGCAGATGCAGAAACCCTAGAGAGAAAGACTACTCAAGCCTTAGCCACCCTGGGTAATTATTTGTCATCCAAGAAACTTCAGTTGGCACCACACAAGACTGAGGCGATTCTATTGGTGGGGGGCCGTAAGGTTCGCTTTATCCGCATCCGCCTTGGCAATTTGCTTATCCGCAGTCAGGACACGCTTAAGTATCTTGGAATTCATCTGGATCGGAATATGTTCATGGGACATCATATAAGGATCATTTGTGGCGCAGGCGGGAAAGACTTTAAACCACCTGAGTCGCCTGATGCCCAATACCGGTGGGCCGACTGAAACTAGCAGGCGCCTCCTATTCTCGGTTATCACTTCCATGATACTGTATGGAGTTTGTGTCTGGCGCAAGGCTCTTGACAGGCAGATCTACAACACCTTGCTCCTTAGTCTGCAACGGAAGGTGGCTATACGCATCATTAGTGCCTACCGCACCACGTCGACAAAGGCGCTGTTAGTTTTAGCACGGACGCCCCCTATTTCGCTCTTAGTCACGGAACGCCTCCTACGGGAACAGACCGACATTAGCAGGGATGAAGATCGTCATCAATTGTTGGAGCAGTGGCAAGATATGTGGGACACAGATGATGGGACTGCCCACTGGACTCACCGGCTCCTTCCGACATTGGTGCCTTGGCTTACTCGTCGCAGAGGCAACGTTAACTTCCACCTTACGCAACTCCTTACTCGCCACGGCTGTTTCCGAGCATATCTCTATCGATTCGGTCTCAGTCCGACTGAGGAATGTATCTACTGCCGAAAAGTGGACACTGTGGAACACACCTTTTTTGAATGTATCCGCTGGCAATATCTCCGACAGCAAGTTGAGCTGAAGCTGGGATCCTTCACGCCGCAAGGAATGATACCTTCTATGCTTGCCTCCGCCTCCAACTGGAGGACAATTAGTCAGCTGGCGTATACCATATTGTCACGCAAACGCCGAGACCACGACGACACCTGAACGGATATGATGACCGAACTCGACCTACTTTAACATCTTGAATAGCCTTCTTCTTCAAGCAATGCCGTCTTGGTGGTTCCGAGAAGAAGCTCTCTAGAATCAGGCACGGGTTTTTTAGTTGGTGGAAATCCAACACGCCTAAGGCGTCTTTAAAGGCTTTTCCCCTGCGATAAAAAAACTACTACTACTGCTAATACTACCACCACTATTACTACTACTGCCACTACTACCACTGCTACTGACACTACTACTACTAATACTACTGCTACTACTACTGCTACTACTACCACCACTATTACTACTACTGCCACTACTATTACTACTACTGCTATTACTACTGCTACTGACACGGCTCCTGCTGCTACTACTACCACAACTTCTACTACTGCCACTACTACTAATACCACCACTACTACTGCTGCTACTACTACTGCCACTACTACCACTGCTACTACTACCACTAACACGGCTACAGCTGCTACTACTAACACGGCTACTGCTACTACTACTACTGCTACTACTACTACTGCTACTGACACGGCTACTGCTACTACTATTACCACCACCACTACCACTACTGCCACTACTACTACTACCACCACCACTACTACTACTACTACTACCAACACGGCTACTGCTACTACTACTAACACGGCTACTGCTACTACTATTACTACTACTGCTACTACTACTACTGCTACTACTACTACTACTAACACGGCTACTGCTACTAATACTACTACTAACTAACACGGCTACTACTACTACTACTGCTACTACTACTACTAACACGGCTACTACTACTAATACTACTACTAACTAACACGGCTACTGCTACTACTACTACTACTACTAACACGGCTACTACTACTAATACTACTACTAACTAACACGGCTACTGTTACTACTACTACTAACACGGCTACTACTACTAATACTACTACTAACACGGCAACTGCTACTACTACTACTAACACGGCTACTACTACTAATACTACTACTAACTAACACGGCTACTGCTACTACTACTAACACGGCTACTACTACTAATACTACTACTAATACTACTACTAAATAACACGGCAACTGCTACTACTACTACTAACACGGCTACTACTACTACTACTAACTAACACGGCTACTGCTACTACTACTACTAACACGGCTACTACTACTAATACTACTACTAAATAACACGGCAACTGCTACTACTACTACTAACACGGCTACTACTACTAATACTACTACTAACTAACACGGCTACTGCTACTACTACTAACACGGCTACTACTACTAATACTACTACTAATACTACTACTAAATAACACGGCAACTGCTACTACTACTACTACTAACACGGCTACTACTACTAATACTACTACTAACTAACACGGCTACTGCTACTACTACTAACACGGCTACTACTACTAATACTACTACTAAATAACACGGCAACTGCTACTACTACTACTAACACGGCTACTACTACTAATACTACTACTAACTAACACGGCTACTGCTACTACTACTAACACGGCTACTACTACTAATACTACTACTAAATAACACGGCAACTGCTACTACTACTACTAACACGGCTACTACTACTAATACTACTACTAACTAACACGGCTACTGCTACTACTACTAACACGGCTACTAGTACTAATACTACTACTAACTAACACGGCTACTGCTACTACTACTGCTACTACTAACACGGCTACTACTACTAATACTACTACCAACTAACACGGCTAATGCTACTACTAACACGGCTACTAGTACTAATACTACTACTAACTAACACGGCTACTGCTACTACTACTAACACGGCTACCACTAATACTACTACTAACTAACACGGCTACTGCTACTACTACTCCTACTACTACTAACACGGCTACTGCTACTACTACTAACACGGCTACTGCTACTACTACTGCTATTACTACTACTACTGCTACTACTACTAACACGGCTACTGCTACTACTACTAACACGGCTACTGTAACACGGCTACTGCTACTACTACAACTACTACTAATACTACTACTAACACGGCTAGTGCTACTAACCACTACCACCACAACCACTACTACTACTACTGCCATTACTACTACTGCTACTACTACCACTAACACGGCTACAGCTACTACTACTAACACGGCTACTGCTACTACTACTGCTACTGACACGGCTACTGCTACTACTACTACCACCAGCACTACTACTACTGCTACTACTACTAAGAACACGGCTACTACTACTAACACGGCTACTGCTGCTACTATTACTACTACTGCTACTACTACTGCTACTACTACTACTAACACGGCTACTGCTACTAATACTACTACTAACTCACACGGCTATTGCTACTACTACTACTGCTACTACTACTACTAACACGGCTACTGCTACTACTACTAACACGGCTACTGCTACTACTACTGCTATTACTACTACTGCTACTACTACTACTAACAGGGCTACTGCTACTACTACTATTACTACTAACACGGCTACTGCTACTACTACTACTACTAACACGGCTACTGCTACTACTACAACTACTACTGCTACTACTAACACGGCTAGTGCTACTACTACCGCCACAACCACTACTACTGCTACAACTACTACTGCCACTACTACTACTAACAAGGCTACTGCTACTACTACTGCGACTATTACTACTACCACTACTACTACTGCCACTACTGCTACTGCTACTAACACGGCTACTGCTACTACTACTACCACCACCACTACTACTACTGCCACTAGTACTACTGCTACAACCACTACTACTGCTACTACTACCACTACTACTAACACGGCTACTGCTACTACTACTGCTACTACTACCACTACTAATACTACTACTACAACTGCTACTATCACGGCTACTGCTACTACCACCACCACCACTACTACTGCCACTAGTACTACTGCTACAACCACAACTACTGCAACTACTACCACTACTACTAACAGGGCTACTGCTACTACTACTGCTACTACTACCACTACTACTACTACTGCTACTACTACCACTACTACTAACACGGCTACTGCTACTACTACCACTACTACTAACACGGCTACTGCTACTACTACCACTACTACTAACACGGCTACTGCTACTACTACTACTGCTACTACTACCACTACTATTACTATTACTACTACTGCTACTTACACGGCTACTGCTACTACTACTAACACCACTACTACTACTGCCACTACTACCACTACTACTGCTACTACTACCACTACTACTACTAACACGGCTACTGCAGCCACTACCACTACTACTACTGCCACTACTAGTGCTACTACTATCACTACTGCTACTGCTACTACTACTAACTCGGCTACTGCTACTACTACTGCTACTACTACCACTACTACTACTGCCACTACTGCTACTACTATCACTACGTCTACTGCTACTACTACTAACACGGCTACTGCTACTACTACTGCTACTACTACCACTACTACTGCCACTACTACTACTGCTACTACTATCACTACTACTACTGCTACTACTATCACTACTACTACTGCTACCACTACCACTACTACTACTGCTACCACTACTACTGCTACTACTATCACTACTAATTCTGCTACTAGTATCACTACTACTACTACTGCCACTACCACTACTACTGCCACTACTACTACTGCTACTACTATCACTACAACTACTGCTACTACTATCACTATTACTACTGCTACCACTACCACTACTGTCACTACTACTGCTACTACTATCACTACTTCTACTGCCACTACTGCCACAACTACTACTGCTACCACTACCACTACTACTACTGCCACTACTACTACTGCTACTACTATCAGTACTACCTCTGCTACTACTACTTCTACTAACACGGCTACTGCTTCTACTACTACTGCTACCACTACCACTACTACTACTGCCACTACTACTTCTACTACTATCACTACTACTACTAACACGGCTACTGCTACTACTACTACTGCTACTACTACCACTCTACTACTGCTACTAACACGGCTAATACTACTGCCACTACTACCACTACTACTACCACTAACACAGCCACTACTACTGCCACTAGTGCTACCACTACTACTACCACTACCACTACTACTATTGCCACTACTACTACCACTACTACTACTAGCACTAACACGGCTACTACTACTGCTACTACTACCACCACCACTACTACTGCCACTACTGCTACTGCCACTAGCACGGCTACTACTACTGCTACTACTACCACCACCACTATACTGCCACTACTACTACTACCACTTTCTTTTTATTGCAGGGGAAAAGCCTTTAAAGACGCCTTAGGCGAGTTGGATTTCCACCAACTAAAAAACCCGTGCCTGAATCTAGAGAGCTTCTTCTCGGAACCACCAAGACGGCATTACTTGAAGAAGAAGGCTATTCAAGATGTTAATGTGGGTCAAGTTCGGTCATCATATCCGTTCAGGTGTCGTCGTGGTCACGGCGTTTGCGTGACAATATGGTATACGCCAGCTGACTAATTGTCCTCCAGTTGGAGGCGGAGGCAAGCATAGAAGGTATCATTCCTTGCGGCGTGAAGGATCCCAGCTTCAGCTCAACTTGCTGTCGGAGATATTGCCAGCGGATACATTCAAAAAAGGTGTGTTCCACAGTGTCCACTTTTCCGCAGTAGATGCATTCCTCAGTCGGACTGAGACCGAATCGATAGAGATATGCTCGGAAACAGCCGTGGCCGGTAAGGAGTTGCGTAAGGTGGAAGTTGACGTTGCCTCTGCGACGAGTAAGCCAGGGCACCAATGTCGGAAGGAGCCGGTGAGTCCAGTGGGCAGTCCCATCATCTGTGTCCCACAGATCTTGCCACACTCCAACAATTGATGACGAGCTTCATTCCTGCTAATTTCGGTCTGTTCCCGTAGGAGGCGTTCCGTGACTGAGAGTGAAATAGGGGGCGTCCGTGCTAAAACTAACAGCGCCTTTGTCGACGTGGTGCGGTAGGCACTAGTGATGCGTATAGCCACCTTCCGTTGCAGACTAAGGAGCAAGGTGTTGTAGATCTGCCTGTCAAGAGCCTTGCGCCAGACACAAACTCCATACAGTATCATGGAAGTGATAACCGAGAATAGGAGGCGCCTGCTAGTTTCAGTCGGCCCACCGGTATTGGGCATCAGTCGACTCAGGTGGTTTAAAGTCTTTCCCGCCTGCGCCACAAATGATCCTTACATGATGTCCCATGAGCATATTCCGGTCCAGATGAATTCCAAGATACTTAAGCGTGTCCTGACTGCGGATAAGCAAATCGCCAAGGCGGATGCGGATAAAGCGAACCTTACGGCCCCCCACCAATAGAATCGCCTCAGTCTTATATGGTGCCAACTGAAGTTTCTTGGATGACAAATAATTACCCAGGGTGGCTAAGGCTTGAGTAGGCTTTCTCTCTAGGGTTTCTGCATCTGCCGCAATGGCAATTATCGCCAGATCATCTGCGTAGGCCGTTAGTGTGATGCCTTTGGGCATAGGTAGCCGTAGAACTCCATCAAAATAAATGTTCCACAAAGTAGGGCTGAGTACAGATCCCTGGAGAACGCCGCAGGACATATCCATCCGGCAGTGAGCGCCCACCAGAAGCGATCTATCTTCCAGAAAACTAGCGATCAGGTTATAAATGTAGGGTGCCACGTTCCGAGAACTGAGTTCCTGGAGGATACCACTCCATTGGGCTGAACCAAAAGCATTCTGGATGTCGAGACTGATGAGGGCACATAAGGACCTCCGCCCACGAGGCCGAGCTTTTACCTCCTCTGCTAGTCCCTGTATTCTTTTCAGGGCAGTGATGGTGGACCTAGAAGCTCTGAAAACATGCTGTCCATTAGAGAGCCCGCCACTGCGTTCCAGCTCAATGTCCAGTCGTCCCAGAACCAAGCGTTCGAACAATTTTCCTAGGACATTAAGCAAACAGATCGGACTATATGCAGTGACACCGGGATCGCGCCTAGGCTTCTCCAACAATAAAAGCCGGGCTAGCTTCCATTCTTCTGGGAAAATACCAATCGTCAGCAGGTGGTTAAAGAGCCCCAGACATCTCCTCGGGTATTCACGGGCAACCATCTTCACCACCATGGGGTCCAGTCCATCCGGTCATGGTGCTCGATGGGTTTTGATTTTATCTGCCGCATGGCTAAGTTCGTCTGCAGTAAACAATGGTATCATCCCAACGGGCACAGTGTGTTTAGCCCAGGTGATACAGACATGGGCTGGGAAGAGGGACCGTGCTAGTTCTAGCTGACGGTCGTCAGGCAGGGAAGCTGGTGGCGATCGAAATTTTTTCATGACGATCTTATAGCCCTTTCCCCACAAATCGGAGTCAATCTCGTCGAGGACCAGTTGCCAAGAAGGTCGCTTGGCTTCAAATATTGCTGCCTTGAGTGCGGCTCTAGTAGTTCGATAGTGTTCCCAGCACTGCTGCTTATAAACTTCGTCACTCCTCCTGTTGGCTCGTACCATGGCGCGACGGCTCCTCAGGGTATGGAGGCGTTTATCTGCAATCTTGGTGGACCACCAATAGGCAGGCTTTGGAATGTGCCCGGTGTATTTCCTGGGAAAAACTGTATCACAGGCCCGCTGTAGAAGTCGGGAGAAAGCTCGGGCTGTGAGAGGCGCTGTGCCTTCCGGTGGAAACAAGCGGTCCAGTCCGATCTCAACGTAGGGAGCGCAGCTGGGGAAACTCGCCAACCCGGCGAACGTGGAAGGCGATTGACTGAACGAGGGGAGCGGGACCCGACCTCAATGTCAAAGATGATATGTTGATGGTAGCTGAGGGTCTCCACCTCCAACACTCGCCAGTGTAATACTCGTTCAGAAATGCTGCGGGTGCTGAAAGTGATGTCGATTTAGGAGGTACTATCGCGCCTCACGAATGTAGGAGCCCCTCCTTGATTAAGAACAATGAGGTCTTCTTCAGCGAACAACTCGTCTAAGGCCTGTCCACGGGCATCCTCCACGGGGGAGGACCATTGATGCGACTTAGCATTGAAGTCTCCTCCAACCGCGATCTCCTTAGTGTGATGTCTCATGGCCTGTCGTAGCCGACGAAGGAAGGTATTGAAAGTCAACAGGTCCACATTGGGAGATATGTAACAGCTGAAGATAACTAAAGAGGGCAGCTCAAGCCACACAAAACCTTCACCTTGTCCGATGTGCAGTACTGGAATGGCAGCATTACGTACTCGGAGAGCGGTGTCCATGTGACGATCGACATGCCACTGCTCGTGAGTGAATTTGGCTCTGTTCGGTTCTGCCATGAGGATAACGTCCACACCATGTTCCGTGGCCGTCTGATACAGCAGATCCATGGCTTCTCTGCCTCTGTCGATATTGCCCTGAAGGACTCGAATATACGAGCACTCAGCCACGACACCCGGCGGTGCGATGGAACCATTCTGCCTAGGGGAGCCCGCCATTGGTGTTCGTGAATCCCCGGGCTCGAGCAGCGTTTAACAGTTTCCTGTACTTGGGAGAGCTGTGTGTGCCCATCCTGTGGCCCCGACGAGCACAGGAGACACATTAGGCTTCCTTGACGCAACCCACCGCTGAATGACCTTCTGTGCCACATTGTAGACACAAATTTCCGCGAGGTGGTCCAGAGCAGGCTGAAGCACGATGACCAAATTCCTGAAAACGAAAACAGCGGGGTATATGGACACGACGCTGTATGTGTCAGGAACACCAGCCTATACGAACAGTTCCAAGGGTCAGAAGCTTCTGTGCCGCCTCAGCACCGACGGCGACGGTCGCAATTTGTCCGTCAGACGAAGTAGGGCGCATCGATTTCACCTGCACCTCTTGAAGTTCCAGTGCTAGGGCCCGAGCAAGAGCTTCCTGTACCTCTGAGGAAGAAGTGACACCATCAATACCACGGATGTAGAATAACTGTGAATTTAGCGTCGGACAGCGTGCCACCGTGTTTGATACGGTGGCAGCAATAGCTGATCGTAGGGTCTCTGCCTGTGTGCTCCCCCCTTTGAGAGTCACCAGCATGTCACCGTTGCGGGTCTTGCGGATGTGGCGTACTTCAACGCCCAGCTCGTCAACGTTGACCTGTTGTTTGACCTCCTTCAACAAGTCTGCATAAGACCGCTCACCTGATGACACAATGATAGTGCCCACCTGTGTACGCACCGAAGAGGCTGGATGTGAGGGGCGAAGACGTGAGGTGCCATCCCCGCTGTTGGGTTTGCGGGGAGCGTGCAGAAAGACTGTCACTCCAGAATTTAAAAAGACATAGTCCAGTAGCTTGCGAAGTTGAAGTAGGTCTTGGCCGGCCGGCAATGGTAGACGAAGTTTCCAGCGGCCATGTTTGCGAGCCAGCTCACGGAGTTTGGTGAGCCTATCAATAATGAGGCTCAACGCCTCCCCTGTTTCCAAAGGCTGCGGGGTAGTGAGCTTATAGAGGTACTGCTCCTGGGTCTTGAAGCCTCCGTCAGTAGTTTAAAATTAGCGGTTCCAGAACAGACCCAAAAGAGCAAGATGGCGGCCGTGCGCAATCTATGTATTTAAAGCATTTATTGTCCTATTCAGTTTATTTGTTTTCTGCTTCGGGATACTGGGGTGTCTATTGAGGCTTCTCGTGGTGTATTTAGCTGCTTTTGGGACGTATTTACTGGCTTTTACTGTATTTAGAGGCGTTCAGGGCCTCTCTAGGAGCCTTATAATGTATTTAGGGGCTTCTTGGTAAGTATTTACAGGCCTTTGAAATGTATATAACGGCTTGAGGGGTGCATTAGTGACTTTATGGTGTAATTTAGAGCTTCTTAGGAGGTATTTAGAGGCTTTTGGGACGTATGTACTGGCTTTGTTATGTATTTAGTTAACTTAGACTATTTTTGATTTGCTGTAGTTCATTATGTTTTAATCATTCAAAACGGTTACTCCTCATTTGTAATCGGTACTTCAATCACTTTAAACTAACCTAACCTATCCTAACTTTGCTATTCTCTAACACTTTAACCCAACCCAAGTCCTACTCTTCTGCTTTACTATTTCACTCCATTACCTAACCTAACCTAGCACTTCAACCTAATTTTAATGGCTTTAGCGACGTATTTACTGACTTTTTGCTGTATTTAGCAGCTTTCATCATGTATTGAGGTGCTTTGGGGGACATATTCGGCTGCTATTTGAAGTATTTAGGGTCTTTTTGGAATGTATTTAGGCTCTTCTCGGCATGTACTTAGGGTCTTCTTGGTATTTATTTTTTTAAGTTTTAGAGCTCCTTAGGATGTATTTAGGGGATTTTTGTAGGTATCTAGTGTCTTGGGGAGGGCATTTAGTGTCTTCTGGTGTATCTAGGGGCTTTTGGGGTATATTTTATGGCTTTTTAATGTATTCAGAGGCCTCAGAGGGTGCATTTAGATACGTTTTCAACATATTTAATATCATGAGGGGTGCATTAGTGACTTTATGGTGCAATTTAGAGCTTCTTAGGAGGTATTTAGAGGCTTTTGGGACGTATGTACTGGCTTTGTTATGTATTTAGTTAACTTAGACTATTTTTGATTCGCTGTAGTTCATTATGTTTTTAATCATTCAAAACGGTTACTCCTCATTTGTAATCGGTACTTCAATCACTTTAAACTAACCTAACCTATCCTAACTTTGCTATTCTCTAACACTTTAACCCAACCCAAGTCCTACTCTTCTGCTTTACTATTTCACTCCATTACCTAACCTAACCTAACTGTGCTATTCTCCAACACTTTAACCAAACCCAAGTCCTAATCTTAGGCTCCACTATTTCACCTCATTATAAGCTAACCTAACCTAATACTTTAACCTAAACCAAGTCCTATACTAGCGCTTTGCTATTTCATTCCGTTATAAGCAACCCTAACCTAACTTAACTGTTCTTTTGTGGTTAATTTGCTACATTGGTTACATGCGTGGTTACATTTGGTTACATGCGTGGTTACATTTGGTTACATGCGTGGTTACATTTGGTTACATTTGGTTACATGTGTGGTTACATTTGGTTACATTTGGTTACATGCGTGGTTACATTTGGTTACATGTGTGGTTACATTTGGTTACATGTGTGGTTACATTTGGTTACATGCGTGGTTACATTTGGTTACATGCGTGGTTACATAACATATCTTTATGTTGCTTTTGAAGCATTTGTTTTTCACATTGTATTCTTTGCTTTCCACTATATCCTCTTTTATGAAGCTTTAAACCTAACACTGTCTGATACTCTAACCACTGATAATAAAGTACTTATAGATTAGTTTTATGTGGGACATTTTGTGAATTCTCTTGTGATATCCCCCTCCCAAGCTTTTATTTATGTTTGTATAAAGCAAATCGGGGTATACTTAGCTTGTAGTTCAGTAGTAGACGCCTCTCCTCTTTTATCTGGGCTGGAGACCAGCACTAGAATTTAATCCTAGTGGCAGAGTTAACGCCTTCCTCCATTTTTGTTATTTCATCTTTCTTCCTCAGGCGTCGTGAGAGTCGTAGGATAGACGTCACTTGTGTAAATAGTCATTCTGTAGCTTAGCTTACAGAGATAACCATTATCTTCTGATCTAAGTTGTCCCCTGTTGCACACTTTCTGCAATACTATAGTGTCCGTACGCGTATGTTGATACTCCATCCTCAGCAATCACTCTCTTGTCGTCATGAGGCGATAGGGCTATTTTATTAGCTTCAACTGTAGAAACATTATGTTTTCGGGATAGGATTAAGTTCATAGGAGTTCTTAGGATCTTTAGGGTTTTAAGACATTCCACATAGCTATCGAAGTTGATGTACTGACTGATTGCGCTACGCTTTATGCCTTTAATCTTCTTGATGACCCCTCCATCTATGTCGAGAGCATACATCTTAGGTCTGAGCCCTACAAAACGACGAATAATTTTTCCATTGGCTTCATCTTTAAATTTTCCCAAAACTTTCCTGTTTTTTGTAGAATGACATATATGGTCGACAGGATAATCAGCAGTATCCAGATGTTCAAGAAAGCGTAACTTATCCTGGTATATATCTTTTGTAGTCACTCTATGGATGAAAGAGTCTGTATCCATGTACATGAGTTTTAGATTTTCAGTCCCGTAATACGGCAATAACACATCATAATGATATCGATACATCAAGGTTTTTGAGATATCTAGCACACACATCCCAATGTATATAGGTTTGTCGAACACTATCTCTCGCGAAGCCATGTGTACTGCAGCCAGATTAGGTCCATATATAGTTCGATCAATGAACGTAGGCTTAGCAACCAGCTTTTCCAATGTCTTCCAATCGGTAACAAGTCGTATATTCATTCGGTTTCTTATATTCTCCATAGTTTTTCCGAACATGGCATTGTTAAAAAGTTTGTACAGATCCTTCTCGAAATCATTTCTAGATCCTTGTCGTAGTCTGTTATTGAATTGGACATAAGGCTTTAACCAGCACGACTGTCGAAATTGTAGTACACGATGGATTTTTATCAGTTTTATCCCATGATCAAGAGCTTGCTTCAAGGTCATGTAGTGCACCACATACTTAGTTCGTGATCCAAGGTGTGGAATTAGCTTCTTTGTGGAAGAACCCTTAGGCTTGATACACTCGGGCAGGAATGGTAAATCATTATGCAGCTCATGAAGTTCTGTAGGATATTCAAGATCCACTTCTAAAATGTAGCCGAGAGGGTCACCTTCTCGAAGTATTTCTAGGTTAATATCTGCAGGAGAAACCCACTCAAAACCCCCGTAAGGAAGGGCGTGGCACATCGCCCAGCCATATTGGTTATTTGCGTCCTCGTACGTAATATATTGAGAGGGCTTACTTGAGTCATACTCCTCCATATAGATGTTGTTCGCCTTTGCGTATCGATGAGACACTTGGCATAATCCTCCTCTTATACCTGATTCAATCATGAGTAGCTGATCGTAATCCTGTAGCAATTCTAGTTCAATTCCTGTATAAAGCAGCATTGCATCCCACGTAAGTCCAGGAGATGTAAAATAATGTGCAGGATCAACTTTATGCGTTTTCAGGGTCTGGTCTCTGAATGTCTCAAACACATCAGCTAGTAGAAGAACATCTGAAGTTAGATAGAGATCGCTATACTCTCCTAATGTTTTAGTATTGAACTGCCTCCATATACTTTTTGCATGTTCATACTCTCCATCACTAATTTCTTCTTTGTTCAGCTTGTTGTAGAATGCCTCCCTCGGAGGAAGTTCGGTGTCATTCAAAACATCCCACGATGTAACGTAATCGTAGGGGAAAACACCCTTACGTGTCATCAATTTGAATTGCTCTGCTCCAAAGTACTTTAAGGTTTCAGGATATGATGTTAGATTTTTTGCTAGTTTATCCAAGCTGGTACTAAGGAAGCGATAGGTATCCACAAAGCGAAGTTTACTATTTCCAACATACTTGGAAAATGATATATAACTTTCCTCAGAGCTAGGAATGACTTCTACTCTATCGCTAGTACAGCCTAACTCCTTAACAATGAAATGGGAGTCATATCCACTCAGGTTATGTATGAAGACAGGAATATAATTAGGCGTTTTACAGGTTAGATTACACTGATTATGTAGACTTCCTCGATATTCACCACTTATATGATCATGATCTCGTACTTTCCAGTTATCGTCGGTAAATTCTTTACCACATAAGTAGCATTCTGTAGAAGATTCGAATGATTTTTGTTGCTTATCTGTCAGAGTTAATGGAGCACCAGTTTTGTATACAGCATTAATTTTCTTTGCGAGAGAACTTACATACTCCATAAACTTCGGTGCAGCATCATAACCCCGATATACATAGGGTTCAGTAGGAAGACCAGTCTGTAAACCTTCAATTGTAGCTGAGGATTTGACATAAACACAGAAACTCATAGGAATATGCTTCTGATATGGAACTGTATAAGACGTTTCGGGATTAGAAGAACACCCGTGGTAAGGGGTAAGAATGCTTTCAAAGTCAGCGTATATGACATAAGGTAATTTCAACATCCTTTCATGATTCTTGAATCTAACAATAGATTTCTCCTTAGTTGGCATAACAATCTTAGCAACTCCGTGTTGGCTACATATTTTTCTATGCTCATTTAACCTCTCAACTCCTCCATTTCGATACTCAAAGTGCGTAAAACAGCGTTTGCAGATGCAGAGTTTTCCCTCACATTTGGTTTTTTGTTGATGAATAAGTCTCTCGAAATTCTTTATATAAACGTAATGATGACGTCCAGCTGAATTGCTTAATAGAAGCAGGTCGCGATGATCGGACAGTTCTTCATCGATAACCTTCATAGGAAACACTTGATTTTTCTCATCCAGTCCGAAAACATTTATAGAGATGTTATTTTTTCGTTCAAATTTCGGGATATCAGTCAGGCTCGTAGGAAACGAGAGGCAGGAAAAGTCATATCTCTCTTGAAGATCCTTATACTTGCTAACACGATGAGGATTCTTCTGAATGAACTTGGCGAGAACAGCATACATAAAACACTTTTCATCTTCATAATTCTGTGGATTTATGCAGGCTCCTTTAGCTCCAATAGAGGTCGGTAGAGGGATGTAACTGGTTCCCCTCAGTTCATTATTCTTGTTGATTCTAACACGCACACCATCAACAGCTAATAAAGCCCAGCTGCTTCCTTTAAGTTGACTTTCCTCCATTTCAGTACAAAGTTTCTTGAATTTACTTTCCAAGATGGCGTCCAAGTCACTTTCTAAAAATATTGCTTGATTTGGGGTTTTAAAGGCTTTATCAGTAGTATCACCAACGGCATTCACAAACTGACATTCAGCCATGATGTTAATTTTCACACTTTTATGGATCCTCAGTTGCTTCTGGACGGCTTGAATTATCCGCTGTTTTGATTCCTGGAGATATGTATTCAGGTCTTGGCATGTAGAGCACTGGATGAAATATGATTTCAGTCGATCCTGGAAAGCTGTTTCATATTCTACGACATCGTCTTCATCAGGAACCATTAACAGCAATTTATGTTTGGTAGGCTCGATCTTGAGTTTCTTAGCAGCAGTTATTCTCTCGCATCGTTCTTGGTGAGTATCTCTGCGATTCTCAGTATCATAAACATTACCACAATGTTTACATTCGTAAAACCGGCCACATACCAGCTCATGTCTCTTTTTATTGTAGCTTTTCAGGAAACTCTTTGCACATATGCTACACCTATTTTCAGGTATAGTGTCTAACAGAGCTTCCATCGCTATAGTTTTTTGTTGTGTGCAGGCTAATTCTCGGGGAATATGTTGCCAAGTGAGTGTCTTGATACACTTTTCACTTCTCTTCTTCACCTTGATAAGTTATCAGCGCTACTGATGATGAATTTCACTATAGAAGCTGATCCGCCATGCTATAAACACACTAGCGTAATTACAATCTAAGATCGATCAAGCTCTCTTTATACACTTAGCACAGACCTAATAGAAAACTTCATCATCCCCTTCACCAACGGTACTCGAAGGTGGCGCTCCTATCGGAGAAAACCTAAAAGAAAACTATTATCTTGCTACCACAGGGATTCGAAGGTGGCACTCCTATCGGAGAAAACCTAAAGGAAAACTTCATCACACCACCACCACCACCACCACCTTTGTAGTTCGAAGGTGGCGCTCCTATCGGAGAAAACCTAAAAGAAAACTATTATCTTGCTACCACAGGGATTCGAAGGTGGCACTCCTATCGGAGAAAACCTAAAGGAAAACTTCATTACACCACCACCACGTTTGTAGTTCGAAGGTGGCGCTCCTATCGGAGAAAACCTAAAAGAAAACTATTATCTTGCTACCACAGGGATTCGAAGGTGGCACTCCTATCGGAGAAAACCTAAAGGAAAACTTCATCACACCACCACCACGTTTGTAGTTCGAAGGTGGCGCTCCTATCGGAGAAAACCTAAAAGAAAACTATTATCTTGCTACCACAGGGGTTCGAAGATGCTTCTACTATTGGAGAAAAACTAAAAGAAAACTCTATTAATTTTCCAGTTTTCGATTATTCTTTAACTACTATACAATTCACATTAGAGAAAAAATTAGACAAATTAAAATTGAAAAAGGAAATAAAATAGCTAGATTTGAAGATAAAATTTAGACAATTCAAACGAGTATAAACACGACTAAGCTCCGCCTTTTAGTTTTAAAGTTACATTAGGAGCTCCCATTGCCACCCGTAGACACCTCTCCGTCATCTTCAACCATGTGTTCATGATTCTTTTCACACATATCTTAACATAACAGTTCTATTTTTCTCAAGTTCATCTATTACACCGTTTAACTGATCCACGGGGGCACCCTTAGAATCCTTCACTTCATCCTCAAACACACCTTCTTGAACCCTTTTGATATATTTTAACCTATTTATGTTTGTTGCTACGGGCATCCGTTCTCTTTTCTTAAGTTAAATTATTACGGCCATCTTGTTATGTTTGAGTCTCATGCTTATATATTAAACTTTGTGATTAAGTATTTTGATTTGAAAGTCTATGTAAATCGGTTAAGGTAAACATCTCTTCTCAACATGAGACAAGTCATGATGTATGATCTTATGGGGTGAGCTTGTGAACACGCCTAAGCATTTATATTCAAAGGTATTTAAATTATCCCACCGAGATTTGAACCTAGATCCTAAGGCGTAAATTACCATTTCAACAACAATTCACACCTAAAGTATATATGTATACGCTATTTCATTGCGCTAACGTTATTAGTTCAAGAGTTATTTAAGATTCAAGTTATTGCGACAGAAGCGGTTATCGAACCACGGGTCTGTAGGATACGGAATCATAAATCATTCACAGCATATGTTGAATGAAAAAAACCTGCGCTTTCCCCTGCTGTTCTATGTGCAATAGATCAGAAATAGAACACAATTACATAATTCAATGGACGATGGGAACTGAACCAGGGACCCTTGAGCTACACGTTGTCAGCATATGATCAACTATGAGAAGCATAACCATATAAAGGTTATTTCACTTCTCTAGACCCAGCGGTTACAGAGATATTTAAATTAAACGATTCAGGACTCGAACTAAGGACTACAGGTATACAGTATATACCCTGCGGACCTAGCTAACCATATGTAAGTAATAAAGTTTATCCGAACTCTCTATCATAATTAGTTTCGGAGTTATTCCAATATAAGCAGTACTCTTCTGCCCCGAGATTCGATTAGGGGGCCATTGATAAAACTACCAGTCAGACAGTCAGTAAGGGCACGGACACCCCTGCGCGGTAGAAAGGCAGCATGCATCGTCTTTCCACCCCTGGTCGGCATCCCATTAGTTTCCGAACACTCTTTATTTATCACATGCAGGTGTGCCTGCGTCTTGGGACAAGGGCTTGACAGGTCATTAATCAAGTAGTAGTTCATAAATGGTCCCCTATCCCTTACCCCACCCCTTATCAATTTATATGCAAATTAGATATTCTATTGTGCTTAAGTCCCCCTTTATGAACTACTACTTGATTAATGACCTGTCAAGCCCTTGTCCCAAGACGCAGGCACACCTGCATGTGATAAATAAAGAGGGTTCGTAAACAATGGGATGCCGACCAGGGGTGGAAAGACGATGCATGCTGCCTTTCTACCGCGCAGGGGTGTCCGTGCCCTTACTGACTGTCTGACTGGTAGTTTTATCAATGGCCCCCTAATCGAATCTCGGGGCAGAAGAGTACTGCTTATATTGGAATAACTCCGAAACTAATTATGATAGAGAGTTCGGATAAACTTTATTACTTACATATGGTTAGCTAGGTCCGCAGGGTATATACTGTATACCTGTAGTCCTTAGTTCGAGTCCTGAATCGTTTAATTTAAATATCTCTGTAACCGCTGGGTCTAGAGAAGTGAAATAACCTTTATATGGTTATGCTTCTCATAGTTGATCATATGCTGACAACGTGTAGCTCAAGGGTCCCTGGTTCAGTTCCCATCGTCCATTGAATTATGTAATTGTGTTCTATTTCTGATCTATTGCACATAGAACAGCAGGGGAAAGCGCAGGTTTTTTTCATTCAACATATGCTGTGAATGATTTATGATTCCGTATCCTACAGACCCGTGGTTCGATAACCGCTTCTGTCGCAATAACTTGAATCTTAAATAACTCTTGAACTAATAACGTTAGCGCAATGAAATAGCGTATACATATATACTTTAGGTGTGAATTGTTGTTGAAATGGTAATTTACGCCTTAGGATCTAGGTTCAAATCTCGGTGGGATAATTTAAATACCTTTGAATATAAATGCTTAGGCGTGTTCACAAGCTCACCCCATAAGATCATACATCATGACTTGTCTCATGTTGAGAAGAGATGTTTACCTTAACCGATTTACATAGACTTTCAAATCAAAATACTTAATCACAAAGTTTAATATATAAGCATGAGACTCAAACATAACAAGATGGCCGTAATAATTTAACTTAAGAAAAGAGAACGGATGCCCGTAGCAACAAACATAAATAGGTTAAAATATATCAAAAGGGTTCAAGAAGGTGTGTTTGAGGATGAAGTGAAGGATTCTAAGGGTGCCCCCGTGGATCAGTTAAACGGTGTAATAGATGAACTTGAGAAAAATAGAACTGTTATGTTAAGATATGTGTGAAAAGAATCATGAACACATGGTTGAAGATGACGGAGAGGTGTCTACGGGTGGCAATGGGAGCTCCTAATGTAACTTTAAAACTAAAAGGCGGAGCTTAGTCGTGTTTATACTCGTTTGAATTGTCTAAATTTTATCTTCAAATCTAGCTATTTTATTTCCTTTTTCAATTTTAATTTGTCTAATTTTTTCTCTAATGTGAATTGTATAGTAGTTAAAGAATAATCGAAAACTGGAAAATTAATAGAGTTTTCTTTTAGTTTTTCTCCAATAGTAGAAGCATCTTCGAACCCCTGTGGTAGCAAGATAATAGTTTTCTTTTAGGTTTTCTCCGATAGGAGCGCCACCTTCGAACTACAAACGTGGTGGTGGTGTGATGAAGTTTTCCTTTAGGTTTTCTCCGATAGGAGTGCCACCTTCGAATCCCTGTGGTAGCAAGATAATAGTTTTCTTTTAGGTTTTCTCCGATAGGAGCGCCACCTTCGAACTACAAACGTGGTGGTGGTGTGATGAAGTTTTCCTTTAGGTTTTCTCCGATAGGAGTGCCACCTTCGAATCCCTGTGGTAGCAAGATAATAGTTTTCTTTTAGGTTTTCTCCGATAGGAGCGCCACCTTCGAACTACAAAGGTGGTGGTGGTGGTGGTGGTGTGATGAAGTTTTCCTTTAGGTTTTCTCCGATAGGAGTGCCACCTTCGAATCCCTGTGGTAGCAAGATAATAGTTTTCTTTTAGGTTTTCTCCGATAGGAGCGCCACCTTCGAGTACCGTTGGTGAAGGGGATGATGAAGTTTTCTATTAGGTCTGTGCTAAGTGTATAAAGAGAGCTTGATCGATCTTAGATTGTAATTACGCTAGTGTGTTTATAGCATGGCGGATCAGCTTCTATAGTGAAATTCATCATCAGTAGCGCTGATAACTTATCAAGGTGAAGAAGAGAAGTGAAAAGTGTATCAAGACACTCACTTGGCAACATATTCCCCGAGAATTAGCCTGCACACAACAAAAAACTATAGCGATGGAAGCTCTGTTAGACACTATACCTGAAAATAGGTGTAGCATATGTGCAAAGAGTTTCCTGAAAAGCTACAATAAAAAGAGACATGAGCTGGTATGTGGCCGGTTTTACGAATGTAAACATTGTGGTAATGTTTATGATACTGAGAATCGCAGAGATACTCACCAAGAACGATGCGAGAGAATAACTGCTGCTAAGAAACTCAAGATCGAGCCTACCAAACATAAATTGCTGTTAATGGTTCCTGATGAAGACGATGTCGTAGAATATGAAACAGCTTTCCAGGATCGACTGAAATCATATTTCATCCAGTGCTCTACATGCCAAGACCTGAATACATATCTCCAGGAATCAAAACAGCGGATAATTCAAGCCGTCCAGAAGCAACTGAGGATCCATAAAAGTGTGAAAATTAACATCATGGCTGAATGTCAGTTTGTGAATGCCGTTGGTGATACTACTGATAAAGCCTTTAAAACCCCAAATCAAGCAATATTTTTAGAAAGTGACTTGGACGCCATCTTGGAAAGTAAATTCAAGAAACTTTGTACTGAAATGGAGGAAAGTCAACTTAAAGGAAGCAGCTGGGCTTTATTAGCTGTTGATGGTGTGCGTGTTAGAATCAACAAGAATAATGAACTGAGGGGAACCAGTTACATCCCTCTACCGACCTCTATTGGAGCTAAAGGAGCCTGCATAAATCCACAGAATTATGAAGATGAAAAGTGTTTTATGTATGCTGTTCTCGCCAAGTTCATTCAGAAGAATCCTCATCGTGTTAGCAAGTATAAGGATCTTCAAGAGAGATATGACTTTTCCTGCCTCTCGTTTCCTACGAGCCTGACTGATATCCCGAAATTTGAACGAAAAAATAACATCTCTATAAATGTTTTCGGACTGGATGAGAAAAATCAAGTGTTTCCTATGAAGGTTATCGATGAAGAACTGTCCGATCATCGCGACCTGCTTCTATTAAGCAATTCAGCTGGACGTCATCATTACGTTTATATAAAGAATTTCGAGAGACTTATTCATCAACAAAAAACCAAATGTGAGGGAAAACTCTGCATCTGCAAACGCTGTTTTACGCACTTTGAGTATCGAAATGGAGGAGTTGAGAGGTTAAATGAGCATAGAAAAATATGTAGCCAACACGGAGTTGCTAAGATTGTTATGCCAACTAAGGAGAAATCTATTGTTAGATTCAAGAATCATGAAAGGATGTTGAAATTACCTTATGTCATATACGCTGACTTTGAAAGCATTCTTACCCCTTACCACGGGTGTTCTTCTAATCCCGAAACGTCTTATACAGTTCCATATCAGAAGCATATTCCTATGAGTTTCTGTGTTTATGTCAAATCCTCAGCTACAATTGAAGGTTTACAGACTGGTCTTCCTACTGAACCCTATGTATATCGGGGTTATGATGCTGCACCGAAGTTTATGGAGTATGTAAGTTCTCTCGCAAAGAAAATTAATGCTGTATACAAAACTGGTGCTCCATTAACTCTGACAGATAAGCAACAAAAATCATTCGAATCTTCTACAGAATGCTACTTATGTGGTAAAGAATTTACCGACGATAACTGGAAAGTACGAGATCATGATCATATAAGTGGTGAATATCGAGGAAGTCTACATAATCAGTGTAATCTAACCTGTAAAACGCCTAATTATATTCCTGTCTTCATACATAACCTGAGTGGATATGACTCCCATTTCATTGTTAAGGAGTTAGGCTGTACTAGCGATAGAGTAGAAGTCATTCCTAGCTCTGAGGAAAGTTATATATCATTTTCCAAGTATGTTGGAAATATTAAACTTCGCTTTGTGGATACCTATCGCTTCCTTAGTACCAGCTTGGATAAACTAGCAAAAAATCTAACATCATATCCTGAAACCTTAAAGTACTTTGGAGCAGAGCAATTCAAATTGATGACACGTAAGGGTGTTTTCCCCTACGATTACGTTACATCGTGGGATGTTTTGAATGACACCGAACTTCCTCCGAGGGAGGCATTCTACAACAAGCTGAACAAAGAAGAAATTAGTGATGGAGAGTATGAACATGCAAAAAGTATATGGAGGCAGTTCAATACTAAAACATTAGGAGAGTATAGCGATCTCTATCTAACTTCAGATGTTCTTCTACTAGCTGATGTGTTTGAGACATTCAGAGACCAGACCCTGAAAACGCATAAAGTTGATCCTGCACATTATTTTACATCTCCTGGACTTACGTGGGATGCAATGCTGCTTTATACAGGAATTGAACTAGAATTGCTACAGGATTACGATCAGCTACTCATGGTTGAATCAGGTATAAGAGGAGGATTATGCCAAGTGTCTCATCGATACGCAAAGGCGAACAACATCTATATGGAGGAGTATGACTCAAGTAAGCCCTCTCAATATATTACGTACGAGGACGCAAATAACCAATATGGCTGGGCGATGTGCCACGCCCTTCCTTACGGGGGTTTTGAGTGGGTTTCTCCTGCAGATATTAACCTAGAAATACTTCGAGAAGGTGACCCTCTCGGCTACATTTTAGAAGTGGATCTTGAATATCCTACAGAACTTCATGAGCTGCATAATGATTTACCATTCCTGCCCGAGTGTATCAAGCCTAAGGGTTCTTCCACAAAGAAGCTAATTCCACACCTTGGATCACGAACTAAGTATGTGGTGCACTACATGACCTTGAAGCAAGCTCTTGATCATGGGATAAAACTGATAAAAATCCATCGTGTACTACAATTTCGACAGTCGTGCTGGTTAAAGCCTTATGTCCAATTCAATAACAGACTACGACAAGGATCTAGAAATGATTTCGAGAAGGATCTGTACAAACTTTTTAACAATGCCATGTTCGGAAAAACTATGGAGAATATAAGAAACCGAATGAATATACGACTTGTTACCGATTGGAAGACATTGGAAAAGCTGGTTGCTAAGCCTACGTTCATTGATCGAACTATATATGGACCTAATCTGGCTGCAGTACACATGGCTTCGCGAGAGATAGTGTTCGACAAACCTATATACATTGGGATGTGTGTGCTAGATATCTCAAAAACCTTGATGTATCGATATCATTATGATGTGTTATTGCCGTATTACGGGACTGAAAATCTAAAACTCATGTACATGGATACAGACTCTTTCATCCATAGAGTGACTACAAAAGATATATACCAGGATAAGTTACGCTTTCTTGAACATCTGGATACTGCTGATTATCCTGTCGACCATATATGTCATTCTACAAAAAACAGGAAAGTTTTGGGAAAATTTAAAGATGAAGCCAATGGAAAAATTATTCGTCGTTTTGTAGGGCTCAGACCTAAGATGTATGCTCTCGACATAGATGGAGGGGTCATCAAGAAGATTAAAGGCATAAAGCGTAGCGCAATCAGTCAGTACATCAACTTCGATAGCTATGTGGAATGTCTTAAAACCCTAAAGATCCTAAGAACTCCTATGAACTTAATCCTATCCCGAAAACATAATGTTTCTACAGTTGAAGCTAATAAAATAGCCCTATCGCCTCATGACGACAAGAGAGTGATTGCTGAGGATGGAGTATCAACATACGCGTACGGACACTATAGTATTGCAGAAAGTGTGCAACAGGGGACAACTTAGATCAGAAGATAATGGTTATCTCTGTAAGCTAAGCTACAGAATGACTATTTACACAAGTGACGTCTATCCTACGACTCTCACGACGCCTGAGGAAGAAAGATGAAATAACAAAAATGGAGGAAGGCGTTAACTCTGCCACTAGGATTAAATTCTAGTGCTGGTCTCCAGCCCAGATAAAAGAGGAGAGGCGTCTACTACTGAACTACAAGCTAAGTATACCCCGATTTGCTTTATACAAACATAAATAAAAGCTTGGGAGGGGGATATCACAAGAGAATTCACAAAATGTCCCACATAAAACTAATCTATAAGTACTTTATTATCAGTGGTTAGAGTATCAGACAGTGTTAGGTTTAAAGCTTCATAAAAGAGGATATAGTGGAAAGCAAAGAATACAATGTGAAAAACAAATGCTTCAAAAGCAACATAAAGATATGTTATGTAACCACGCATGTAACCAAATGTAACCACGCATGTAACCAAATGTAACCACACATGTAACCAAATGTAACCACGCATGTAACCAAATGTAACCAAATGTAACCACACATGTAACCAAATGTAACCAAATGTAACCACGCATGTAACCAAATGTAACCACTCATGTAACCAAATGTAACCACGCATGTAACCAAATGTAACCACGCATGTAACCAATGTAGCAAATTAACCACAAAAGAACAGTTAAGTTAGGTTAGGGTTGCTTATAACGGAATGAAATAGCAAAGCGCTAGTATAGGACTTGGTTTAGGTTAAAGTATTAGGTTAGGTTAGCTTATAATGAGGTGAAATAGTGGAGCCTAAGATTAGGACTTGGGTTTGGTTAAAGTGTTGGAGAATAGCACAGTTAGGTTAGGTTAGGTAATGGAGTGAAATAGTAAAGCAGAAGAGTAGGACTTGGGTTGGGTTAAAGTGTTAGAGAATAGCAAAGTTAGGATAGGTTAGGTTAGTTTAAAGTGATTGAAGTACCGATTACAAATGAGGAGTAACCGTTTTGAATGATTAAAAACATAATGAACTACAGCGAATCAAAAATAGTCTAAGTTAACTAAATACATAACAAAGCCAGTACATACGTCCCAAAAGCCTCTAAATACCTCCTAAGAAGCTCTAAATTGCACCATAAAGTCACTAATGCACCCCTCATGATATTAAATATGTTGAAAACGTATCTAAATGCACCCTCTGAGGCCTCTGAATACATTAAAAAGCCATAAAATATACCCCAAAAGCCCCTAGATACACCAGAAGACACTAAATGCCCTCCCCAAGACACTAGATACCTACAAAAATCCCCTAAATACATCCTAAGGAGCTCTAAAACTTAAAAAAATAAATACCAAGAAGACCCTAAGTACATGCCGAGAAGAGCCTAAATACATTCCAAAAAGACCCTAAATACTTCAAATAGCAGCCGAATATGTCCCCCAAAGCACCTCAATACATGATGAAAGCTGCTAAATACAGCAAAAAGTCAGTAAATACGTCGCTAAAGCCATTAAAATTAGGTTGAAGTGCTAGGTTAGGTTAGGTAATGGAGTGAAATAGTAAAGCAGAAGAGTAGGACTTGGGTTGGGTTAAAGTGTTAGAGAATAGCAAAGTTAGGATAGGTTAGGTTAGTTTAAAGTGATTGAAGTACCGATTACAAATGAGGAGTAACCGTTTTGAATGATTAAAACATAATGAACTACAGCAAATCAAAAATAGTCTAAGTTAACTAAATACATAACAAAGCCAGTACATACGTCCCAAAAGCCTCTAAATACCTCCTAAGAAGCTCTAAATTACACCATAAAGTCACTAATGCACCCCTCAAGCCGTTATATACATTTCAAAGGCCTGTAAATACTTACCAAGAAGCCCCTAAATACATTATAAGGCTCCTAGAGAGGCCCTGAACGCCTCTAAATACAGTAAAAGCCAGTAAATACGTCCCAAAAGCAGCTAAATACACCACGAGAAGCCTCAATAGACACCCCAGTATCCCGAAGCAGAAAACAAATAAACTGAATAGGACAATAAATGCTTTAAATACATAGATTGCGCACGGCCGCCATCTTGCTCTTTTGGGTCTGTTCTGGAACCGCTAATTTTAAACTACTTCCGTCCACAGGTATTCGAGTACTGGTCGTCAAATACGACAACCCCACGTGCTCAGCGTCCAATTCGTTGAGGTCCAAAAGCTCCGGGTAGCGGTCCTTAAAGAGTCCATCTATTCCGGAACTCATCTCCAGATCGGCGGTTATGATTGCCAAGTCGGCATCCTTTGCCGCCAGCAGAGGGTTGCCATATTCAAGGGACACTGTGTCAAAAGCCTCTTCCGGCCAGGGTTCCTCCAAAACGGGTTGCAGTAGCCCTATATCAGTAAGGCGTGACAGGTCGTCCTGGATGTCCTCTGCAGATTGGCATCGCGGAGGCACAGAAGAAGCGGCTGGTCCCACAGTGTCAGTCTGGGTGCCAACACAGCAACAGGTGGGTGGAGCCAACTTCTGCCGCGTGGGTAAAGGTACGGGTATTTCCTGCTGCAGCCAACTGCACAGCTTCTCGGAGATACTCTTCACAAGCTTAACCTTATTCTTGATTTCCAATTTGGTATTCGCGTGCAGTTTAATATGGTCCATAAGGCCCGTCGCCACCGTTGAAAGTGCTGACGCAAGCTGAGGTAAAGTAGGCTCTTCCTCCGGGGAGTGTTCCGTTCGTCCTCGCTTAAGGCTGACACGAGGTGTAGAGGAGGCGGTCTCTGAGGTGTCCATAGCAATAGAAGGACGATCGCCTAGCAATGGACGATGAAGGGGCACCGTAGAAGCTCCCTCCGGAGAGTTACTACAAGGCTCGCTGGGGGTACTCATAGGGGCCATAATTGATTGATCTGGATCCCCACTAACAGGGACGAATACCTCAGCCTGGGGACACACAGAGGTATTCAGGCAGTCGCTGGATGACGGTCGGGTGGAGCCTGCCTGCCCACTCACATCACCGACCGGTTCTGGGGGTCCGAATCCCCTGTCCCGTAACATAGTATGCGTAGAAGAACTATCCATGATTATATGTAGAGCGTAAAAGTATGCTTGCCAGGCGTCATCACATAATCCAGCCAGAAAGCGGGAAGAAAGAAGGCAAAGGGAGGGAAAGAGAGAAGAGGAAACAAAAGAGGATCTCACCCGGATAGAGAGGGAAGGAAGGGGGAGAACCAGCTCGGGGAACCCGGGTGCGCCACGCCCGTGCTTATTAGACATAAGCCCCCTGGGGGGACTACTACTACCACTAGCACGGCTACTACTACTGCTACTACTACCACCACTGCTACTGCTACTGCCACTACTACTACCACTACTACTACCACCACTACTACTACTACCACTAACACGGCTACTACTACTATTACTAACACGGCTAATGCTACTACTACTACCACCACCACCACCACCACTACTACTGCTGCTACTACTACTGCTACTACTACTACTAACAAGGCTACTGCTACTACTACTGCTACTATTACTACTACCACTACTACTGCCACTACCACTACTACTGCTACTAACACGGCTACTGCTACTACTACTACCACCACCACTACTACTGCCACTACTGCTACTACTGCTACTATTACTACTACCACTACTACTACTGCCACTACTACTACAGCTACTAACACGGCTACTGCTACTACTAATACTACTACCACCACCACCACTACTACTGCCACTACTATTACTGCTACTACTACCACTACTACTACTAACACGGCTACTGCTACTACTACTACTGCTACTACTACTACACCACTACTACTGCCACTACTACTACTACTGCTACTAACACGGCTACTGCTACTATAACTACTACCACCACCACTACTACTACTACTACTACTGCTACTAACACCGCTACTGCTACTACTACCACCACCACTACTACTGCCACTACTACTACTACTGCTACTACTACTACTACTGCTACTACTGCTACTACTACGGCTACTGCTGCTACAACTACTACTACCACTACTAGTAGTAGTATTACTATTACCACCACTAGGGTATATGTAATGATTTACCAGTTATGTTACTTGGAGAAGGTTTTTTTTCGGGGTTTTCCCTTATCCTGAAAGAGGAATGTTGGGTAACTCTAAGCTCTATGGACCCTGAGCTCATTTGAGCATCATTTCACCCATTCCATTCATCGTCCGATATGACTTAACGTTGGAGGACGTAAATCACACACACACACACACACACACACACACACACACACACACACACACACACACAACAACAACAACAACAACAACAACAACAACAAAAATACCAGTTTCAGTACATTAGAAAGCAGCCATTCAGAACGAAGCGTAACTATCTATAACTAGAAAATTCAACATGTCCATTTCGTTTGTTATGCAGATATACTAACGTACGGTATTTTCATCAAGTTGTTAGAGATATTTCACAAAAATAATAACGTAAAGATTTTGGTAATTGTATAGTTTCTGGAATTGAGACAGTTATATAGTTTTCTTTTCCCTTAATGTTAAGCATTATAACGTTATGTCATACCGAATGAAAAATAAAATTGGGGAAGTTATGATCAAATGAGCCCATGGTCCACAAAGGTAGAATTACCCAATATTCGTCTTCCAGAATAAGAACAAACTGCGGAACAATCCTTGTGTTACTAACAAACATGGCAGTAGGTATGCATTAGAGGAACCTCTTAACACATGGTCATTATGTGTTGGCTTTGACGTTTCATTTCCTTTGGGTGCTTAGAAAAATAGAAGAGCGTAATAACTACTTGATAGTTGAGAAAGATATAAGTACTTGGAAATTATAGAGTAGCATCACTGTCATTTGGCCACGCCGTGGCTCAGTGGTTAGACCGCTTGGCTTTCACCAAGGTGGCCCGGGTTCGATCCCAGGCGACCGCAAAGTGAGATTTGTGGTGGACAACACGGCGTTGGGGCGGGTTTTCTCCGGGACCTCCGGTTTCCCCCGCCATCTCATTCCACCGGTGCTGCATCTTCATATCATGTGTCATCAGGGTCACCGCCTGCGGTGCCGTATGTAATAAAAGCGGGCTTTAAACACTACACATTTCATTTCATCACTGTCATTTACGGTTTTGCGTTGGTTAAGGGATGCTGAGCTAGGTCTGCACTGCCCAGCTGATGAATAAAGCTTAGTACTAAGCTTGCACATAATAGTTTCAGTGCGTGTGATAAAAAGAAGCTAACAAATATCAAAGCTAAGTGCGGCTTGTGTGTACATATGCTTGGTGGTCGCGCAGATAGCTCGAGATAACAGCCACAGAGCAAAAATCATCTGCCACAGAATATTAAAGGTGCTAGTATAGGCAACAAAGAAGAAGAAAACTATGCAAATTCAGACTTAAAAAAATAGAGATCTGGGCTAAGCAGAACAAACTCACATTTAATGACTCAAGATCAATATCTTATTAATATCAAGGAGAAGCAAAGCTTGTAACAAATTAATCAGGATATAATTGAACTACAAACTACTTGAACCGTTTAGAGAACTTAGATATTTAGGGATAACCCTAGACGAAAAACTCAACTTTAATAGACACATTAACAACACAACAGAGAAGGCACTCCTACTAACAGATATATTAAGCAAAGTAGCAAAACTACAGTGGGCACCTATACTGACATATGGTTACCCAGTCTAGGAGAAGGCACCAGAGAGAAAAAAGAACATAAAGATACTTCAAACAACACAGAGAATAATAAACATCAAAATTGCCAAAGCCCAGAGAACCATATCTTACGAAGCTTCATGTGTTGTAGCTGGAGTGAAACCTATCTACATTACAATAGAAGAAACATCCAAAATTTACAAGATAATACATGGAATGACACCAGAATCAGCAGATTATGATGCACCTTTACAAATAGTAAACTGGCCACATCCAGCAGATGGTATACTCATGGAAGAAGTTATTGACAACAAATATTATGAAATAGAGATCTTCACAGATGGTAGCAAAATCCAAGGCAAGGTTGGAGCTGCAGCAATAAAATTTAAACAAGGCGAGATTTTACACAGAATCACAGCAAAATTACATGACAGATGCTCAAATAACCAAGCTGAACAAGTGGTAAGCCTTAGAGCATTAACAACACTGAAGGACATGAACATACAAATACAAGATGGGACAGCTGCAGTATATTCAGATAGGAAAATAACTCTAGATCTAATCCGACACAACCCGAAACATATTCATCTAATAGAAGAAATTCAAAATAAACTCAGAAGACTCACAAAACAGAAGTGGATAATACATTTTGCCTGGATCGAAGCACATGCTGGATATGTTGGTAATGTATGAGCTAATAAACTTGCTAAGGAGGCTGCGCTTGATAATGAGACTGACTATGCATACAGCAGAAAAGCAAAAAACAACAGTTGTCAGTGAAATTCAAGAACAAGGGACCCAGAAGTGGCAAGAAGAATGGACTAATACAACAAAGGGAGCCATCTGCAAGGAGTTCACTCCATCAGTCAAAGAAAGAATGAGAACACAAATTAATTTAAATTTTGCTCTGACAGCAATGATTACTGGTCACAGATTAACAAAATCATACCTGTACAAACTTGGAATAAGACAGGACCCAACTCGCACCTGTCTACAAGAACAGCAATTAGTGGAACATCTCATATATCAATGCTGCAAACTAAAACAACAAAGGGACATAATGAAGAGAACCATCGAATCCAATAGCTACAAATGGCCAGTGACAAAGGAGCAGTTAATCACAAGCAACATTAAAGCTTTCAAGACTTTTACTCAAAGCATTAACTATGATGAATTAAAATGAAATATTAATGTGACTGCAGGTGAATAGTGAAGTGATACAGTGATGTGATATGAAAAGAAATAAACAAGAAATAAACTCTGAACGAGTGAGGAAGATAAACACAGTAATCAATGAGTGTGTATATGTATACTAAAA